>JAXCMG010000208.1:638198-694956 GCA_034642415.1 Podarcis siculus | reverse complement strand
TTATTATTATTATTATTATTATTATTATTATTATTATTATTATTATTTGTGGGTCTCTTGTTGCTTTGGCACCTCAGATCTACACTCCATTGCACACCCCTGTCAGGGGCACTGTTCAGTCTTTGATGGTCCATTCAGACATGCAAGTCATTAGTGGACCCTTGGAATGACAAGGGATGGTCCTTCATTCACAAACCATGTTACATTATCAAGTTTTCAGAATAGGATTGTCGTCTCACTAGGATCAACCTGTCCTAACCCTTAACAGCTGCTTGGTCTGCATAAAACAGTGTGTGAAGCCTTTCACAATATGGAGGAAAGCATTATTACTTACGAACATCTTCAGATCAAGACTTAATGGGGGCCAGTGATAGAAGAAGAAAAAGAAGAGTTTGGATTTGATATCCCACTTTATCACTACCCTAGGGAGTCTCAAAGCGGCTAACATCCTCCTTTCCCTTCCTCCCGCACAACAAACACTCTGTGAGGTGAGTGGGGCTGAGAGACTTCAAAGAAGTGTGACTGGACCAAGGTCACCCAGCAGCTGTATGTGGAGGAGCGGAGACGCGAACCCGGTTCCCCAGATTACGAGTCTATCGCTCTTAACCACTACACCACACTGGCTCTCCAGTGTAGACAGAGCTGGGAACCCTATAGGATCATCAAGTTATGCACATGCCTGTATGAGCCAGCCCTAAAATGAAATGAGATGGAGACCACCATCAAATTGGCAGCATTACAAGCCATTTGTTATGCATAGATATATCTAGTACATCTAACGTATAATGAGGCAGGGGGGCTCAGGGATTTCTTACTTTTCCTCAAAGCAATGCAATAAGATCTGAAGTTAATGAATAATTACCAATTATTTGCCCAGCTCTAACCCTGTTTCTAAATTTGCAATGTGGCTGTCTCTCTGAAACCTGAAATAGAATCTCTGGTTTTATATCTCTATTCAGCAGCAAAGTTATTTGTTCTGTAAGCAGAACAGCTAGGAATACGAAATTAAGCCTCACAGGGGAGAATTCTTGATAGGGATGTGGAAGCAGAAAATTATCCACAGATTTAAACTACCCAATAGTTATCCCTGGAAGGGATCTATCAGTAGTGCCTTCGACTCCAAATCCTATCGTTTGAATGATAAAGAGCCAAAATAAAAGGCGCTGGAGATAGATTTTGGTTATTACCTGGCAGTAAAGGGAAGGATTCATGTGGGGTTAAGATGATGTTTTCTCCTAGATATAGGGCGGGGGAGGAAGCAAACGGGGAAAGTAGCAATCACATTGAGCTGCTAAAATGCTTAGGCTAAGAAACAATATAAAGAATATGAGATTTCATTAGACTGTGGCAAAACACATTACACTGTAGTTCAGCTATCTAATGAGTTTTTAAGGTAGCATGCAAAATAGCATGAAAGTCATATTGCCACTACCCATATCACAGCAGTGACAGCTAAGACACATTTAATTTGTTGCAAGGTTTGCTGAAGAAAGCCCGCGAGAGACAGCTTTTGTGGTTGCCCTCACAACCTGGCATTCCTGAGGTGCTTCCGACCCAGATGAAATTTGATGGATGGGACAAAGCTTGTCCACCTTTGGTTAAAGGTAAAGGGACCTTTAACCGACTCTGGGGTTGCAGTGCTAATCTCGTTTTATCGGCCGAGGGAGCCGGCGTACAGCTTCTGGGTCATGTGGCCAGCATGACTCAACCGCTTCTGGCAAACCAGAGCAGCACACGGAAACACCGTTTACCTTCCCGCCAGAGCGGTTCCTATTTATCTACTTGCACTTTGATGTGCTTTTGAGCTGCTAGGTTGGCAGGAGCAGGGGTCGAGCAACGGGAGCTCACCCCGTCGCGGGATTCGAACCGCCGACCTTCTGATCGGCAAGTCCTAGGCTCTGTGGTTTAACCCACAGCGCCACCCACCAGCTTTGTTTACTCGCAGCTGAATGTGTTGAATTTTGGCATCATATAGGGTGCAGCTGACATTTTAAAACCCAAAGTCAGGGAAAACCAGATATTAGAAGAAAGAGATCAACCCTCACCTTCTCCCTGATTAGTAGTTTGCACGTCAAGCAAGAGCAGCAACAGCAGTAAGCAGTGTTGGGCATGCGCGGAGGTCCATAGCCCACTTTTTCTAGCACTCCTGAACATGTGAAGAGCAGAATTAAGCAGAATAATATTTTTTTCCTATATAGAGACCAGAAGAGATCTTTTACGAGCTTCCTTCCCCCTCCCCATATCAGGCTATTTAAGAGATAGAATAAAAATGCAAAAGAGCTTTGAGTAGGAATGGTCAAAGCTATCCATTTCAGTTTTTTTCTGCCAGCTGTTCATTTTCCCATTCTTAAGTTCAGTTCTCCACATCAGTGTTAGGATTCAATGAATAACGAAATTCGTCAGCATTTCAATGAAATTTTCTCACAATATACATGTTTTTTGCAAAACCGTTTCCCCTAATACAATACATTTTTTGCATGTTATTTTCAGTAATGCATGCACATATTTGCCTAGTATATGTATTTTTTCACATATTAGTTGGCTGGATAACTGCATTACAAAATTCAAATAAGTGTGAATTTCAAAGGATGGCTGTCTTTTGGTTCACACATTTATTTTTGAAAAGTGCAAATTAGGAAAGTGCACCTTTAAATTCAAACTGAACTGAATTTTTCATCCATCTCTAACTTTAAGAGATAAAACACCCAACCACACCCAAAGGTAGCTTATCACTGAGCATTGAAGTGCTCTGGGGGTGATCTGGCAATGTCTGATAAGACTTGTTCCATGACAAACAAAGCTCTGGACACCAGCTCCATTGTTCAGTTTTCCTTCTCAAAGCAACATACACTTTTTTTAAATTATTATTACAAAACTTTGTGGACCATGGTTTTAGGCATTCCAGTGTTGCAGGATAATAAAAAGCAAATGGCAAGTCAGTCAGGCTATTATTCTGGATAGAAACCAAGGGATTCTGACTGCTTTACAGCTGCTACAATGCAAAATAGGTATTCCCACTTCACTGGCTATCATGATTATTTTCAGGCAATTTTGTGTGAGCTTTATTTCAAATCTCATAGCTTGCTCGCACTACTTTATATCACTACTTCACTGCTGCCAATCTAGTTATTATATATATATATAGAGAGAGAGAGAGAGAGAAACTATTGTGTGAGGGGAGGGAAAACAGGGCATTGTGTGAAACTGTTTATATATAGATTCAAACAACTGTGGGCATCTAATTCTGCTTGCTACCAGTTTCACTTCAAAGCGGCTTTCTCCATCGTGTTTTGTGCCCTTATTTCCTGCATACTCTTCTTATCAGTAAAGATAAGAATCCATAGGAATGCACATGTGTTTTCAAATGCTTTTTCTCCTCTCCTTCTGCAACTCTCTCCTTCGTAGCATGAGAGACTGCAGTCATCCAAAGCAGCACAAAAAACAGCTTTTATTTTTAAAAAAACATGTCTCAAGGCCATGAGTTTTGCAAAACCTGGTGTCTTGTCGAATTCAAGATGGTTCTTTTAAAATTAGATTCAGAAGCAAAACAAACGCAAGTGGGTGAGAAGTTTGCAGGTTTTATTCCAAACAGCAAGCAAAATATACATTACTGCAACGTGCTCTATGTGGGGCTACCTTTGAAGGTGACCCGGAAACTGCAATTAATCGAGAATGTGGCAGCTAGACTGGTGACTGGGAATGGCCGCCGGGACCACATAACACCGGTTCTGAGAGATCTGCATTGGCTCCCAGTACGCTTCTGAGCATGATTCAAAGTGTTGGTGCTGACCTTTAAAGCCCTAAACAGCCTCGGTCCTGTATACCTGAAGGAGCGTCTCCACCCCCATCGTTCAGCCTGGACACTGAGGTCCAGCGCCAAGGGCCTTCTGGCGGTTCCCTCATTGCGTGAAGTGAGGCTACAGGGAACCAGACAGAGGGCCTTCTCGGTAGTGGTACCCGCCCTGTGGAACGCCCTCCCATCAGATGTCAAAGAGATAAACAACTACCTGACATTCAGAAGACATCTTAAGGCAGCCCTGTTCAGGGAAGTTTTTAATATTTAACACTGTACTGTTTTTAACACTTGTTTGGGAGCCGCCCAGAGTGGCTGGGGAAACTCAGCCAGATGGGTGGGGTATAAATAATAAATTATTATAATATTATTATTATTACCAAGCAACACTTCAATCTGCCATGGGGAAGCCTTGAAGATGTGGCCAAGTGATTCCCAGGTAGCCTTGATGCACAGAACTGTGGCCAACAGTCTATGCAGAGCTTCTGACTGCTCTACTCCAGAACTAGATATTTTATGGATCTGTGTCCTATTAGGGTAATACTGGCTCAACTACAGCTACTGTACATAAAAGGCTTTTACTGATCAATGCTATTTACCAACAGACCACACATCGAAGACCTTTTTACAAGGGATATAGAAAGTAATAATAGAATAATAAGAATTTTTTTAATTTATACCCCGCCTTCCCCAGCCAGAGCTGGGCTCAGGGCAGCTAACACCAGTAAAATTACAGTAAAAATATAATAGGGGGGAAAATCAAATTAAAATAGTAGTCCATAGATCAAAACCATAAGGGGAGGGTAACATAAGGGTCAGACTGAGTCCAAACCAAAGGCCAGGCGGAACAGCTCCGTCTTGCAGGCCCTGCGGAAAGATGTCAAGTCCCGCAGGGCCCTAGTCTCTTGTGACAGAGCGTTCCACCAAGTCGGGGCCAGTACTGAAAAGGCCCTGGCCCTAATTGAGACCAATTTAACCACCTTGTGACCTGGGACCTCCAAAATGTTGTCATTTGTGGAGCTTAAGGTCCTCCGCGGGGAATACCAGGAGAGGCGGTCCCATAGGTATGTGGGTCCTATGCCGCATAGGGCTTTAAAGGTCAAAACCAGCACATTAAACCTGACCCTGTACTCCACCGGGAGCCAGCGCAGTTGGTAAAGCACTGGATGAATGTGATCCCATGGCAAGGACCCCGTAAGGAGCCTCGCTGCAGCATTCTGCACCCGCCAGAGTTTCTGGGTCAGCTTCAAGGGCTGCCCTGTGTAGAGCGAGTTACAATAATCAAGCCTGGAGGTGACTGCTGCATGGATCACTGTGGCCAGATCAGGGCAAGAAAGGTAAGGGACCAACTGCTTAATATAATAAAACATGAATAACTAGAGGCAGGAAGAGTTAGGCAGATAACCAGAGGCAGGATTGGGGTTGACCATGTCAAATCATTATCTCCTCAAAATCACAATCATCTCCTGCACTATCCATACACCTGGGCTGCAATTACTTTGGTGTAAGACTCATTGAAGTCAAACAGAACGGGTTTAGAGTAAATATGAACAGATTTGGTCTATACATTTCCAGAGAAGGGAAAGGCTTTGAGGTGGGTGAAGGGGGCAGATAGGAAAATCGAGTGGGTGCTGACTAAAGGAGAGAAGATGGATTTGCAACACCCTAAATCAGGAACCTGGGACCTGGGAGCCCCCCCCCCCTCCAATGCTGTTAAACTACTAGCCCCATAATTCTTGACCACTTGCTATACTTCCTGGGGATGATGGGACCTGGACTCCAACAAAATCTGAAGGACCAGAGCTTCCAAGTCCCCTGGCATACCCCTTTACTGTGCTAGGTTGCCATTTAAGTTTAAGACTTGTGTTAGGTTTGTTTGCATGGCCTGTGGTCTTGATTATCTGCTTATGGGAAGCTGCTGCCAAAATACGCAGATCATTTGTTTACGCAGTATCCTGGGACCAAAATCGTTCTCAAACTTTCTTGAATATTTCTACTCCCTTTCCCTTCTCCAGTTTAAAAGTGTTTTTTAAAATAATAAATAATAAGTAATAAATAATGGCTGGTCCCCTTCATCATTCTTCTTGCTTCCTCAGTCAGGTGTCTAATTATTGAAAAGAAATGAGCAATTGCAACATACAGGCTGTGAGCAGATTCCATGCAACACCAAAAGCAACAAAAAGCATGTTTGTAGTTGCTAAACTATGTCATTAAATGTGGGTCTGCCTGATGAAAGCACAAAAGGAGCAGGCACACGTGCTACAGGGTGCTGAATCATTCTCCTACTCAATGTTTTCTCCTCACCAACCTTTCATTTACCAGCAGGTATCCTTTTCAGTGCTGGCGGAATGACTGGGAGTGAGGGTTTGACAGACAGCAGGTAAATCCAGCACCCAACTCCCATCACATACTTTCTGCACTCTGAATAGCTCTTCTCAAATGATTTGGGCATGTGCCAGTTTTGGAAAGCAAATATAACTTAGAATACTGTGTTGTTAGTTGTAATAATAATAATAATAATAATAATAATAATAATAATAATAATATTTATACCCCGCCCTTCCTGGTTCAAAAACTGGGCTCAGGGCAGCTAACAACAAATTTAAAACACTTTTAAACACTTAATTATAAAAGCAGAATAAAATACAGTATAAAAACATGAATAACAATAAAACGCAAAAATCAAAAATCAATTAGATAATCCCCAGGGCTAGCTGGCTGAATTGGTCCTACTTGGGCCAGCGAGGAGGCCAGGGGAGAATTAGCTGTGGGGTCTCAGAGTGGGTGATCTTCATAAAGGGGGAGGGGGAGGGAAGAGAAGGGAAATAAAAGATCAGGCTGAATTCAAATTAAAGGCCAGGAGGAATAGCTCTGTCTTACAGGCCCGATGAAAGGAGGTTAAATTCTGAAGGGCCCTAGTCTCATGGGGACAGAGCATTCCACCAGGTCGGAGCCATCACTGAAAAGGCCCTGGCCCTGGTGGAGGATAGTCTGACTTCCTTAGGGCCCAGGACCTCTAAACTATGGTTATTCATGGACCTTAAGGTCCTCTGCAGGGCATACCAGGAGAGGCAGTTCCATAGATACGAGGGCCCTAAGCCACAAAGCTGTAGGTATTAGTGGGTCTTTAGTGAGGAAAGTGTGGCCATTCAATAAATGGAGCAAACATCACAAACTCAGGGAATATCACAAAGTAGAATAATTCAAATCATTATGTCTGGCTGCATAGCTATACAAATATTTACATCCTTTAATTGATTAGGATACATAAGTCTTCCTGCTACCCCTTTATACTTTAAAAGATATAAAAAAACCTCCACCATAAAAGTTGGGTGTATTTTTAGAAAACACAGTTGGATCTCAACCCCTCCCCACACACACATTTCATACGACAAGAGAAAACTTTTCCCCTTTCATTCTGTAGATCTTCTTACTGTCTGTCTTCGCACACGCAAGCGCACACACACAATAAATATGTCAGTCTCTCGCACTAGGTAGGAAAAACATGAAAAGGGGGAACAAAAGCTTGTCTGCCTTGCAACACAAAAGCCAGGCAGCCTTAATTCAGATTGCCGCCTTCACTTTTCTGTGATGGAACGTGTACTAATGGGAACACTTTAAAATTATTCCCCAAAGGAGCTCAGGCCAATTGCTTTCTTCTGCTCCCACCCTTAATCCCTGTGATGTAGATTAGGCTAAAACAGCCCCCCACACACCTGCTGCACTCCAGATATTTTTGACTACAGTTCCCATCATCCTCAACCACTGCTAAGCTAGAGGAAAGATATGTCAGCCTTCCTCTAACAAAATGAGCTTAAAATTCCATCACTAAACCTCTCTCTGCTTGTTCTGCTCACGCTCTGAGCTGGAGAAGTGAAATGTACAGAGAAAATTAGAACCCAGTTGTTGAAATGAATCCGTAGGTAGGCATGGACTTGCCTTCTTCAAACTTGATCATAGATGTTTGGATAAAGAAATGGGGAGGGGGGAGAGAAGTAATCATATACATGAAGTGCTACATTCCTATTTTGGTTACCCATGATTAGGTAAAGGTAAAGGGACCCCTGACCATTAGGTCCAGTCGTGACTGACTCTGGGGTTGCGGTGCTCATCTCGCTTTATTGGCCGAGAGAGCCAGCGTACAGCTTCCGGGTCATGTGGCCAGCATGACCAAGCTGCTTCTGGCGAACCAGAGCAGTGCACGGAAACACCGTTTACCTTCCCGCTGGAGCGGTACCTATTTATCTACTTGCACTTTGACATACTTTCAAACTGCTAGGTTGGCAGGAGCAGGGACCGAGCAACAGGAGCTCACCCCGTCGCGAGGATTCGAACTGCCGACCTTCTGATCGGCAAGTCCTAGGCTCTGTGGTTGAACCCACAACGCCACCCACGTCCCTACCCATGATTGCCGCATGGTAATCTGTTGGTATAAATAATTCTATTTATACCAACAGAGTAATCTCAGATCAGCCAAGTCCAAGGATAGATGGGGAAATGTTGGTTTCGTTTACACATCCATCCCTGTCCCTTAAAGGCCGATTCATCAACTGATGACTTGCATGGGCGAATGTAACATCACAGACAGAGCTTTTATATTGCCTTTCCTTGGCTACCATGGTGTTAAATGGAACCAGTTCACATATTTGACATCCGGTGATTAACTGTCTAGCAACCAAGCAGAGTGTGAAGGAGCCTTTTATGACACAAAATTCATTACACATAAATTTTGAAGCTTGAACTTTATCACTCACTTGCCACCCCATTGCCGGCGTTGCCCTATGATTTCACATGTCAGGCAGCAGACCCAATCAGACCCCAGTTTCATAGCAAAGAAAGGTGTTTAGCATTTGACTCTTCGCAGTCACCGTCATTTTATGCAAGGATTGTTTACAGTTGTAAAAATCTCTGACTTTATTTTTGAGATCACAGAAATGCATCTTAGCAGCCTGCCACTTTGGGTAACAAGTTCATTAAATGTATGTAGCAATGAAACTTCCTGCAGAAATCTATAGATCAAAGATGGTTTGATGCAAAATAAATTTCCAACTAGACAGCAGTGAAGCAGTGTGTGTGAGACTCAATACGCTTTCATTCAAATAAAGTTTAATTTGGTATCTATCTACCCATACATGCATACATTGTGCTTTCATTTTGTTCCCCAATTAAGCAAGTCATGTTGCATATTATAAATGGGGCACCATAACTACATGTTTGCTTTTTAACAGCATAATCTACATTGAAATGAGTCCTGTGAAGTGATAGTCTAGAAAGCCCATAAGCAGGGATGAGACATTTATTTGTTTCTAGGCCTCATTCCATTGTGTGCTGTCTCTCAGGGCTATATACTAGAGCAGACCCTCAAAGTGTCCCTATTTTCCAGAGACGTCCAAGATTTATAAAAGCCATCCCGGTTTTTGATTTGATTCTGGAATGTCCTGCTGTTCCTTAGGACACCCCATTTTCATCAGAGAAATGGACAGAGGCAGAGATGGCGGTCTGCAAGACCACCACATTTATCCTCTTTAAAAAAAAACCCTTTCTATTTTGCTCTCTTTCTGCTGCCTCCTTCACTCTCTCCCACTCTCTCAGTCTTCAGTTACCTCTCTCCATAGCTGTCAACATTTCCCTTTTTTAAAGGGAAATTCCCTTATTCTGAATAGGATTCCTCGCAAGAAAAGGGAAAAGTTGACAGCTATGCCTCTCTCCCCCCACCATTCTCTATCTTCATCTTCTTCCTCTCTTTCTTTCCTTTTCTCCCTCTTGTCTCTTTCTCCTTCCCCCTCAAGAACAAAACAAAACCAAATACCTCCACATGACACCCAGACATAGAAAAATGTGTTCATGAGCGCCAACGGAATTCCCCCCAAGCCTCATTGCCATGTGGGGCAGGGCCAAGGAAGGGAGACTTCAGGATTGGATCCAAAGGCACTGAAGGCAGATCCATCCAATGGCCCAGCAGCCAAAGGATTTAGGTGTTTTACTCCAGGTTCTTAATCCCTTGTCCTAGGGGAAAATAATCATTTTCTGGTTTGATGGACTGCTACAGCACAAAGCATATCATGGTACATTTACGATGCAGATTGAAAAGTCTAACACATGGGGGGGGGCTCGGGGTCTTGACACACAAATACATGTATAAAAGGAAGACTGTGTTGGTTTTGTCACGGCACATGATTACTTTTGCTTAAACCTTTAGGATGTCTCTTTGTAAATGGTCTTGACATAAGGTCCCAGCTGACATCTCAAGCTGGTAAAGGCTTGCTGAAAGCATGAAAGAGAAGCTCTCCAGGAACACAGGTGTTGATGGCATCCACCTGTCTTGGGAGACAATGGAAGAGTGATCCTTTGGGGGTGAAGGCAAACTGTTGGAGAGTTACAGCACCTGCTGTGGGTATAGAGACTGATATGAGAGAGACATGTTTGGTTGCAGCTGGGGCACATGAAGGTGGCCAGTTTTGCTGCTGCATATGCACCAGGGCTTTCCCTCTCTCTGCATTCCTGCAGCAGGAAAACAACCAAGAATACAAGAATATAGCAGCACAGGGGTACAATTTTGCTTCCTCCTTCTCCATAAAGAAAATTCAAAGCACATCTTGTTGTTTTTCAAGAAAATTTATTTGTGGCCAACTAAATGGTTCTATAAGGATGCGGGTGGTGCTGTGGGTTGAACCACAGAGCCTAGGGCTTGCCGATCAGAAGGTCGGCAGTTTGAATCCCCACGATGGGGTGAGCTCCCGTTGCTCAGTCCCTGCTCCTGCCAGCCTAGCAGTTCAAAAGCACATCAAAGTGTGAGTAGATAAATAGGTACCACTCCAGAGGGAAGTTAAACAGCGTTTCCGTGCACTGCTCTGGTTCGCCAGAAGCGGCTTAGTCATGCTGGCCACATGACCTAGAAGCTGTACGCTGGCTCCCTCAGCCAATAAAGCGAGATGAGCGCCACAACCCTAGAGTCGTCCATGACTGGACCTAACGGTCAGGGGTCCCTTTACTTTTACCTTTTAAATGGTTCGATAACTCTAAGTGGTTTTTACTATAAGTGGGCTTTCATAACAATACTTTATAAAAGAAGTGGATACTTTGTGCTGTTTTGATTAAATTGTTACAGCTGTTTTGAGATCTAAATGTATTTTCACAACTAAAAAGATTCTGATTTTGACTAGCGGGGAAGGGCCGATGGAACTCCTTGACCCAGGACGACAGTGCCAGCGTGTGCTCTCTCTCGTTGCGGAGGACCCCGAGCCGCTGCTTCCCTCCCGAGCCGGGCGAGCATGAAACCCGAGAAATTTAGGGAACATCATCAATAAGGGACAGCGCTGTGATAAGGGAGTTTCCCGCTAAATAAGGGACGGTTGACAGCTATGTCTGTAGGTGATGCAGTACTTTTAAGTAATCACACAGCAGAAATTTCAGAAGGGGCAGGAGATCTTTTCTTTGTGCTGCAGTACCAAATTTGGACAAGAAGTATAGGGATATAACCTTGCCTACTGAGTTAAATTTAGCTCATTGAAAAGACAATGAGAATTATATGTCAATATACACTTTAGGTGTTCCATCTTTGCTTTATAATCTCATTAAAGGTGAATACCAGCCCAGCTAAATAAATAACCGTATGTTGCCTCCCTTTTACAACCACATTTCACTGCTTTTACTATGTATTTATTGAAAAACTATTAACCCTATTATTCAGATTAAATGCTATCGCAAAATCTGAGAAAATCCAAATAAGAAATAATATGTTTTATTAGATTTAGCGTGAACTCTTTCAAAGCCCAATTCAGCAAATATAATTTAAAAAGGCATCAGTCTTCTTATTAATAGCAGTTCCATTAAGAACTACGTGACAGATCTTCTTTAGCAATAGGAGTTGTTTAAAACTTTTTCCACTGTAAGGACAATTTACAAATTAAAAATTAACACAAAAAAATGCTTCTAAATAAAATATGTACTTCAAACATCAATAAAATCCAAGCTGTTCCTTCAGCCTGCAAAACATCTACAAATTGTAACATTATTTACATAATTATCTTGAATGTAATTACAACTGTTAAGCTACATAATGTATTCAGAGTTAGCCCTAATCAGAGTAAATCCATTGAAATTAATGGACATAACTGATGTAGGTCTGCTAATTTTAATTAGTCTACTCTGAGCAGGGCTAGCACTGGTTACAATCCTGTGTTTGCTTTCCAAAGTCCTATTTACACATTACATTGAATGTGAGCATTGTATGCACTGTATTTGCTCCAAACCTCCACACATTCGGTTTAAACTAGTCTGCATACAGCTGCATGCAAACAATGTCTTTAAAATGTGTCCCCCCACCCCCATGAATCCCGGGAACTGTAGTTTGCTAGGGTGCTGGAAAATGTAGCTCCGTGAGGGGTAAACTACAATTCCCAGGATTTTGGGGGGGGTGCTTTAAAAGTATTTTATATGTACATGTTATGGTTGCTAGGTTGGCAACCTGTTGGTTGACTGTATGCGTGGAGGTACTCTACACCACCGCCGGGCCCATTGGCAAAGCAAGTTTGTGTTACAAAGATGTCTGCAAATGTCACATGAAAGATGGCAATGTTGACCCCACTGTGTGGGAATCCCTTCCAGCGCTTGGAGACAGTCAGGTTGTGTGCCCACAGCAGTGAGCAGCAGAGCAATGACTGCTGGGAGGAGCACAGAAAGAAGAAACTCCAGGGTACACTTGCATCAGCACAACTGGACACCTTCATCTGCCCCAGCTGCAACTAAACATGTCTCTCCCATATTGGTCTCCACAGCCGCAGCAGGCTCTGTGTTAGGGTGCTGTCAGCAGCTCCCGGCTGGTTGCCCAGGAAAGTATGGAGACAAGGAACAGTTTCTAATAGTCCTTTTTTATTTCATACTTTACAGGTAGAGGCTATAGAACCCAACCTCTTGGATAACGGCATTGGCCTGAGTGAATCTCCACCCCACCCGCTTCTCTCCCACTTCCTCATTCGTCGTCATCATCATCTCCTTTAGGGGTGCCATCAGCCTTCGAGCTCTTTGCTCTCCTACTTTTAAGGCTCTCTGGGTTCTGGGAGATTGTGGGTCTGTAATGCTTTCTAGTGACAACATGTCAGCCAACTGCTGCCCTGGCTCTGCCTGCTCCTTCTCACCCATTATTTCCCAACATTCCCCCTCATCTGCTCTGAGCTGTGACCTCCCTCAAACCCCGGTTGTAAATCTATACTGGCTTCCTCTTCCTCTTCCCTGGAAGGGTCAGGATGGGTAGGCAGTCTCCGTCATTCCTCCTCCTCTGCCCAGCTCCTGGCACTCTGTAATTCTCCAATGGTGAAAGCACACTCTTGCGTTGCCTCCTGAGATAGTTAGATGCCAGCCACAACTAGGTAATATATAAAGGGGTGGCTAACAACTGGCCCTCCGAATATTGCTGTACTACAACTGCAAGCTTGGGGTGTATGTTTGAGACTCTTGAGAGTCCCATGGACTGCAAGAAGATCAAACCTATCCATTCTGAAGGAAATCAGCCCTGAGTGCTCACTGGAAGGACAGATCCTGAAGCTGAGGCTCCAATACTTTGGTCACTTCATGAGAAGAGAAGACTCCCTGGAAAAGACCCTGATGTTGGGAAAGATGGAGGGCACAAGGAGAAGGGGACGGCAGAGGACGAGATGGTTGGATAGTGTTCTCGAAGCTACCAGCATGAGTTTGACTAAACTGTGGGAGGCAGTGGAAGACAGAAGTGCCTGGCATGCTCTGGTCCATGGGGTCACAAAGAGTTGGACATGACTAAATGACTAAACAACAACAACAACAACTGGCCCTCTGAATATTGCTGTACTACAACTGCAAGCTTGGGGTGTATGTGGTGTTAAAGGAGGGAAAGTACCTCTGGTGGAAAAACATCATGCTTCTTCAGAGGTACTTTGTCCACCTTTGGTCCCCACCCAACACTCAGCTCTTACCTGTGGCTCCAAGAAGATGTCAGGATGTGACAGATGCCATACCATGGGAACAGCTTCAACTGGCTGCCCAAACCAGGTGAGGGTAGCAGATGATACAAATAATGGCTCCAACAGTCAGGAAGGCATTTTCTGTGTGTGCTGTAGAGGGAAGTAAGGGGCAGATGGCACTTGTCAACCTGGGAAGATTGCCCATATAGAAGAAGGAAACTCTGATCCTAAAACTTTGCTGACTTGCAGAATATCTTCAGGAAAAGAAAAGGCTAAGGATTAAACCCTACACAAATCCGGAGTGGAGTCCCTAAGACGGTTGGATGGTGCCTTGTATGCCTCCTTCCAGCAAATTGGATCATCTTAATAGACGGTCCTGGTTGCGGGCAGGCTCTCAACCTGGTCCCCCCCACCCTGGTGTGGGTGGAGCTATCGCACTCACGCCGGGGTGGCACCGCAATCACCCAGGGATATTGCCCAATCATGTCAAAGGGTGATAATGGGGGAAAGTATAAAAGAGGCAGCGCGACGTGTGCTTGGCTCCTGCTTCGCCCTGCCGAACACCAGCCCACCCTCCCTTTAATTTAGATCCCTTGGCCTTGCTTTGGACTTTGGTTGGTTGCCTGGCTTGAGTTGGGGGCTGGGTAGGAATTTTTTCCATTTGGCAAATTGACACGGGCCACTTGGTTTTTGCCTACCTCTTAGCTATTGTCACAACTTTGTAAGGTTTGGCGGTTAGGCATTGGCTTAGTGTGAATGGGGGAGGGGAGGTCGGCCATCACCTGCCCCTCCATTTCAAGGGTATTCCGTTAAAGGAAGCCGGGCCTGGTTCCTGTCTGAAGTCCGCTTGAAGGATGAGGGCCAGGCCAGGCCTCCGGGAACATTAGGGAAGATGTAGGCTGGTTCCCCCGAAGCAGTTTCCCTTTGGGTGGTTTACCCTTACAGACTTCCTGCAAAGGGGGCAGGAGTCAGATATAGTCTTGCCAATGTCTAAGCCAATACCACTCTCATTCCTGTAATCAATAAAGTTGTGGCCAAATTTTTGTCCCCAAACCTTAATATCTGTGTCCATGTGAATTTATTTATCCTAATGGGAGGTCGGCTTGAGGGTCTTGCCACGTAACTCCTGCAGCCAAGCTGATGCCAAATGTATTGCTCTGCTTTCCCTTGGAGCCTGAGAAGGGGTGTCTTGTCATCTGGGCAGCCCAGGACCTCTATACACACTCCACAGGCTTGCACCCTGCAGAGGTCACTTCGGTGCACTTTGACTTCAGCCGTGCAGGCACACTCCATTATCTCTTGAAACAGACAGATGCCAACTGGAAGAACTGCAATTATCCCTGAGCATGGAACTGCTGAGCTTTGTAGTCCAACAACATCTGGAAGGCCACAAGTTAGCTACTTCAGTTCTATGCTTCCAAATGTATGTATGCAAGTTGGGAGTCGGGTGAATGAATGCCTATGATTATGCTCCAACACCCCACACATTCATGTCCCTGAGTTCTGGTAGCTGCCCAGCCAAACATACCACACATATAGTAGGTGCATATGATAATATTTGAGCAATGGAGAGAAATGGTACTACAATAGTACCTCGGGTTACATACGCTTCAGGTTACATATGCTTCAGGTTACAGACTCCACTAACCCAGAAATAGTATCTCGGGTTAAGAACTTTGCTTCAGGATGAGAACAGAAATCGTGCTCTAGCGGCACGGCAGCAGCAGGAGGCTCCGTTAGCTAAAGTGGTGCTTCAGGTTAAGAACAGTTTCAGGTTAAGAACAGTCCTCCGGAACAAATTAAGTACTTAACCCATGGTACCACTGTATTCAATATTGGCACCAGGATATATATATATTTCTTTTCTCATGATATAAGCCAATGTAGTAGACAAATGAAGATTTTCTCCTTAACTTGTTCTGTAGGGACTGATAAGGACATGGATGTCTCATTTTGCACATCACACAACCTCATTCAAGTCCAAATAATTGATACAAGACTACTTTGATCTATATCACTTTTGCCCAAGCTGTTGAAACTGTTCATTAATGACCATACTGATTTGATATGAAATCCTCTTATGATCCTGAGTAAATAATTATGAGGAGGATCCAGGCTTAGGTTTCAACCCTAACCCCACTTATCTGGGAGTAAACTCCATTAAATTGAATGTAGATACGGTTAGGATTTCAGCTGAAGACAAATTAACGGAGACCCATTGACCATAGCTGTCAACGTTTCCCTTTTTTAAGGGGGAAATTCCCTTATTCTGAATAGGATTCCTTGCAAGAAAAGGGAAAAGATGACAGCTTTGATTGATTGACTTAAGTAGGACTTAAGTTAGTCAAAATAAATTTTAGGTATGTATCTTCATCATGATGAATCACACTGAAATAGGGGTTGTATCTCCTCATTTTGGATACAAAATAATTTAGTTTTGGGTATGAGATACTTAGGACGCGGGTGGCGCTGTGGGTAAAACCTCAGCGCCTAGGACTTGCCGATCTCATGGTCGGCGGTTCGAATCCCCGCGGCGGGGTGAGCTCCCATCGTTCGGTCCCAGCTCCTGCCCACCTAGCAGTTCGAAAGCACCCTTAAGTGCAAGTAGATAAATAGGTACCGCTTTATAGTGGGAAGGTAAACGGCGTTTCCGTGTGCTGCTCTGGTGCCAGTTCGCCAGAGCAGCTTCGTCACGCTGGCCACGTGACCCGGAAGTGTCTGCAGACAGCGCTGGCTCCCGGCCTCTAGAGTGAGATGGGTGCACAACCCTAGAGTCTGTCAAGACTGGCCCGTACGGGCAGGGGTACCTTTACCTTTACCTTTTTATGAGATACTTATTTCAAACCACACAACAACACTCAGTTTGAATTGATCCAAGCCAGGGTCAGATTGGTTAGTTTTGATTTATTTTTTTAAAATCCATATAGGAAGTAAAATTTAAATATTTTTCTTCCATTTCGGCCAAATGAAACCTGACACACACTGAAATTGTGTATATGTTCAACCGACCTCTGACTCTATCATCTGTCTTTGCACCTATAAATGTTTCTTTGTAGAATTGTCTGCTGCCCTCAAGCAACTTACTACTCCTAACAACTAAATGGACCATTTCAGGATTGTGGTTATAATAATCTTTAACAGATTTCTATGGCCAAGGAGCTCAGAGCAGTAAATGTAGTGGTTATCCCGTTTTTAACCTTACAACAACCTTACGAGGTATGTTAATATGACAGAGAATGAATGGTCTGAGGTAAGCCGGTGAGATTCATGGCTGCGCAAGAATTTGAATTTATAGTTCATTACTCCAAGTCAAAGGTGAGAGCCAGTATACAGCAGGGTGCTGGCATAGCAAAGTGTTGCTTAAGCTGCAGTCCTATAAACCATTGCTTGGGAAAACATTTGACTGAATGCAATGGAAGATACTCCTGAGTAAACATGCTTTGGATTGCACAGTTAAATGCACATTGTGGATCTGCCAACAGTGTGACACGGCAGCTAAAAAGCCAATGCAATTCTGGGCTGCATCAATAGGAGTATAGCATCTAGATCAAGGGAAGTAATAGTGCCACTGTATTCTGCTCTGGTCAGACCTCACCTGGAGTACTGTGTCCAGTTCTGGGCACCACAGTTCAAGAAGGACACTGAGAAACTGGAACGTGTCCAGAGGAGGGCAACCAAAATGGTCAAAGGTCTGGAAATGATGCCTTATGAGGAACGGCTAAGGGAGCTGGGCATGTTTAGCCTGGAGAAGAGGAGGTTAAGGGGTGATATGATAGCCATGTTCAAATATATAAAAGGATGTCACATAGAGGAGGGAGAAAGGTTGTTTTCTGATGCTCCAGAGAAGCGGACAAGGAGCAATGGATCCAAACTGCAGGAAAGAAGATTCCACCTAAACATTAGGAAGAACTTCCTGACAGTAAGAGCTGTTCGACAGTGGAATTTGCTGCCAAGGAGTGTGGTGGAGTCTCCTTCTTTGGAGGTCTTTAAGCAGAGGCTTGACAACCATATGTCAGGAGTGCTCTGATGGTGTTTCCAGCTTGGCAGGGGGTTGGACTCGATGGCCCTTGTGGTCTCTTCCAACTCTATGATTCTATGATTCTGTGATTCTATGAAGAGCAACAAAAGGCCCAATAGCAGCTTTTTAAGCATAATCGTAAAGGGCTGCAAACTCATTTTCTCTGGGTTTTGAAAGGGCAGCTCTAATCCATGCCTTTTCAAGCACGACAAAGATTACTGTCAGCAGACTGTAGGGATTCCGTTTTGGAACATAGCTATTTCTTTGTATAAATGATTAGGATAATGATATTTTACAGCTAAGTGTCCACAAACCTAGATAATACAGAAATAAAACAGAAGGCTGAAACCCAAGTATGGAGATTTAAGGGCGCATGGGAAATTAGTGTAAGGTGATTTTCAGTGTCAACCATATGCTTCTCTTATCTGGGCATGAGAGAGGCTCATCCGTACCATAGGTCAAGTTAAAACACAGTCAATTTTAATTTCATTGTCAGTCCCTTTTTCAGGAGAGAGAGAGAGGACTTTCCACAATGATATTAACAACAGGACATGTATTCACTGCCTCCTGCAGAACATTCTATAAATTCTAAAATATTTAATTATATCCATGCATAACTTTCCTTGGATAATAACAACTTTGAGAGAAAACACTGCCAATTTGATTTGGTTTGTGCCTCCTTTTCCATGACACAAATGGCCAGATTTATGAAGGAATCTACACCGCTCATTTGATGATATTGCATTGGATCAACACAATCCTACTGAATTCAATAGTCCATGCTCAAATAAATTAAAGTTAGGACTGCAGTTTAGTTACACTTAGTTCTCATTGAAATCCATGGGACTTAAGTTGTATCTGACCTCTCCCACTGATTTCAGTAGGAAATTATTGCAAATTTCTTAGTCTAGATGAAACTCATTGTCTCTCTTGATGGGTACGATAACTCAGCTTGAAGCCACCCCCATCCCTAAAGATTCAGAGTGAGTAAAGGCAATACAGTATTTTTATTTTATTAAAAAAACTGTTTAAAATGCAATAATTGATTATCTGCTCTTTCAGAAATCCTATTTCAGCAAATTTGCATGGAAGCAAAGCCTGATCTGTAGGGTTGGGTTTTTTTAATGCTAGTCCTTGCATTTTAATCAACAAACACTGCCATTAATTGAGTCTTAAAAGGAATGGATATTGGTGACATGTTCTTCACCATTTCCTATTATAATAATATACCAGTTGAATTACAGGCAAGTCTAAGATAGGCCTTTACCCCATATCATTTCTGATCTACCAAGCTTCAGGTCCCAGTATTGTGGCCTCCCAGGTGACAGCTGCTTGTGGAAACTGTGGTAGGCTGTAAAAGAGGTTTATAGAGACTAGATACGCTGGTTGGGTTGCATTTGGTGTGGTGGGTCCAACCAATATCCAGACCTGCCCTAATGTTTAAGTAGATCAGCAGGAGTAGACATTTTCTGATGATTTGGGAATAATTGATGAATCTAGGACATCAGGAGGATCTAGGACATCACACACAGTTTCTGAGGTCCAGATTCTTAGACATTCTGTGACATGTGGAAAATATATGTTTTTACTCTGGAGAGTATTTCACTCAACAAAAGCCTCTGAGGGAAAATCAGCATTGAAGCCTGAACAATGAAGAATGCTCTAGTCTGAATAATTTTAAATAATCATGGCAGTAATAAAAGTCTGAAACACTTTTGCTCCAGCCAAGGGGAACCACATGAATAACAAGTTTCTATCTTGGTATGATCTGTTGGGTCAGGAAAACAGGTGTGAATTTGGTATGCATGCAAAATAGTGACCAAGTTCTTTCAGAAGCAACATGTTGAATGTAAAGATATCTTACATAACCATAACCGTGCAATGGTTATGTAAGCTTTCAGAATATTTAGAATTAGCCAAATTGAAAGATATAATAAGACAAAAAAACAAAAAGTGAAGTGAAAAAGGAATAGGAGTGCCTAAATGAATACCTTAAAAGCCAAGGTTCGAGGACAGAAATCTGGCTGATTCTGGAATAACCTTGTGAAGTGAAAGGATAAGAAAGAGGGATTTATATCTGGATGCTAGGATAGAGATGATCAGGAAAACAGGAAAACAGGAAGAAACAATGAGAGGTAAAGGAGGTGCTGTGGGATTGGTGGAAGTCAATGTTTGTTTTTCTTTTTAGTGTTTATATTATTAACCTGTAAGATTTGGATTTATTTTGGTTTTTTGCATGCTTGTTTTTGTGTTTTGTGTATTGTTATTTTTCGTTATTTTTGTTGTTGCTGTGTGGAAAATATTAATAAACTTTATTATTAAAAAGATATCTTATAGAACAATGACTAGATTTTGAATGGAGAAAGAATTTTTAACGGAGAGCTTTTAAAAGAGACTGTTCTGTGGTGTGTGAAATACTCTCATTTTTATCTTTTGCCAATAAATTTACATGACATAGATTCAAGGGGTAAAACGACATTGGCATAATCTTCAGATAAGAATGGCTGATGGAGGGTTATAACATCTGGAATGTTGCTCATTTATTTGTTTTGAAATAAACTCTTAACTATGCAGCATAACATGGAAGGGACTGTAAAATAAATTTGTCCTCATGCTACCTATTAGTAGAAATAGAAATGGTTGACATTTCCTTGCATGGAAATCTCGACAGCCAAGAGAGCTCTTCTCCAGTTTAGAACACAAAATAAGTTTCTGTCCATGCATAGAGGGTGCTCAAAACATAAATCAATTTTATTTCAAGTCCTGGACGCCAATTAGTGCTCATGCACAGCTAAGAAAATGGTCCCAAAGGGGGGTTGTTAAGGTTCCAGGCATTTCCACTAAGGCATCTGGGGATAAAGTCTGTTTTTCTCACTATAAGCTAAAGAGGTGGTGGAAATATAGGCTCGAGGAATAGGTAGCAGAGCCTGTAATAAAAGCCTTTTGGCTCTTAGCTCCTTAGGTTAGGAAGCATCCCAGAGCTTGGCCAATCCAATTCCAGGGCTATATTTTCTCCATATTCTATTCCTTCTCCACCCACAAGGCTTGGGAAGTGACACTGGGCTTGCCCATTGATGTCTGAAACTTCAAAAAATGCAGGCTCACGAACCCCACACCGCCTTCCATCCAGCAAGCAAGAGGCATTATCAGAATTCAAGGACATACTCTCACCAGGCAAAACCACACATGGAAGGTATGAAACAGGAAAAGCAAAGGGTGTGGCCTTTGGAGAGGGTGTGTAACTGAGAAGAGGTGTGGCTTGTGGGAGTTGTGGTCTAGGGAGAGTCCCATGGGCTATACAGAAAGGCCTGGAGGGCCACATAATTTTTTATTAAAATCTGATTTTTTTGTGTGGTGATGTGTAAATGGCTACCCTGCTCATCATTTAGCTATTTCCCTAGGCCTTCTATTTACCTTGGATTCTGGCTGGTCTGGTCTGCCGGGCTTGAACTTTCCTGCCCATAGTTTTTCTTATCTGAATTCAGCTGAAACTTACTTACCTTTTACTTGATCCAGACGTACCATCAGGATCCCAGTTTGCTCCTTAACAGGATGCAGGATATATTTACTCCTTCCCCCCAAAAAAATCCACAAACAGGCAGTGCTGTCATGATATAGTAACAAGTATATGTACAAGAGGGGAAGTGGTGCCTTGTGCAATTATATGAGGGCTGTTCATTTATTCACTTTCCTCTCCCATAGCATGCATATGGAGGAGTCAGTATGCACCCATATGCCCTAAGACTCTGATCTATGCATGCAGCATAATGATGAAAAGGAGAGCCTATCAAGCATATGTAGACTCTCCAACCACCTATAGGGTTTCCAACCTTACATGTGAACAGCTTACACATATAGGTTCTTATGTGTATCTTGAGAGACGGTGCTTGAAGGCGCATACATACTGAGAACAGGATCAATGTTCAGGACCAATAAACATGCTTCCCATCATCATATGTGCAGTATATATGTGACACGGGTGGCACTGTGGTCCAAACCACTGAGCCTCTTGGGTTTGCTGATCAGAAGGCTGGCAGTTCGAATCCACGTGACGGAGTGAGCTCCCATTGCTCTATCCCAGCTTCTGCCAATCTAACAGTTCAAAAGCATACCAGTGCAAGTAGATAAATAGATACTGCTGTGATGGGAAGGTAAACGGTGTTTCTGTGCACCCAGGCACTCGTCATGGTCCTCCATGTGCCCGTAGCAGTTTAGTCATGCTGGCCACATGACCCGGAAAGCTGTCTGTGGACAAACGCCATCTCCCTCGGCCTGAAAAGTGAGACGAGTGTCGCACCTCATAGTCACCTTTGACTGGACTTAACCATCAAGGGATCCGTTACCTTTACCTATTCACAATATATATTTGTACATGGAGGGCAAGCACATGAGCTGTCCTACTGATCACACTGTGCAACAAGAGTGTGATTATTCCATCCCCATTCTGTTCAATCAGTTGGGCAGCTCTTTTATTTGTCCTTGATGTGCATTAGACACACAATAGCGGGAATTGGTTAGGTCTGCAATCCTTCAGAATAGTAAGCTGATAAAAGTAAACATTGGAAGGATGTGTGCAACTCTTTATGTTTCCAATGAGGAAAATTGCACAGTAGCACTAGGAAGAAAAGGAACATGAGGAATGATTAAGAAAACAGATCAGAGGACCAGGCAAGGGATGTCCTGCACAATATCTGCAGAAATAAGGGAGGTTTTGTGCAATCATGCCACCTAACTCAGCACACGTAAAGCATAGATTTCCAGGTTGCTCCTCCATTAACCACTTTCTGTTCTTCCCATATAAAGATCCAAATGGACTGGCAATGTTGACAGACAAAGCAGCATTTCCTAAGGACCAGCCAACAGCAGCACATGTCAATTTTTGTACCAAAGTTTTCCCCAATACTGCCCTGTTGTATTGCGGTATCAGCTGAGAAACGTACTGGATTTCCTTCAGGAGGAAAGATTGAGTGCTTTAAAAAGAGTCATTGCAGACCACACAACAAAATAATGCTGACAAGACCCATCAAGGAAAGATGATGGAAGGCTTTCAAATGATCCCAGCAGTATCGACTCTCTACTTTTGAAATGACAGCTATTGATGCCGCCGAGAACATATGACTTCTGAGTCAGTCTGCTTGCAGGGAATCCTCAAGTTTTCATCACTCAGAATTAATCTGTTACCATTACTACATCAGTGGTAGATATTTGTCACCTGCCGTTTTTCGATGACTATGTACGGAGAGCATGGCAGAATACATTTCAAGCAAGCCAAAGCAATAGAGATACCACCTGCCTGAGTATACCATAACACTGGTGTGAAAGTTGAGTTCTACGTGCTTTCAAAAAAATATTTTCTTGAACATGGTGCCCTCAACAAAGCTTTCTCTTATTTATTCCACATGCTGAGAAACCTATATGGGAGGGAAATGTTAAAACTCACAAATGCATCTTACTATCATTTACTTTATTTGCTGTAAGGTACAGCGTGCACATCATTTTACAGGCCACAGACACTGAGCTGGCCTACCCCATGGAGTGTTCCAATGCATGTGATTGTGGCAATTCCTCTTTTGCAAAATCACATGTGCCCAAGTCAAGATCTTCTAAATGAGGGGTTCCAGCTCACGATCTTCTCTTTCAGAAAGGGCTGCTCACGCCTTTCCCCAATGGGCGGTGGTTGCAGCCCCTTACTGATGGTCATCATACCCGGCAACCAAAACCCCCTTGTTGAGCCAGTCATTTTTAATTTGTTGTCTGCTTGATTGTTGTCTGCTTGAGTTTGTTTTATGACACCTTACTTTAGTCATTGCCTAGGGGAGGGTGGTGCTGTGACTGGGACCCCAGCAAGAAGCGGTCTTCCATGAATGCAACATTCTATTCTTTTTGAATTTGCCTCTGAATATTCTGATCCATTCCCCCCACCCCCAAGGGAAATCTTTGCTCATATTTGTTGGTTCAGAGGGCTTGGAAGAATCTCCAGAAGAATCATTCTGTCCGGCAAGTTGCAATGCTTGTGCAAATGGAACATTCATAATAGGACAACACTGAACTCCAGCCGAACATTTTGCACAACAACCAGTGCGTCTGTGCATCATCAAAACCCACATCATTGTGTCAGGATCTGACGTTGACCTAGAATATTACGCAGATACAGCAGTGCAGGGCAAAGTTGTTATGCTTATAGTCATTAGAAGTGGAAAACGGATGACCACATTATCATGCAGAGCTGAACTGGATGGACAGAAGGTGCATGAAGAATGGAGGGAGGTCAAGATCAGATGCTGATAAACTGAGAGAGCTGCTGGATGTTCCAGCATTTGTGGTATTATCTAATGAATGTTATGACATGTAGATATGAGGCCAAATCTTGAGGGCAGATTTAATAAAAGACAGAGTGGCAATCAACAACATTATAATAATACTGATGCTTTAAAAGCAGGCTTAATGAAGCATACCTCCCAAAGCGAACAATTGCAGGTGCCAGGGGAATGGAGTGTTTGTTCCAGATTCTAATCGTGTGTGTGTGTGTGTGTGTGTGTGTGTGTGTTTGTTTAGGGAGAGAGAAAGGACTAAGTCAGAATTTATTATTAAGAAACTGACCAGACAAGGACCTGCTGAGCTACTGGCAATATTTCTCCACCCTGGGCCTTCAGACAACGCCCTGACTATTTAAACCAGTTAGAATACTGCAAAGCTCAACTTTACCCAAAGCAGCCAAATAAACAACTTTTATTCACTGGGAGGTGGAGGAGTAGATTGAAATGTAGCTTTATCCTTATGAAGGCTACCAAAAAAATACTTCTATGTTGCAGACAAGTGTGCTTTTAAAAACAACAACAACTGGGTATGCTACATGTGGATTCAGTAAATAGGGTTCAAATCCTTAGCATAGCTTCTTTGTTCGTGTGACCTTGACCAAACCGCTGTATTGTCTGCTGATCCTTATCCTAAATTCAGACAGTAGATGTAAGTAGACCAGGTACATCTGTTTATGATGGAAAGATTAAAGGTATCTTAAATACTGATCAATGTTTGTTTATGTTGGATTATAGAGAGGAAGTGAATTGTCACAGCACATCTACAGATTTATATTTCACTTTAATAATCCAGCACATCTAAAAAGTTCTCAAGAGTTCTGCCACTGTCTGATACCTAGCACAATTGTTAGAATTGTTTCCATACTCAGGAAGATATTCTGCTTTAAAAAAAAGAAAAGAAAAAAGTGCATATAGATTTATTTTTTTAAAAGTAAGTCAGTACAAGTTAATTACA
Organism: Podarcis siculus; assembly: GCA_034642415.1. Lineage (NCBI taxonomy): Eukaryota > Metazoa > Chordata > Lepidosauria > Squamata > Lacertidae > Podarcis > Podarcis siculus. The sequence goes on along the minus strand of JAXCMG010000208.1, from coordinate 669,938 downwards.
TAAACTTTGTCCGCCAAAGATTTGTTTTGTTACCAGTCATCTTAAAGACTTTATCAAACAGATTCTACAATGCTGATAAATGTTGAATCAGAATAGATAAAACTCAGATGTTAAGGTTCAAACATTTTATTTAAAGGGAAAACTAGCTTCTTTAGTATTTCAGACACCACATTTTTGATTTTATGCATAATTTCCCATTGAAACTATGGGAGATGAGGCATGAAATCAAAAATGCATGAAATCAGAAATAAGTATAATTTAAGTGAACATTTGAAGGGGAGCTCCTCCTTTTATGCTAAAAGGCAGGAATTCATATTTTATGAATGCAATCTTGATTCTGCAAAGGTCTCATTAGAAATCGCTCAACTCAGAAGATAGTAACGCGTCCCCCCCCAAAAAAAGTATGTTTGTTGAGATGTCTACATTCTGATTATGTTATATAGATTGCCTCAAGACTATCAGTATTTTGGAGGAGGGGTTCAAATATATACCAGAAATTTAGGTCAATGTAATTAACCTAAATTAAGCTCTATTTCTGGTGTGCAGGCATGGGATACCTCTGGCCCACATACAAAGGTGGATTTAGGGGATCATGACCGGTTCAGTCACACAGGACACAGACCCTTGTGGGTGCCACAACTATGATGTAGAAAGGAAGGGGAGAGGCAGGGGTCGACGAATTTTGGCATGACAGGATGCCACTGAAATTTGAGACACCAAGGTCCGTCACTGCCACAGTCTAATGAGACCCAGCATGGGCCCTAATTTGGCCTGTGAGGGTATTTCTCAAAATCCACGCACACCTGCCTCACATATGATGTCATACGCGATAGAAGGTAGAGATGTGGCTATCAGTGCCCACCATGATAACATGCAATTGTGGTGCTGTGGTCTAAACTACTGAGTCTCTTGGGCTTGCCTATCAGAAGGTCGGCGGTTTGAATCCCTGCAGCAGGGTGAGTTCCCGTTGCTCAGTCCCAGCTCTTGCCAACCTAGCAGTTCGAAAGCACACCAAAAAGTGCAAGTAGATAAATAGGTACCAGTCCGGTGGGAAGGTAAATGGCATTTCCGTGCGCTGCTCTAGTTTCGCCAGAAGCGGCTTAGTCATGCTGGCCACATGACCCGGAAAAACTGTCTGTGGACAAACATCGGCTCCCTCGGCCAGTAAAGCGAGATGAGCGCTGCAACCACCAGAGTCATTTGCGACTGGATTTAACTGTCAGGGGTCCTTTACCTTCACCTTTAAGATGCTTAGAGCAATGATTTCAGAGCTATGAAACAAGTCAAGAATACATTAATCAAATGAGGAAAAGCTCCCATGATGTGAGATGGAAGCTACCTGCTTCTACAAGAATTACTCTTCTGGCATTGCTGCCTTTGAGTTTGGCCCTGCTGGGGGGGGGGCGTTCTGTTGCATCTCTGCACTGAGTTTGATTGGCCCATTCAGTCGTTTGAAGGACAACAAAGTTATCCACCATCTGTCAGGCGGTAGAGGAACCAACCCCAAGGCAGGTTGCCGGGAACGTCTAAGACAAGGGAAAGTCCTTACCATCTGCTTTTTATTCACAGAGAGAGGCTTGGGAATGCAGCCTCTTGGATTAATGGAGTTCTCCCGAGTAACTCTCCACCCCCTTAATCTCTCCCGCTGCCTCATGTGTCATTGCTGCGGGTGCTGAGAAGTGTCCTCTACCTTTGTTCTCTTAGCTCTCCTACTTTCAATGCTCACCAGGTTCTGGGAGAGGGTGGGGTCTGGAATGCTTTCTAAAGACACTGTGTCTGTCAGCTGTCTTTCCCCTGGTGCTGCTGCTGCTGCTTCTTCCTCCTCCTCCTCTCCCATTATTTCCCAGCTTTTCCCCTCTGAGCTCCCTGGAACCCCTGTTGTAATTCTGAATTGTCTTCATCTTCTCTGGAAGGGTCAGGCTGAGGAGGAGTCTCCACCATTCCTCCTCTACCCATTCCCTGACACCATCAGAGGAGGGTGTTTGTTGAGCACCGCATGAGTTCCTGCTCTGGATCTTCTTCTTTCCAGGATAAAGCATTTCAGATTGGGAATTTGCTCTGGGGGTGGGGAAGGTCAGACTCTCTCACACACTGAAAGCATGCTGAAACTCAGGGCTGATGCACACAGCAGCCACACTCTTGCCGTGCTCACATTGGCCCAAAGTCTATTTGCAGGTGAAGCTTCTCTACAGATCTACCAATGCAGATGGGCAGAGCCTTTTCACACACCAGCTGAATGCACGACTGACAGGGCATGTGTTGTTGGTTTTTTTTGCCATTGTTCCATAGCAGCAAAACACTGCCTGCATCGCCAGGTGCTAAAACATTGGGTGGGTGGCAATCCTTGACTTGAACAGGAGCCAGATTATTTGGATAGGATTATAGATACATTACCCAACATATTTCATAGGCTGGGCACTGCAACCCAATCAAGGAGACCAACAAGGTAACACAGCCAGATCTGGCCAGTGAGGGGCCATTCTGACCCACGGGGTGTCTCAGCCAGTGCCCAGTTTGGGAGCCTACTGGTGGTACCAGACCTGAAAATGAGCGAAACTGGGATTTCCCTGCTAGAAGCATTTGACATTTATTTTGTAGCACAGCGAAACCTAATCACACTTTGCATAATCAATAGCTGAGTCCTCTCACCTGATTTTAAAGGAGCACTCTGTGAGCCCATGATATTCAGAGAATGTGTACCCCATTGTGAGTATTTGTTACAGTTATAATTTCAGAGTTGAAGACTGAGAGCAGGACCTTCTCTTGTGTATTTCATTGTTAATCATCTGTTTTATGTTTTTTTTCTAAGATATGTGATGAAATAGATGCAGATAAAGATATTTCACAAAGGACTGAAACCAGTGGCGATTTTCATAGCAAACCAACTATGGAAGTAAAATATTGCATACTGGAAAAATGGAATCTAGAATTGGTTCACATTTCACATAGTTCTCTTTATGTCTATATCTGATATGTGCCACTTTTGCATGTATTCACTCATAATTTTCCATGAACATTCAACATTTCAACTCCTTTTCTCTCAAAATGCCATTTTGATGTGTTTCTTGAGCTGAGAACTGCACTGGAATATTTGGAAAGTATGAAAGCTAGTGGCTAACTATGGCATGATCTGCACATTAGCTCAGTGGTTGCAGGAAATTTTTCATCAGAATTTGCAAACAGCAAATTCTTCAGGTATCTAATACACACACATATGTTATTTCCATTCTTTATATACTTCCTGCAGGACACACCACTGTAGCATTAGCATTCATCACTACAAATATGACATATCATTGCCCACAGATCTCTAGGAAGAAAAGTGAGATAAATAATGGGGAGTAATGAATGGAGATGAATCAGAGATGGGGGAGGATGTTGGTGATTATTACAAATTCTGTAGCACTTCCTTAGAATATTTTTGCATGTTTTTGCATGTTTACCCAGAAGTGGGACTAATGTCTGAGCAGAATGTGTACTGTACAGTTTAAAGTATGCAGACAGCAAAAGTACCAAGCATAATTTCTGAAACAATATGTGCCTGGGAGTTGCACTCTCTGAGGACCATTTTATGAATTCTCCTTTTCCTGCAGAGAGCAGGAAAATAACCTGCCACGCATACATCATTAAATTTGTCAGTCACACACATTTGTAGGTTCATATGCTGGAAACAATTGCAAGCTAGGTATTCCACATGTACATACAGTGAAAGACAAGTGATTATTTCCCTTGCACATGAATGTCTACAGAGGAGATGCATGTTATTTCCTACATATATGTAGGATCATATGTCAAGGCCCTGTCCTGAATCAAATCCATAATATGTGGGCCTACTAATATGGTTACTAGATGGTGAAAGACATTTTGCTCATGAACAAAAGTTCTCGCTTTACTAAAATTTTAAATATTTTCCTGTTGGCACTGAAAACCAACCATCACCTATCTAAGAAAGCAAAAAGCAGGATCTGAGTTCAAGGACTAGCCAGGCAAAAGGTGAGGGCAAAGTAGGGTGGGGGGTGTGCATATCCTCCAACATTTCTCCGATAAAAATAGGGACATCCTATTCCCTACTCTCCAACATTGCTCTGATGAAAATGAAGTCATCACCTCCAACAGGACGGTGCCTGTAAATCCAGGACTGTCCCTGGGAAATATGGACACTTGGAGGGTCTGGGGAATTTGCCTAGGGAAGAGCTGCAGCCTGCAAAAAGTTTGGAGGGGGAACAGAGCATCCTTTTGAATATATTGATTGTCATTACCATCTCCTTCTCAATGATGTCTTAAAGAGATGAGATTTATCAGGCCTGTACATAATAAGGTAAAGGTAATAAGGTAAAGGACCTCTGGACGGTTAAGTCCAGTCAAAGGCGACTATGGGGTTGTGGTGCTCATCTCGCTTTCAGGCTGAGGGAGATGGCGTTTGTCCACAGACAGCTTTCCGGGTCATGTGGCCAGCATGACTAAACAACTTCTGCTGCAACGGGACACCGTGATGGAAACCAGAGCGCACAGAAATGCTGTTTACTTTCCCTCCACAGCAGTACCTATTTATCTACTTGCACTGGTGTGCTTTTGAACTGCTAGGTTGGCAGGAGCTGGGACAGAGCAACAGAAGCTCACTCCATTGTGGGGATTCGAATCGCCAACCTTCTGATAGGCAAGCCCAAGAGGCTCAGTGGTTTAGACCACAGTGCCACCTGCTTCCCATTCCTGTACATAATATGGGTGTCATGGTTGCATCGTGGTTTTCAAAAGGCATTATTACATTGGGCATTTCATGTTCAGCCCCTGTACTGGAAACCACCAGCATGAAATATGCTGTGCTAAAAAATAATTTGTAGTAACTGATGCACTTTGTTCCTATGTTCTTTTCTCACTGAAGAGTTCTTCAGCTGTACAGGAAGGTGTTTATGGAGAATTTCATGTGCGATGTTTGAATGGGGCTGTGCTCATTTTAAGTACCGACTCTCAGAGACATTCACTTCCTCACAATTTCTGTTGACCGAGGTCAAGATTAGACACCTAGCTCTACAGTCCACTCCAGAAAGAGACAGAAAGCTATTAAATTGGTGATCGCGCACGCAAGTGACAATACCCCTATCATCTGGGAAAGAAAATTAGAGTGAAAACTATTCATCTTGACATGACAGTGCAAAAAGGGAATAAATGATAAAAAAGGGAATTTCCATCTCTGTGCTATATTGCTATCAAGTGTGGCCATCCTGCCCACCCCAGTAAAATGGCTTCTATTACTGAGTGCTCTCTCTCTCTCCTTTTTCTTTTATAGGACTTCTTTCCTCTCAGCACGCTTGCAGAAAACACTTCGAGGGTGTTGTTGCCATGTCGGTTCAACAAAATGAAAGAGAGAGCAGCTTAACACAAGCTGATCTCATTTGTTCATTAAAAATAAAAGACACCATGTTAACCTGCAAAGAACTTTCTAAAGTTCCCAGGTGCCATATGAAGACAGGAACAAATGGAGAGAGCAGTTTTATTTTTCTGCTGTGAAGATAAGGAGCATCTTTATTTGGTACAAAGTAATGTTTGGTAGAGGGACGCGGGTGGCGCTGTGGGTTAAACCACAGAGCCTAGGACTTGCCGATCAGAAGGTTGGCGGTTCGAATCCCCGCGACGGGGTGAGCTCCCATCCCGTTGCTCGGTCCCTACTCCTCCCAACCTAGCAGTTCAAAAGCACGTCAAAGTGCAAGTAGATAAATAGGTACCGCTCCTGCGGGAAGGTAAACGGTGTTTCCATGCGCTGCTCTGGCTCGCCAGAAGCGGCTTAGTCATGCAGGCCACATGACCCGGAAGCTGTATGCTGACTCCCTCGGCCAATAAAGCGAGATGAGCGCCGCAACCCCAGAGTCGGCCACGACTGGACCTAATGGTCAGGGGTCCCTTTACCTTTACCTTTAATGTTTGGTAGAAAGTACTTGCTGGGGGGCCCATGGGCAATGGCTATCAAACCACACTCCTCCTCTCTCTTGGGCCCACCCCTTTAAAGTAAAACAGATAAGGAACCCCCCCCCCCCGAATCAAAGATATGCCATTCCCGTGCACCTGAAATTAACCCTTGAATCTCTATTATAATCTCATTTCATATTTCCCTTCTCAGAGATAGGAATAATATTTTTCATGTACAGGCAAAGTACATAAATAAGCAATATTTTATGTTATAGCAACAGCCATAAGAATATTAAAAGAGCCATAAGTCTATTAAGAGACCAACATGCTGTTCTCACAGTGGCCAACCCAATGCCTGTGGGAAGCCCACAAGCAGAAAAACAAGAACAACAACATTTTCAATCCCCGGAAACTGATAAACAGAAGCATAATGCCTTCCTTCCTGCCTCCCAAGCTCCATGGCTTTCTCTTAGGCAGAAAAACTCTAAATCTGTTCACCCATGAGTAAGCCCAGTTGAAATAAACAGGAGTTACCGTATTTTTCGCTCTATAAGACACACCAGACCATAAGACGCATCTAGTTTTTGGAGGAGGAAAATAATATTCTGAATCTCAGAAGCCAGAACAACAAGAGGGATCACTGCACAGTGAAAGCAGTGATCCCTCTTGCTGTTCTGGCTTCTGGGATAGCTGTGCAGCCTGCATTCACTCCATAAGACGCACACACATTTCCCCTTACTTTTTAGGAGGGAAAAGTGAGTCTTATAGAGCAAAAAATACGGTATTTCTAAGCAGTGGCATAGCATGTTTTGGCAGTGCCCGGGGCGAGGCAAGGATTCCGCCCCCTAACCTACTTGTGAGCATCGCACAGAGGGCAACAGTAGACTTTTCTGCACCTCTGCAGCATCTGCTTCTCAAGAAGGTTGCCTGCCAGTCGCCATGTTCACCATCTCGGCTTGGCGATCTCCCGATGGGATTGGTGGCTGGCGCTCCTTGGCAGGCGTGAATACATCCCAGCAGTACTGGAGCTGCAGCTGCAGCAGGCCTAGGAGGAGGAGGGGTGGAAAACAGGCTGAAGTGCCAAGCTCAGCCCTTCCCTGGCTGCCTCTCTTTGGTTGCGCAGTGTGAGGACGGGCACTGGCGGGTCCCAGGGGAGCAGGCTTCCCTTGCTGCACTTACATCATGGGGTGCATGCCTCACACAAGGACACATGCTGGGAGGAAAGCCCCAGGGAAGGACCAATGCAGCCATGAAAAGTCATCAGGCTCTGGCCAGTGGGAGTTCCTCCCAGGGGTGGGAACCCCTTCACCAACAGCAAGGAGAAGAAGGCACCAGAGCAGCCGTGAAGGCCACAGCTCACCTCCCTGCGGCTCTGGAAAGTGGCAACCATGCAACCTCAGTGAAAGAGGCTGCCCTCAGAATTCTGTGCCCAGAATTCTGCTGCCTCAACTTGTCCCATGGTTTCTGAGTAGACGTGGTTAGGATCACACTGCTAGGCCCTTTCAGCCAGTTCCTTCAGTGTTCCCTCATTTCTCCTGCTGCTACCTACCGGACAGCTCTATTTCTCTCCTCACCACAGTTTCCTTTCCTGGCCAGAGCTCTTGAGATGTGTTCCAGATCAGGTTATGTACCTGTATGTTCCAGCCTGCTAGTGAACCACTTACCTCCCCTTCTTATCCTAGCTGGAACACAAGCCTTTTCAAAAAGGGCTTGCTTCCAGATTAAGTCGTTCACACCAGCCAGCCGGTGCTTCCTTGATTTGTGCCTACTCTCCTTCTCTGCCATGAAATGAATTCTAGGTGCAATGGGACCCAGCTGGCAGCAGCTCCCAAAACACATGGCAAGGCTACGTGCTGTGCAATAGTTGCTCAGAGATTGCTTGTTCCCAACTATTGTTGTTATCACTGCAGGGGTTTACCAAAGCATATGACCCAGGCTGTCACTCGGATCCTTACAGCTCCAAAGGACAGTTGGCAGAGTTGGACCCTCAAAACTCCCAGGCTTTTGACCAATGCCTTATTTGGCCCACTGCTGGTGCTAACCCGTTAGTAGCTATATATTTCCTATGATTTCTAAAGCTTTTGGTCCAATCATTAACATTGCTCCATAAGATTTCCACTGCAAAAGTAAGGCTGTCTCTGTCCTGCAATTCAAGGACACAAGAAATTCCATTTCTTTTTGCACAGGCAGTTATGAAGCTTACTTAAGACTCTTTGGTGAAGGACTTTTATGAAAGCTTTTTGAAAATCTAAGTACATAATATCTATTGGAGCATGGTTATCCACATGCTTGTTGAAATTCTCAAACTACTCTAAAAAATTAGTTAGACAGAACTTACTTTGTGGAAGCCATACTGGTTCTTCTTTAGCAAGACTTGTCCTTCTCCTTGTTAATAATACATTTAATAAAACTTTCCACTAGTTTTCCTGGAACAGGTATCAAATGTCTTATAATTTCCATGATCAAACTGGATCCCTTTTTAAAAATGGGAATTACATCGACCCCTTTCCAGTCCTCAGGTATGGAGAATGGTCATAGGGACAAATTAAATATGTTAGAAGATCAGCAATTTCACATTTGAATTATATTAAGAACCATTGAGCTGATGCCATCTAGACCCAGTGATTTGTTCATTTGAATTTTTTAAATAACACTCACAACTTCATCTCTTATCACCACCATTTGCTTCAGTTTCCCAGACTTGATTCCTGAGACTGTTAGTTTAAAAACAGGGATCTACCCTAGCTCAGTGAAAACCAGTGCAAATAATCCTGTTCTCTGCTGTTTCTTTTTCTTCCTTTGGCACACCTCTGACTCCTTTGTCATCCACAGCTCAACCATTTTCTAAAGGTTTTCCTGTTTCTTATGTATTTAATTAAAACAAAGCAAACCAAACCATAGGCCTTAATAATTTTTGTGATCTTGTCCTTCAATGCTTTTCCTGACATCACTTATTGTGCCTACTCACATTTCTTTTGCTGCAGTCTATGTTCTTTTTTGTTCTCCTCATTTGGACAAGATTTCCATTTTCTAAAGAAGGCTTCTTGCCCATAAGAGTTTCCTTGCTTGTGCACATTAACCACACTGAAATCATCTTGGTCATGGTGTTACCTTTCTTGATCAGCTTATGTGTTAGAGCTGAGCTTCTATTATTGTGCCCAGGGCACAACTAGCTAGTGCTGCTGTAGATTGAGAAGCAAAGTGGGGAGCAACAAGCTTCAGCTGCTGCCAGGCCCTGACACCCCACATTTCTCACCCTTGCTCCTCAAGGATGCCTGGTGATAGCTGGCTACCCAGTCACTCATCCCAGAATAACCTTCAACAGGGAACTCACCAGTCTGACCTAGTGGGAGCCTGAGGGCCCTGTTTCTGCCTCTCTCCATCTGGCCTAGGGCGGGGCCTGACGGGCTTCATAAGAACTGCTTCTTCTGCTGCTCAGCAAGGACTGCGGTATTTGGTGGGGGGGGGAGAGAGTTGTGTCGGGAGTTTTTGCTGATGCTGCTATTAATTTTTGTATCTTTATTTTTATGTGCAAATTTTTCAGTTTGGTTATGTAGTTTTTGATGTGTCTTATTTATTTTTATGACTACTTTGCTATGTTTGTAACAATGTAAATCTTTTCATATTGTAAGCCACCTTGAGCATTGTTTTAACTGTGGAAAGGCAGCATACAGTGGTACCTCGGGTTAAGAAATTAATTCGTTCCGGAGGTCCGTTCTTAACCTGAAACTGTTCTTAACCTGAGGTACCACTTTAGCTAATGGGGCCTCCTGTTGCCACTGCACTGCCGGTGCACAATTTCTGTTCTCATCCTGAAGCAAAGTTCTTAACCCGAGGTACTATTTCTGGGTTAGTGGAGTCTGTAACCTGAAGTGAATGTAACCTGAAGCATCTGTAACCTGAGGTACCACTGTACAAGTAAAATGATGATGATGATCACCACCACTAGCTGTAAACTTCCTTGGGTCCTTAAAGGTAAAGGTACCCCTGCCCGTACGGGCCAGTCTTGACAGACTCTGGGGTTGGTGCGCCCATCTCACTCTATAGGCCGGGGGCCAGCACTGTCCGGAGACACTTCCGGGTCACGTGGCCAGCGTGACATCGCTGCTCTGGCGAGCCAGAGCCGCACACGGAAACGCCGTTTACCTTCCCGCTAGAAAGCGGTCCCTATTTATCTACTTGCACCCGGGGGTGCTTTCGAACTGCTAGGTTGGCAGGCGCTGGGACCGAGCAACGGGAGCGCACCCCGCCGCGGGGATTCGAACCGCCGACCTTTCGATCGGCAAGCCCTAGGCGCTGAGGCTTTTACCCACAGCGCCACCCGCGTTCCTTGGGTCCTTACCAGTTGCCATTTCTTTTTTCCTTCCCTGCTTTGCTCCTTTCTCCACCAAACTTTCAAAACTTTGATGAACTCACCTGACTGAGTTTTCATAAAGGACTTTCTTTTCTCAGGCCTTTGAAGACACATAGCATTTCTCATCTATATATCCCTATTTCTCTCTCTATATATATGCCGGTGCTCCTACACTGCTGAGTACCATGGGGGGGGGCGCATTCTTGCAGAGTGAAACACATGCTTAACACTCTCCCTCTGAAATCAGACATGTGTCAAAAAGTTTCAGTTTAACTGGATCATTCCCCTAAATGAGGCATAATCAAGATAACACTGCCTGGCTCTACCTTTCTGGCGATGACAAGGTGCTGCTGGAGACTTTCACCAGAATCTCACTTAGTCTTTTAACATCATAACACATTAAGAGAAGCATAATGTGAAGTTCATTAGTGAAGCTGCTATACCTGAGCTTGAAAGCAAGCGGTGATGTGGCAATTAAATCACTAGAACTTTTGCTCCTGGATTTCACTCTGAAGTCTTTGGTATGGGCATCGATGGACTTCATCTTGTAAAACAGTGATTGAGAGCCACAGGAAGCATAGAAGCCATCACTGTTAGTAAATGCTGCTTGCTGTTTTCAATATTGCTTTCATTTGGGTTTTAAAGGCAGCTACCAAAAACATGATCATAGGGTTTACCTTACAAAAACAAAAAAACGAAGCAATAGAAGGAAAAATAGCTCATGATGAGGTCCATTCTGAACGGGACTATAGCAGGGGACTGAGGGTTAAAGTCAAGGTTACCAGACGTCCCCGTTTCCCGGGGACAGTCCCCGGATTTACAAATCAGTCCCCTGACAAAATCCTATCACTCCTACTGAAGTTGAAAAGTGTCCCCGGATTCATTGAAAAAAATCTGGTAACCTTAGTTAAAGTTCCCTGATGCCCCACACAGTAGATTCATGATGGTTCCCGCAGGCAATTTGCGAAAGAATAGCCCTTTATAAAAGGCACAAATACAGAGGTGATATATCATCTAGTTTGGCCCTGGGCTTGGTCCCTTCCAACTATACAATTCTATGATTCTCTTACACTGTTTCTGTAATTGTTGTTAAAGCAGGACTCAACATGGAACATAATAATGTGACTGCACATTCCAGCTGATATCAATTTAACAATGAAGCTACAGAAAGCAGCAGCCACAGAACAGGCTTTCATTTCTCATACAGAAACATCCTACGAAATTGTGACGGAATTATGATGGAAATGGCCATGCTTTCCCCAACCCCATGCCCCTTGGTTTTTGTTCCTCATTCATCCACGGCCTCTGGGAAACTGGCTGTTTTTTTCATAGCTGTCAACATTTCCATTTTTTAAGGGAAATTCCCTTATTCTGAATAGGATTCCTCGCAAGAAAAGGGAAAAGTTGACATCTATGCCACAGATATCAATCGTGAAGCCTCACAAATTCCTTTGGGGAACCATGGATTGGGGGAAGGTGAAAGGATATATATGGTGAAAGCATATATATTTGGAAAATTGGTTTCAGTAGGTTCAGTGTATGTCGCCAGTACTTAAAAAGCATCCATACACATCTACTAAACATCAATCCACATGGTAGGAATGGGTGAATATGTCACATTTGATTTCTCTCTGTTTCTAATCTTTACAATCTTAAGTTTGTTCTCCACTTTTCCACATCAGTTTGTGATTCTTTCTTTTTTGTAATCCTCATGAAAAATGGCCAGAGTTTTACTGTGAATTTTTCTTACTATATACATTTTTTTGTATGGAATTGTGCCTACCGTACATATTACAAAACAATTTTTGCCAAAAGAAAGCATTCTGGCATTGTTTTCACCAAGGCAAGAATTTCTATGCAAACTTTACACTAATTTATGCATTGCTGAATACATTATTTGGTTGGAGAACTGCATTGGAAAATTCAAACTGCACGTGAATTTCGAAGGGTGTGTTTCCGTTTGCACATTATGTATATTCACATTTAAATGCAAACTGAATTTAATTTCTTCTAGGTTCTTGGGCAGCAACATTATGCATAAGCAGGGGTGTACCCTTCCTTTCCTAACAGGGGGGAAGAGAAACTGAAAAGACATCAAGTTAACATGGCTCAAAACTTATGTGGCTGTATTAAAAGGTAAAGGTAAAGGGACCCCTGACCATTAGGTCCAGTCGTGACCGACTCTGGGGTTGTGGTGCTCATCTCACTTTATTGGCCGAGGAAGCCGGCGTACAGCTTCCGGGTCATGTGGCCAGCATGACTAAGCTGCTTCTGGCGAACCAGAGCAGCACACAGAAAGTCCGTTTACCTTCCCGCTGGAGCGGTACCTATTTATCTACTTGCACTTTGACATGCTTTCGAACTGCTAGGTTGGCAGGAGCTGGGACCAAGCAATGGGAGCTCACCCCGTCGCGGGGATTCGAACCACCAACCTTCTGATCAGCAAGTCCTAGGCTCTGTAGTTTAACCCACAGCAACACCCACATCCCTATGTGGCTGTATTACCTTAATGTAAAAAAAGTTACCTCCTTGAGGCATGGGCTGTATTCTGATCATACGCTGTCAGTTGCAGACCTAAATTACAGAGAGATTATGGCATCCCATAAGATAATGAGACTGCATTTTCTTGAATATTTGTTTTTAATACGAGGGTGAGCCATTCAATTTATCAAACGGGCATAACCTGGCATTTATATAAAATGGCCATTTTTTAAGGGGGGGAGAATGAATGAAGACTTTGACAAACAGGGTTGGTTAAAATTAATCCTCTTATTGGATAACTTACGTTGGCAAATGCACAGTTTTTAAACTGCAAAGTACTGTCTGGGTAAAAGTTTTGTGTGAAGGCTAAGAAATGGAATGCCATAGCTAAAGACACCGGTGTAATAAAAGATATCACCTTTCTGAATCTCATTCTCTGGAACAAACACTGACGAGAATATTATGTTATGCAAACAATGGCAGTCAGAGATAGAACAGAGGCAGGACAGAGATAAATATGCACATGGTTCACATTCAAATATAAGTATTTGTTAAAGGAAATTAATCCGAGCCTAGGAAATGCTGTGCATTTTAGCTGTAGTCATGACCCCCAAAGTGAATTACCTCAGTGTTTTAAAGTAATAGTTCCAGAAGTCTTTAATGCTAATTCTATTTTATGAGGTTGCAGGAAGCCATTGAAGCTTGCAGGTGAATCTGGAGTTTGAAAAGAACGTCCTCTAATCTATATGTGGCATGTCATAGAATCGTCTTAAATCTAGTTTAAATAGTCTATACTTTATATGCCACTTAAATTTATCCTGAACTGAAAACTGGAATGCATTTGAAAGCTCCTCAGGCAAAACATCGAAGGAATTTTTGGATACATCTGCCATAGATTAAATAACAGTAGCAAAAATCATATGAGGGTTAGACACATTGTACTGCTTGTTTGTAAATGCTATGGTGTGCTTGTTTGCAGATGCTACAGTTTCCATTAAAGCTGGCAGAGCAAGTATTTCTGATTCTTGGAACTACACGATTGCTCCTACTCTATAGACTTGGTCAGGGTAAGCACTACATGTGGTGGTCAAAAATCACCATTCTGTATTCATGAGGGAGTTGTTGCATGAGTAGGGCTGTGAGACCAGGTGGACGAACCCAGGATCTGCATTTGAAGGACGGCAGAAGGGATTGTCTGTGTATCAATGCAAGCATGGATAGCTCCTTCCGGCATGTTCAAAACAAGTAGACCCTGGCTGCTTGGAGCACCAGAAATGGACCTAGCCTGCACAGCCCTAGAGGGCCCACGCATTATCTCACTGTGATAAATGTCCTCTATTTCAGGTGAATATCCACAACTTCAATTGTGAATCATCGGGGGACATGGTGTTATAACTCTCATTAATCCTCCCTCTCTTGGAAGGGGCTGCAAGGGTGATGAGCAAGCTCCACTGACTAATATGAGTCTGGATAATAAAGATGATATGATTACAGAATATAAGTGTATCGAGGATCATAATTTGTTGCCAATGTTTTGGAAGATGTAATATTTGCTACATGTAATCATCTCAATTCAAAGTTAATTTTCTCGAAAGGAAAGTAAAGCCAAATTCCTTTCTCCATGCACATGAAAATACCACTTTGCTTGCAATGAATGAGAAATCTGATAGGGCTTTTCCTGGTGTGCATTAGAGCCTCTGCAAAAGATCTCCAGATTGAGGAAATGTAATTTAGGCAGCAGAGAATAGCCATAGATTTATAAGCGCTCTACTTGACTTCCATTGTAGGACAGTTGTCTGAGGCATTAATGGTGATCTTTTGAAGATCATCTATGCTAACTGAATAATTGCTTCATATGTCTTAGTTATCAAGTGTTTGCTGCAATTGCCATGTGATTAAAATAACACATACACCCTCCACGTTGCAAATACGTTATAGACAAATGACTGCAGTGGACCCTCCAGATATGAATTAAATTCATTCTGGGGGTCCGTCCACAACCTGGAAAGTAGGCAGAGGTGCCGCTTCTGCACATGGGGCACAATTGAGTGCTTCTGCGCACACATGCGGCAAAACCCAGAAGTATACACTTCCAGGTTTGCCGCGTTTGTAACCCAAGTTATGTATCCAGAGCGGTAGGTAACTAGAGGGTCCACTGTATAGAGAGTTATAGCCACTTCCCCATGGTGAAATCACACACCAAAACAGTTAGCAACTTAATGCTTAAACCACATGGCTGGGACCAATCAGATTGGTCCTTATCACCTAAATACTTAGCCAATGAAGGGGGAAAGCAGTCTAAGGTATTCAGTAACCATTGACGCTAGGAATGGGGAGTCTGCTGCCTTCAGATTCTGTTAGAGTCCAACTCCCATGAATCCCAGCATAGGTGCCAACTCCTAGGGGCTCAGCTCTTTTGATCCCCCCATGAATTCCCCCCCCCCAATGTTCAGCATAATCGGGGGGGGGGGTGAGGAGGCCAAGCATGGAGCTGAGCACAGAATGGCTTCGGGGCTTCGTCCCTCATAAGGGAAAGATGGTGGTGCAGCCCCCTCCCATTGGTAGCGGCAGCTTGAGGAGAAAGAGAAGGCCAATTGTGGAGTCGATCATGGAACACTGTGTGGTTTCAGTGGCTGGCGGCTGCTGCTCCTCCTCTTCCTGCCGTGTAAAAGAAACACAGGAGAAGCAGCCCTTGGCCAGTGGTGGTCGCAGGAGAAGGAAGAGGCTGGCCACGAGAGAGCTGTGCTCACCTTCGACCCTGCCCTCTGGCTCCTCCCAAAATTCTGATGTAACGTGCACAACATCATGACATCACACATGTGTCATGACCCTCCCCCCAATCAACTGTGCAAGTTGGAGCCTCTGAACTCCAGCTAGGGATGAATGAATCTGTCAATTTTGGTTCTCTGCATTTCTAATTTATCTGGTCCGACATTCAGTCTTGCTATTGAAACGAAAACAACATCTCAGCATTTTAGTGCACATTTCTGATAAACAATCTTTTCTATGTGATTTTGACCAATGCACCTATTTTTGCAATCATTTTTCTCATACAAAATGCATGTCTGTATGCTATTTTCACAGATAGATACAGTTTTAACGCGCACATTTAATGCACAATTTCCCCCTTTTGGTTGGAAAATTGAATCACAACATTCACAAAAGTGTGAAATTTGAACGATAGCATTGTGAAACTGAATGATAGGTTCAGTATTGGTTCAAGAAGTGCACATTAGTCAGTTTCTCATTAGAACACAAACAGAATTGATTTTCTCCTTAATCTTTAGCCCCAGAGAGCAAGGCCAGTGGCCCTGGATTATGACAACTGCAGGTCCAGCAATGTCTGAAAGCTCAATGGTTTCCCCTCTCTCTTCTGAACTGAACTCAAAAGTAAGACTACAAAGTAAGCAAATATAACAGGTTTCTTTGCTTGGTTAACTGTAGGATTCTGGCAGGCAATTTTCTCCCTATGCTGTCACTATGCTGTGAACAATCCACCTCCATAGTCTTTCAACCATAAATTTTAACTTTTCAGCTCTAAATCATTCTGGCTGCTTCATTTTTTTGGCTGAGCTATATCTTTTGATTGCGACAAATTATTATTTAATGATCTTCTTTCTCGAGTCTTTGACATTTTACATGGATTGCAAACTAGGCATGTGCAAAAGATCACTTCACTTCACTGACCCTTGAAATATAAAGACCTTTCAGACTGTAAGAGGGAGTGCACTGAGCAGGAAAATGGGGAGGATGTTCTTGCTATTTTTTTCTTTTTTAAAGAATATACTGTCTTGAGTCAATGGAAAGAGGCACACACACATTCCAATTAGTTTTCAAGAAAACTGACATCTGCAGGGCTACAATACTGGACAGAGAAAAATATATCAAAGGTTTCAGTTTCTTCTTCTTAACCATAAGGCACTGATTAAAAACAGAACAGAGGAGGAATATTTTCGCCAGTTCTAACAAATTACAATTTCAGTACAAGAGCAATGAATAAACCTTCAAAAGCCAGTGTTTTATTTTCCAAGAGAAAAAGCTGGAGGTCTCGAAGGTTCCTTTGTTCACTGATATGTAGCTCTGCCCACCACTCAATATCAGATGTGTAGGAACTGGTTGTGAATATTCGCTGACAAGAAATATATACTCTGCACATGCTCAGGTGTTACTGTAACACTTTCCCATCCCTTCACAGGTTTCAGTGCTAGGTCTTCACTTTGTTAGTGGGTACAGGAGCTGAAACAAGGTTCAGATTAAGTCCTTGGACTGTGCCACAATTAAAAAAAAAAACCATTAGCAAACATTGAATTAATGCTTTGCTAGTTTCACACTGAAATGGGTGGTTCCTGATGTTTGGCAGTAAATGACAGATGTGAGTACATGACACAGAAAGTATGGCCTGGATTCAAAGCTCTGTACAGCTAGTCCCACGAGTCTGAGAGACCTTTTATACTCATTTTCTGAAGCCGCAACAGCTCAAGATGCATGGCAAAGTGCTTTTGAAATTGAGGGTAGTTTCAAAAACAGTTTGTGACAAGTCATGGTGGCTGGAGGGAGGTTGAGTCAGTGGATTAAAGGGAAGGAAGGTCAACAATTCCATTCTGCTGGGCATGTGTAAGCCTTCAGATGATCTTTCCATCATCATCCATATTCCCCCGTTACCTTCTCTACGGCACTTCACAATCCTACTAAAAAATAAACCCCAGTGAATTCAATGGGACTTACTTCAAGTTAACCAGATGTAAGATTACAGATGCACCAGGAGTTTTATGAATAAAATGCATTGGAATATTAAATGCATTAGTAATGCATTTTATTTATAAAACTCCTTGTAATCTTACACCTGGTCACCTTGAAGTAAGTCTCATTGAATTCAGTGTGGTTTGGGATATTTACATTTTGGATATTTACCAACCTACCATGACAATGTTGTACTTTATTAGAAGGTGGTGGGAACTGTAATCATTAGTCACATTTACACAGGTAGGTTTGCCATATTTCAAAAAGTAAAAATCCGGACACAAAAGATATTGAGCTTTTTACCTAGAAGTTTTTGCCTATATATTTTCTAGGAAAACCGTCAAAAAATCAACACTTCTGATATGGGCTGCCATACGCCTGGGTTTCCCCAGACTTTTTAAGACGCTTTAGGAAAATTCAACCCAGACACCATTTTGGACGCACAAATCCTGGTTATGTCCAGGAAATTCTGGGTGTATGACAGGAATATGGGTTGGTTTTTGGGGGGGGCGGGGAGAGGAGTAACCTACATACTCTAAGCACATAAACAATTATGGTAGATCTCATGACTGAGCACTGACCTGGGTGGACCTTACCTCTGAGAAACTGCTGTTGTTTCTCAGTGGGTAGACCTGTTGTCTATATGCAGGTAGACCTGGCATCCAAACAATGTTTTTCCATGCATTGCTAAAACCTTCACTTCTTTCTCCGCATCCCTTCACTCATTCCAACTCTTACTTGTGCTGTAGCTACAATCAGTTTTAACGTTCCCTCTGCACTGCATTTGCTGAAACAGCCAACATGGCAGATAACAAAAACAAAGGGTTGTCATACAGTATTCTAAATCCCCCCCCCCAAAAAAAAAAAAGGGGTAACAACACTGGGTTGCTTTGCAGGAGTAAGGTAAAGGTAAAGGGACCCCTGACCATTAGGTCCAGTCGCGGACGACTCTGGGGTTGCAGCGCTCATTTTGCTTTACTGGGTGAGGGAGCCGGCGTACAGCTTCCGGGTCATGAGCCAGCATGACTAAGCCACTTCTGGAGAATCAGAGCAGCGCACGGAAACACCGTTTACCTTCCCACCAGAGCAGTACCTATTTATGTACTTGCACTTTGTGCTTTCAAACTGCTAGGTTGGTAGGAGTTTGCAGGAGTAGCATAGTCCATATTCCCTCAACCAGATACCCATCTCATGCATTAAAATAGTGATAGAGTTTATCTGCATCTGGACAATATGAAGCAATAGACTTGCTTATTCTGCTGTTGCTAGGCAACGGTTTCTGGTCTGCAAGTACAAAACTTTATTGTAGCTAGGCAAAATTCTCACAAATCAAGTGTCAGCCTTGAAGAGTTTATAGTTCAGGTAGGAAGACATCAGAAGTCAGGTGTCAAAGAGACATAGGGAGAAATCACGGGACATGAGCAAAAATCGACAGAGATGCACATACATGCCAACATTTCTCCAGTGAAAATAGGAATGTGGCATTTAATAATAATAATAATAATAGCCCACCCATCTGACAGGGTTGCCACAGCCACTCTAGATGACTTCCAACATACCAGTATATTAAAACATAAAACATTAAAGATTTTAAAACTACCCTATACAGGGCTGCCTTCAGATGTCTTCTAAAGGTTGTATCTCCTTGGCTTGGGGGTCACATAACTCCATACCCTCCGACATTTCTCTGAGGAAAATAGGGACGTCCTAATGAAAAGAGGGACATCCCAAGATCACATCAGAAACTGGGACGGCTTCTGTAAATCTGGGACTGTCCCTGAAAAATAGGGACACTTGGAGGGTCTGGATGCATGGCGGATGGGGAAACATCACTGAGGGCACAGCAGCTGGATTTATGATAGGCAGCTTTGAAGGCACATTATATCTAAACAACACATCTGTTAAAAGTGTTTACTCAGTGAGGTGGCAGCATATATTTAAGCAAAGGTAGCTCAGTGGAGTAGCCAGTGGCGTAGCGTGGGTTGTCAGCACCCGGGGCAAGGCAAGTAATTTGTGCCCCCTCTGCCCTAGGGGCAGAGAGCTGCGAGTGCGAGCGCCCCCCCAGATGTTGCGCCTGGTGCGGCCGGCCCCCCCTGCACCCCCCACGCTACACCACTGGGAGTAGCTGTGGTTACACCTCTCTGAGCCAGGGCCTTGTAAATGAACCAGGAATTGCCATGATTTGGTGACAGTGTAGCATTTGCTGATGGGTCTGATTTATTGAATCCATCCCATGATGCAGATAGTTCATAGGGATGGGAGAACCAGCCCATGAAAATGCCAAGGTTATGAGAAAAGTTTAGCCTGCATCTGAGCTTAACCTCTTAACCTTCTGTCATAGAAATTGGTGGTTTCTGCCATTCACTTTTACGGAGAAGAAATGAAGCAGTGTAATTGAGGGCAGATCTATGTTGGGAATGTAATATGACCACAGACAATGATTTTAGCAAATCTGGTATTTGTTGTGATGGAGCTCATGGGGAGATGAAACATTGTGGCACAGAGTTCCCGAGACAAATTTCACACATAAAGCCAGGATTTCTGCCATATATAGAATAATTCTACATCTACACATGCACACATGTGTGTGTACATGCATGTACAAACATATTTCATAGGAGTTGAAATTTTGCCAGTGAACAAGAAAAATCACTTTCCCTGCAAAGTAGGAATCACAGGCTAGCAGAACGACAGCTGAAGAAAGAAAAACAAATATCAGACTTAAGGAACAACTCTGCTAACTCTAATTCTTTACAAGTTAGACACCATGAGAAAACTTTCACTAAAGATGAAATAAGGCATCAAGCTTAATGTTTTAGCATCAAGGATATTTTCACAAGAGGTTTTTGGACAACAAATTCCGCTCAGCCTGCTATGTTTGACAGGGCAAAATGCCAATGTGGTTAAACCTATTCTTATTTGAGGCGGATTAAACACCAGGAGAGGTTTTCTCCAAGTCCTGCCTAAGAAAACACTAGACATGTTCATAAGATACAGTCATGCAAATTTACCCATGCAAATGTTGTTTATGCACTGCAACCGAAGTCTTTACTGTGCCAGGTTGTGTATATAAGTGATTATACAATCACATTTGTGAGCATCAAAGTGAGAAGGGTAACTCGCCCTGCTGCTTTAGTTAATACACTGCTTTCCTTCTGGGAGTAGCTGAGTCTACATTTTGTTTTGCCAAAGGTGACAAAAATTGGACCCCATGCACATTTTTTTATTCTTTTCATCTTTGATGAAAGCTGACCTAGTTACTCAAGCAGCTAAGGCAAGGCTAGAGAATGTTTGTTTTGAAACGTCTCACTTAGCCACAATTCAGTGATTAGTTGGCCTGATTTAATGCTATCTGAGGTCATGGCTACTTCCCCTCGTCCATGCCTTGTACTGTCAGTCTGACTTCTATTAAACTGAACAAACACTAGCCTGCAACAATGAAGGACAGGCTTGAGTCATGCACAAATAACAGAAAAGTAGGTCACAAAGAGACATTCGGTAGACAGATATGGTGATGAAAAGACAAACATTTTAAAAAGAAGTCACATTTATCTCTTGAAATCTATTAATTGTAACAAGGAAAGGGTTTGCTTGTTTTAAAATTGTATTTGACAATGTTAAGACTACTTTCCTATTCAATCTGCAATGTTATCTATTGCCTAAACCTCATACAGAGACTGTATGGAATGCATTGCTTGGTCCCAACCCCACATCAAAGGCAAATCTAGAGAGATCCATGACACAGTTGGGAATTTCACCGGTTATACAGGATTGGCTCACACGGATACCAAACTATGGTTTGGTGTTACATGAATGAGCCTTATGCATTCCCTCCTTGCCATCTCATTCATTCATTCAGTTACTTCCTGTTTAGCAGAAACCTAAATTTGCAGTTGCATCTCAACCTGTACATTGCAGTTTGTGCCAGCCCTCCACACCAGAACTGAAAACTATGGTTAGACATGCTTTATTAATTGTAGCATGAAGTTTGGATGACCTCCATCTATGAAGAAGATACAAGAGATTAGTCAACTCAAATGCTAGATCACAAATTCTAATGCATTTTAAAATGGAAACAACTCACTATTTGGATGGAATAGTCACAAATCCATTATGCAACAAGAAAGAAAAAATGCAACCAAAGATACACTTACCTGGAAGTAAGCTCCACTGAACTAAGTCATTTTTGAATAGGCATGCCCAGGATTACACTACAAGGGCTGTCAATGGACAGTGTGAACTAGTTTTTGCTGAAGTAGATGCAGTACATATATTAACCTACAGAAGGATACAAATTACTAAATGTGAGCCACACACACCTGCTACACACTATTATCAATGAATTTTGTGCAGGACAGTCATGGTAGATTGACTCTCTGGGAGATAAGTCATATCATAATGGCTTCCTTGGTGAACAAAAGCTGCATACATAAACATTATGGTCAATTAATTGCCTTGGGTGATCCCTTGGGGGGGGGGGAGGGAATAACAGGAGATACAGATTCAGTAGTCCTGTCATTGCTATGCTAACATTTGCATTTAGTCCCATTTTTTTCATATTGCCTTAAATCTTGTGAGTTGAATCCAGACAAAAATAGTTGAATTTAGATTCTGCTAAATCAATGGAACAAATCTGCTTAGGTCCAACTGATTTCAAGAGGAACTAAGTTAGTTATATAGTGTTGCAAATAAGTTATGCAGCACAATCCTAACCATGTCTACTCAGAAGTCAGTCCTAATTGAACTTACCCCCAGTTAAATTGGGGGCAGGATTGCAGCTTTAGTCTGGATCCAGTCTCTCTCTCTCTCTTAGTGTTTCATAATATGGTAGCCATATGGTTACCACTGTCCAAGATCTCCATCCCACATAATCCTGACCACTAATGTAATTTGTCTGTGTGTGTGTGTGTGTGTGTGTGTGTGTGTGTATTCAATTACTAGAACATTTGTAAATGAATTTCCAGGGAAGAATGAGAATGCCAATCCTTCCAGCGTAACACAGTGTAAAAATAGGACCTGAATCACCAGCTGCTAAGATGCTAAGCAGGTTTTTGATATAGTTTAATTTTAATTTAATTTTATTTTTTTTAAAAGTAGTTTTCTCTGCTATAGTCAATACTTTACAAGGTTTTGCAACAGCACATCTTAATAATCAGATTTTAAAATTTGGAAGTGTAAAAGAAGAATACAAGTTATGAATTCATGTATTTTCAAAGTCTTGTGAATCTATTTGTAATAATGTGTTATGACACACATTAATTTCTATTATGTGGTAAAATGAATTGTGGCCATTAGTATATTCATCTGATGTGGATACACGTTTGCAACTTACTAGGGCGCAGAAAATGTGTGCATAGCCCTCTGTTGTGCTGGTCTTCAATAAATGATCACTGGCTCTACTGAGCATCTTCCAAGACAGCAATGCCCACTCACTCTACAAAGAGCTCATAACCCACCTACTCTCAGCAGCCAGGAACATCACAGCCAGACACTGGAGGGACCTTTCAGAAATAAACATGGAGCACTGCTCTCAAGTAGCATGGGAAACAGCCTTACTAGAAAAGCTAACCAATAGACTGAAATTGAGACAGGGATAAATAGCCGAGGATGCTTTCCCTCCGATATGGCTCCCCTTTATCCCATACACAGCCCAACAAGACAAGAACATGAACCCACCGACAGCATACGATTCAATATGGTTAACTTAACCCAACAACCCACCCCCCTAAACACACACAAACAAATCCCAATGCAGCCAACCAAAGACAATCAACCACACCCTAGGCCACCCCAACCTCTCTCACCACCAAAGAAACGTAACAAGCAAATAGAAAGAGAACTGACCCAAGTGACGCTGACACAAAAACCCCCACACATAAACTAAGCTTTACCACCCCACCCCCTCTCTCCCGTCCCCCCTCTTTTCTTCCCAACCCTTTACTGCTTGTAATACCAATGTCTCATGACAAATGTAACTGATCTGTAGAAAACACAACCTGGAGAAAGAGATGGTGCATGTGCTTTTGCAAACGAGGAAAATGTTTAATATAAATTGCAGAACAAATTCCTCAGGAAAGTGCTCTCGCTCCCCAATGGGACCCCAGGTGCTCTTCTCTGCGTGGAAGTGGACGTGACAACAATAAGGGTTAGAACTATCTGTGTCTAAACTATGTGAAAAGACTTCATTCTCTCTCGGAGGAGAGAGTCCCCACTATGGCCCACACAGAACGGAAACAGACCAAATGTTGGAAGGATGGCATCCAACACCTCTTGACCTAATATCAATTACAAGATCTTCAGGTGATCATGAAGATGGATAAGAGGCACTTAAGAGATTGTCTCTTCAGGTCTGATGCAGAAAGGGATTTAACTATGATTGCCCCTACCAAAAGTTCACCATGGTTCCCACTTATCAAAACGGAGCACATCCGAGCTAGTTATTTGGCAAAACTCCCACTTGCCATACTAAGAATCGCTTTTACAGAATTACGATTCCAATCGATGCCCTCGGCGGTGGTGGATGGTCGGTACAGCAAAGTACAGTACAAGGAGAGACTCTGTCTGTGTGGGCAACCATGTGCAGAGGACCTGTACCACTATTTACTGCAATGCCCACTATATATAGAACCAAGAGACCGATTTATAAAACCCCTGCTCATGAATGGAACACACTCAAACAGAGTGGAAAGGGTGAAATGGCTGCTGAGTGATACTGCTGACTTCGTAACTTATAAAGTAGCACTATATGCGTTGGCAGCTAAGAAGATCCGGAGAAAAGAACTAGATAAAATAACGGTCAATTGCAAAGGTGATTTGGACATTTAAGCTGGCACTTTCTACCTGAGAAACCCTTGCTATTCTATCGTATGCAACAAATAATTTTTAGGAGAAGTGATTATGGTTTATTGTATCTGCAGTGCCTAATGTTTTTATGGTTTTTATGCTTCTTGTTGCTTTTTGTTTGGTTCCAATTGTGAATGATGCCATGGCCTTTAACTAGTGCAATAAAGTTTATGATGATGATATAAATTATTTTTAAAATAAATAAAAATAAATGATCCATCAAAAATAGCCATCTCAGAACAACTCCCAAGTGCTGCTTTCTTAAGAGAGAAACTTCTCTGTGAATGCTGCGTCATGACTGAACATGTAAAAAGTCTAGTTCATCAGCAGATGCTCACATCACTCCAACCCTATTTGGCTGCTCTAATAACCCTGGCAATTAGAGTTATGTGAGAGCATGGGGACAAATGCACTTGCTCTGTCACTACCCAGATATACTGCTCTGTCACTATCCAGATATATACTGGCCTCGGTCCAGTATATCTGAAGGAGCATCTCCACCCCCATTGTTCTACCCGGACACTGAGGTCCAGCTCTGAGGGCCTTCTGGTGGTTCCCTCACTGCGAGAAGCCAAGTTACAGGGATGGGAACCAGGCAGAGGGCCTTCTCGGTAGTGGTGCCCGCCCTGTGGAATGCCCGCTCACCAGATATCAAAGAGAACAACAATTACCAGACTTTTAGAAGACATCTGAAGGCAGCCCTGTTTAGGGAAGCTTTTAATGTGTGATATATTATAGTATTTTTTTTAAAAAAATTGGAAGCCTCCCAGAGTGTCTGGGGAAGCCCAGCCAGAAGGGCGGGGTATAAATAATAAATTATTACTATTATTATTATTATTACTACTATTATTATCCTTGTTGGCCTCCACGAGTGCAAGGCAAACATCTGCAGCAGTCAGCCTCCTCTGCTCTTCTAGCCTTTTGTGATTTAGAACCCTGGAAAATCAGGGTAAAAGTAAGATAATTTTGGAACTATAATCTGCATTCCTTAGTTGCTCCTACTGAGATTGTCAGGTCTTTTAAAGAAAACCTTGTCCTCTTTATGAAGAATGCACCTTTTGTCTGCAGACGTCTTTCTTTGTGTAGTTGCTTGTTGAATTCCGCACATGCCTTTTTCTATGAAGTTTGTACTGTGAGAACCTTAATGAGGAGTCTGTACAGATGGCCAGTCACCAATATGGCAGCAGTTACTTCATTGCAGATTACAGCAAATTAGATATATTTGTTCTAGCTTGAGCACCAGGGAATGCATGCCCTAACCTTATGGCTTTTTTCTGTACTCTCTCTGTCTTTGGTGAAATTGCACTGTCAAAGTCATGCATTAGAGAAAAATAGTGGCTCAATGTGTACTTAGACATGACCCAAATAGATAGCCCCTTTGCATCACATTAATGAGCACTCACACTTTACATTGTGGGTGCCCTTTGTAGGATCGTGTGTGGTGCTACAGTTCCCAGCAAGCTTACTGGCAATCAGGGGCTGGCTTGCCTCTCAGTGTTAATTTTTGGAGGTTCCCGCCCAGCTTCAGTAATCAAGTTTCTTGCTGGGAGGTGGGGCCAGCCCCATTTATAAATAGGGGGTGGAGCTGACAATAGCCAGGCAGTCAGCCCTGGAGATTCACCCTCCCTACCCTCCCTTTGTTTAATGTTTCTTGTTTGCAGGTTCATTTTTTATTCCTGTTTAGTGGGCGCTGCTATGGTCTTTGACTGGTTGCTGTTGAAGGACTAGGAAGAATTTCCCCTGCATTGGCAGGTTTTATCTTCACCGTAGCAATTCATAACAACTTTGGCCTTGGGTGGAATCCTTTAGTCTTTTCTTCCCTATATGAAGGGGGGGGTAAGTGGTGACTCACCCCCCCCCCCGTGGTGGCGATTCCAGGATCCCCCTCTTAAAGGGGTTATATATATGGGTGTGACTGGATACACTAAAAGGTCATCAGTAAACTACCCTGCATGCAGGGATATGGGCTGGGCTGCCTGCTACACTTATGTCTCGCAGAGCACCCTGATATCCCATTTACCCTGATGAGCCCCAGTTACCTCCGGCTGGGGGGCTGGGGCTGTCGCCACCTGGTCATGCATTAACAATTTGAGAGATTTAAGTCCATCAACACCATCCTTCTCCCCTTTGGAATCAATGGGATTTTGAGGTGCTTAAAATGCAGGTTTTGAATTGCCCTGGGAATTTCATCTCCCCCTCGGGCTCAAGTAAAATAACTTTTAAAGCAACTAAAACCAAATTCACAAGATTTCTAAAAGCAGGTAAACCAGTTGTGTGCCCAAATCCTACCTGACATAGTTGTTCAGTGTGTACATGTCCCCTGCTGCTGTCTAAATGCTAGCACTTAAGTCATTTCAGAAAGAAGAAAAGGCAAAAGGCCTTGGGGTACTTTGTAAAAAGTCATATAGGGGTTGATACTCATTTTGGTCTTTACAGGTAACCTTTTTCTACCTGGAGCCATGATCTGACAATTATTCAGAAAAGCCAGAATGTGCAACATAAAGCTGGCTTGTAACTGACAGCTGAAGCATGAAAAATTAAAATGCAGCCCCAAGCCTGCACTGGCACCTATTCCGAGGCAAAATGCAGGTGCACAGATGTGCGCCTGACAAATCCCAGCTTCAAGATCCAGGCTGTGTTTGGCACTGAGTGCAAACCAACCTGGAAAAATATATATATATATATGTGGGATTTGCATTTAGCTGCCTTAGGACATGGTGTTTTCTTCCTCCCTAAACTAACTTGAACATATAGAGCATCCCAGTTAAGGTGACAACATTTAGAGTTGCTATTCACTAGGATCTGCTTCTGATATGCATTTGCATCCCATGATTTCATTTCACTTGCCTAGTCAACATTGACTAGCTTGCTGCTTTGCAAATGTATTTTCTGAATTTTATTTTTCTATCTTTCTCTTTTAACCTCTTTTCAATTCTTTCCATTTCTTTATTTCTTTTTCCTTCTCTATTTCTCACCCCCCACACACACACTTTTCATGTGTTTTTATTGTATGTATATAAAAGTCTTGGTTTGATTTAAAAATGGAAAAAATATATCATGTTTTGTATTTTTCTCTATAAACCTTAATACATTTCTTTTTAAAGGTAGTGACATTAGATATCAACTTCTTCAACCCCCAAGCTATTTTTTTTTCATGCAGAATATATTTCTGACAGCCTGTGTAAAATGGCTTAAAACGCATGAGAATGAAAAATATATGACTGAATTCAAGC
The DNA here is from genome assembly GCA_034642415.1 of Podarcis siculus. Lineage (NCBI taxonomy): Eukaryota > Metazoa > Chordata > Lepidosauria > Squamata > Lacertidae > Podarcis > Podarcis siculus. Next base: position 642,383 of record JAXCMG010000208.1, on the reverse strand, counting down.
TACCTTGATCACTAATCAACAGTATATAGTACATAAACTTAGTATATAGACTCATTGAATTGTTCATAACAATAGCCACTCAATGCGTTGGCCAAAAATATATACAATTCTGAAGAATAATCTTGTGTGCTCTAAAAAATGGGGACGAGGAGATGTTCCTAGCTGGTTAGTGTCACTGGAATATCGCTGGCCTATTAAAGAAAAGAACTGATTCTTTAAAACAAGCATACAACGTGATCCTCTGCATGCTTATTCAGAAGGCCGTCTGACTGTATTCACTGGGTCTTATTAACCAAAAGTTGAGTACAATTAGTCAAAATTAAGTTCAACCAAACACAGTAGGAATTTCTTTCACATAAGCATGCATAAGATTGCATTACTTATCTGGCTCCCCTTTCAGGTGTGTGATAAGTAAGCATTGTGCCCCAAGGCTCCTAAACCCTTCCCCAAGTAAATAACTTCACACTGACAGCTAATTTTGGTTTAAGTTAATGGGCAAAATTTAGGCCACAACTTTTTTGATTACAGCAAAGTGAGTGGTATTGGCTTAGGCATTGGCGACAGACTATAACTGACTCTTGCCTCTCTGGCAGGTAGTCTCTAAGGGTAAACACCAAACGAGGGAGCTACATCGATGAAAATCAACCAGAAGCTCAACCTGGGGTTCCTGTGGTCCTGGCATGGCCCTAGCCCCTCAAGTGGACTTTGGGCAAGATCCAAGACCCCCATATTCCTTTAGTGGAATACCCTTATTCATGGAGGGGCAGGTGATGGTCACACACCTCACTAAACCAATGCCTAACCACCACACAAGCCTAGCGCTCGCCGCCAATACCCTCACCCTGCAACCAGTCCTTCAAGCCATCAGGCACCTCGGCCAACCACGCACCTTCCCCAGATAAATGCACTCCATCTGCCCTGAAAAGGCTGTATTAGAAAAGGTAATACCTGGATGGGGGATCACCCTGCCACCCAGAGACAATACCTTCCTCACCACCTTGTGGTCAACCCACTTCTGGGTATTATCAGTTGCAGTTGGGTTTGTGCTATTGCGCCATGTCGCGCTGCTGCTTTTATAGGTCCCCACCAATCATGCCACCTGCACTGATTGGCTCAAACGGCCTGGTGTGATTGTGGGGCCATACAGACAAGGCCTGGGCCACGCCCAGTACCTTCAACCTGGCGAAGGTTGTCTCAGGGGCCCATGCGCAACCAGGACCCTCGTTAAAGAGGATCCCATTTGTTGACAATAGCTAGCTTGTCTTTTCCATAAAAACAAAGTGCAGCAGCTTGCCCAAAAGCACACAGTAAGCCCACACCTTTTGCACATTTAAGTTCTGTGCATTCAGCTTTATGTGTGTGGCAAAAAAAGTTTTTTTTTTATTTTTTAAAGGAGCGAAAAGCGGGTAGGGTTCTGGGAAAAAATCACTTTGACAATCCCATCTGCCATTGAACCCAATGAGTTTTGAGTATACATGGTTTTAGCTTTAGCTTTAGGGGCACCACCCCCAGATAAGTTGCAGATTTATTGTATACACCATTAACAAAATTGCATAATTTGCAGCCATCAGTTTTCCTAGAATGAAGAATTTCAAAGAACAGCAGGTACTTGTATCTTTAAGTTATATACAGTGTTACCTCGGGTTAAGTACTTAATTCGTTCCGGAGGTCGGTTCTTAACCTGAAACTGTTTTTAACCTGAAGCACCACTTTAGCTAATGGGGCCTCCTGCTGCCGCTGCGCCACTGAGCACGATTTCTGTTCTCATCCTGAAGCAAAGTTCTTAACCCGAGGTAATATTTATGGGTTAGCGGAGTCTGTAACCTGAAACATATGTAACCTGAAGCGTATGTAACCTGAGGTACCACTGTAGAGGAGGACGTTAGAGATTGGAACAATTCCCCCCTACTCAACTCAGATTAACCCAGAAATCTTTTTAGAAAAAAGGAGAAAAGAACATGGGAAAGAAACCACCTTCAGAAGTTTTATCTGGGGTAGTAGCTCTTCAAGAAAGCAATGGCTAGGGGGCTATTTTGAAAGGCTTTCCCCTATAAAAAGTCTGCCCACCCCCAGATTTTATTCTGAGCTAGAGAAGAATGTGGGTCTCTTTTCTGGTGAGCATTACCAATTTCTAGAAAAAATATTACCAATCTCTAGAAACATATTTTCATGCCTGAATATGGCAAACTCTGTCGGCATCTGTAGTGCAGGTGTGAACAAAAGCTGCATCTGTTAAAAATGTCCTCTTTTACATAACTATTAAAAGATACGGGATGGCCAAACTACCTTTGCATCTTGTCTCCATTGTCATCCTGCTCTCACCCCCTGCCAGAAAAAACACACCTTTCTTCATATCTAGAGTGAAATAGTTATGTTGCATATATTAGGCAGGATAAAAAGTACATTGCTACGTGACCTTTTTATAGTGCAGTTCCGAGAGGCTTTAGCATTAGTACTTGCAGACTCCGTTTTAATCGGAGAAGCACTGAATTAAGTCACAAGTGGCACTCTTTTATGTGAAAGAATTCTCAGTAAAATATAAAGTCATTAGCAGTAATGCTGATTTGTACTGCTAGCATATATTTGCATCCTAAATGTTCACAGAAAAGAGGCCTCCCTGATAGCTGAGATCTAATAGATCTTGTTTTTGCTCTTTCCCCATTCCCCCAGCCTTGCGAATTTCAGATCAAATATAAGATCTTTGCCAAGTCTCCTACATTATTATTTTTTTAAACCGAAAGCCACACATGTAAGTAACCTCATTCTCCGAAAAAACCACTTTCTGTTTGGTCAGGTTATCAGCCTAAGCAAACCCACACACATGCTTAAAGTATTTATAGGCCCAAGACTAGAATTTTTCACCTCCATCACTATGAAAAATTCTAGGACTATTACTGTTCAGAACAAAATGAGCCATCATGATTTATTAACTGAAATGCAGGAAGACTTTACAATGACACGCAGAGTGGAAGATAAGAGCAGCTAAAAATGTAAAACAAAATGGGAGAGGAAGAGTATTTCATCAGGTACCGGCAAGCTAAAATTAGACAGTGAAGATGAATGAAGATGAATTATAAACTCTGACATTTTGCTAATGATGATTATCAGCGGAAGTGGCTAATTCTCGAGCCATCCAATGGTAAACAAAGTGGTATATCTCCACTACTAAAAGAAATATGGGATGTGCAGTCTCCCACATCCAACTAGGGGCCAGATGCATACAGTCATAGGTTTCTGTGCATGCATCCCTAGTTGGACAAAGATGCATGGATACTCTCTCCGTGGTTACTCCTGGCGGGCTACTCCTATGAGAAAATGAGTCCATCAGATGTTCACATGTGGCAGCAGGGATCAGATCTCTGTTGACATTTACAGGTAATCCTTGAAATCTTAAGAATCTCAGTAGGAAATGTTAGGGAATTCTGATATTCACCAGCAAATCTTAAAACTATCTTCAGGAAGTGGACCCAACCAGTAGAAGGCATGCATGCTTGCACTCATGCCATTTGCTGATTGGACAGAAAAGGATAGGAAAAGATATTTAGGACGGACTCACTCTGCAGTAAGGCGATGTCAGGGTCCATACTTTCATCATGTTACATCTCTCCTCCACTACCTCAGCCACTAGCCATAGCAAGAAAATAAAATGTACTGAAGAGAGAGGTAAAAACTTAACTACAGAAAAGACATTTTGGGGGTTTACATCAATAATCAAATAATAGATCTTATTCTAATTGCCCCCACTAAAAACCTTGCAGTTTCTGCTGTCACCTGATCATTTGATCTGCTAAAAGAAAGGACACAGTAGCAATGGTTGAGTGACCGGGCATGGACAATAGTAGAGTGGTAATAGCCTCACTACTCAAATCTTTATAAAGAGTGAAAGCCAGGAGCACATGAGCCACTGACTGCCATCTCCACAGGGACATAACAGTTTTTCCAGTGGAATTTTTGAAATCAACCCTCAAGTACAGCTGAAGGCAATATATTCAGTCTTGCAAAAGTGAAAGCACGTCTGTATTTTGAAATTGTTAAATTTTGCAAATAGGGTGCCAAAGTGTCAAAATGACTAGGTGGAAAATAATCTCCTTATTCCGTGGACAAAATTTCCTTATTGTGGCCAGATTATTCTGTCGCTTTACTGAAGCCCAGTGTTAGTAACTGTTGTGGTGATAAACCAGAAAG
>JAXCMG010000208.1:594339-633198 GCA_034642415.1 Podarcis siculus | reverse complement strand
TGGTACTCAGGATATCACTCAAGAAATCACTCAAGATATCCCTCAAGCAATTAAGGAACAAAAGAAGAAAAGGCACACTAGCCTGGGAACTTCCTCTCTGCCCAGAACATTGGAGGCTATACACCACACCTCCTCAACAGTATTTATAGGAACTCAAACACTGAGATCCTGCTCTGTTCCAGTAACAAGAAGCCGAAAGCACCAGCCTGAAGATGACGAGTGAGACCTCGTCGAAACGTCGCCTAGACACCCCAACTTTTACACGGGAAGACACCCGAGGACACCAAAACCTGCATTCCTGTACCCGTGAAAATCTACGAAAGCATATATATATATATATATACTGCTTAACTGTAAGCAGAACCTCTAAGCAGAGGTTAGAGAGTATAATGGAAAAAATTCAGGACTTCATAAATATATGATAAATTATTTTCTCAATACAGAAAAACCAAACAAATTGCTAATTCAGAGATATTGTACTAGTAGCTCTATTGTTTTTATGTCCCTGACAATTTAACAGTTTTCAGTGGAAGTTTATTTATTTATACTAATATTTATACCCTTTTGGCCAAATGAACCCCCCAAATGGCTTGCAAATATTAGAAGCAAGCAATAAAATGATCAATATAAAGGTTTATATAAAAATATAAAGGTTCATTACCAAACATAGAACATAGATTCATTAGCACAGAAGTCATATAGCACCAGTACTAGAAAGTAGCACAACTGACTTTCCATAGTTTTACTTAATTTCATTCATAAAGCCACTTTCTAGGTCATGTCACCAGATAATAAATTATGTAGCCCTGATTTCATAGATTTGCTGTCAATTTCAGTTTTCTGTTTCTCATTTTTCCACTCTTAAATTTGGTTCTCAACATTTGTGCAGCAATTTGCTGTCTTTTTTCTTCCCTCGTGAAAATTCACCAGCATTTTGGTGCAAATTTGTCCCAATTAACACAAATTCATTTGCAGTTCTGACTAATGCACACATTTTTGTATGTTATTTTCACGAATGCGTGTGTTTTATGCATATTTTTCCTTCATACATACCGGTACATTTATTTATTTTTTACATACTGTTTGATTGGAAAATTGCATCACTAAACCTGGAGAAGTGAAATTTCAAAGGATAGGTGTGTTTCAGTTTGCATATTGGTTCAAGAAGTCTGGATTAGGTAGCTTCTCACTTAAGTGCAAAAAAATATCAAATTTATCCTCCATCCCGACATATGTATTGTAAATAATTATTAGATAAACAATTATTAGATTGCTTGTACACGTGCCCAAGGGGGACGCAGGTGGTGCTATGGGTTAAACCACAGAGCCTAGGACTTGCCGATCAGAAGGTCGGTAGTTCGAATCCCCACGACGGGGTGAGCTCCCATTGTTCGGTCCCAGCTCCTGCCAACCTAGCAGTTTGAAAGCATGCCAAAAAAGTGCAAGTAGATAAATAGGTACCGCTCCCACGGGAAGGTAAACAGTGTTTCCGTGTGCTGCTCTGGTTTGCCAGAAGCGCCTTAGTCATGCTGGCCACATGACCCAGAAGCTGTACGCTGGCTCCCTCGGCCAATAAAGTGAGATGAACACCGCAATCCCAGAGTAGTCCATGACTGGATCTAACGGTCAGGGGTCCCTTTACCTTTACACATGCCCAAGACTTTAGAGGCCCTTGCCCTTGACAGTTCCCTGCCCTGCCTGAAAAATCACCCAAGCAAGATTCAACACACCCTGGCTGAGATACTAAAGCTAGACTTCAAAATCCACAACATCTCATCCATGTAGAGCATTTTAGATTCCAACCGTTAGTGTTTTGTTCCTGTTTGGGCATTTAGGACACCCACACAGTGACTCACAATGCATTCGAAAGTATATTAAAGGGGAGCAAAAAATGTGCAAAATATAAAGCAAAACTCCAAGGAAAATAGCAATAAAAGAAAGCAAAACTGCATTATGACGAGTCATACTTCTTTTGGTATACTGGCTTGGCTGTTTTACTGTACTGAAGCAAGGTAGAACTGCTTGCCTTTTAAATTGCAAAGGTTAAGTGGTACCACAAGTTTTCTCTGCCCTGTCCGGCTTCATTAGATATTTCCATCCATTTAGTTGCATTTGCCATATAGCTGGAAGCTCTGCAGGTTTAAAGCAGGCAGATGCATTTCAAAACATCTCATGTTGTCTGAAAACACTTTAGTCACAACTAACTGCTATGAGGACATTTACACACACACATACATACATACGCACAGAGCACTCTTTTTTAAACATACACATTTTCAGTAAATGTCAGTGGGTGGGTTAGAAATCCTTAATTATCACTTAAGAGAGACTTTTAGGAGAGGGAGCTTTTACTGTCCGGCAGAACAGTTATATATGCTTATTTCCATTGCAATCAGTGAGTGGGTGTCTAATTGTGCTGGATTGTCATATTGTATATCTAAAAGCCCATTTTAATAATTTCTAATTAATTACAGAGAAATGGACCCTGCCGCAAAGAATGTAACTGGATACACCAATGCAATCCAATGCATGTCTACTCAGAAGCAAGTCCCACTGCATTCAAATGGGGCTCGTCTTTTTGTTACATTCAAAATGTTTGCATCTACTCCCACAAGGAGATGTGAGGGCTGTTCCCCCATCAGGTGCTTCTTCTTCTGATTCGAAGCAGAGGTGTAAAAGTTACCCTTTTCACGATCCAGCACCACTGTTTTATCACTTCTCCACCTGAGTGCCCTGCAGATGTTATCGGATGAAACTACTGTCAAACCCTGCCAACATGGAGAATGGTTAGGGATGGGGAAAGTTGTAATCCCAAACAGCTGAAGAACAGCTTAGGAAAGACTGTAGGGCCACAGAACCCAGGCATGGCTCAGGGCTGGATTTAGGTTTGATGAGGCCCTAAGCTACTGAAGGTAATGGGGCCCTTTATACGTCCAGCGGTCCTTTGCCAACAACATATTGTCACTGTTTTTTGTGTTGAATATATGCTATATGGTAATTTATGGACCTAATACATATCTAAAGCCATTTGCACATAACAAAATATGCATTTTATCAAAGTAATCATTGAACTGAAATACAATGAAGAAGAAGTATATTAACAGTGAAATACAATGAAGAAGAAGTATTTTAATAGTGAAATAATTATTAAGCTTGGTTTTGGAATGCTTTGGTTTTGGAACAGACTTCTGGAGTGGATTTTGAGAACCAAGGTACCACTGTATATAGAAATGAGCAAACCAGTGATATTTTAGGAAGCAGGCTAGCAGGCAGGGCCCATTACTTACATCATAGGAGCCTACACAACACAAAACACTGTTGCTGTATGTAGGTTTTATTTTATTTGTTTTTATCTTATATTTTGGAAATGTACATCCAGGGTTTTGTTTCCTTTAATTTTTTTTTTTTGGGGGGGCAAGAGAGTGGGGCCCTAAGCTATAGCTTGTTTAGCTTATACATAAATCCAGCACTGGCAGGGCTACAAAGACAAGGAGGTACTTCATTCATAATGGCTCCCATAGATTTCTAAAGGACAATGCATGTGGACATCAGTGTAGAAGGCAGCTAAGAGCTCAAGACTTGCACTCTACCCAGACCCTGGAGACGACAGAAGGGTTGGCTCTCCAACCAAGCTCCAATCTGAACTCCCCCTATTTTCTTCTATATTACACAATACGAAGGAAAGAGGCTCCAGTCAGAGAGACGGTTGGGTGTGAGATCTGTCCCCAATTCAGACATTGCCTCTTGCCACTAGTAGATACAGGTTTATCCCTTGTTCCCAGGTTGTGTTCCTCAGTGTACGCTGCTCCACTATCATCATCTACTTTATACATGGATACATGGATTTACCCATACGATGCCACAAATGTCCCGTTAGGGGTAAGGAGCTTTGAGAAAGTGGCTTCAGGGAAGAAAGTGGTGGGCTGATGAGGGGTTAAGCAAACTTCTCTGGAGGCTGTTTCCCAACCCCATCTGCCACCAAGCATGCAACTTTTGTCTGACTCCAACTACTGATCCTGTTCATTCTCCTTACTAAATTTAGGTTTAAATGAATGCATTTATTCCAAAGTGATTTGATGAGTGGAAGCAAAGTGATTTGTAGAATTGTAGAAGGCACTCCAGAAGTCATCTAGTCAAGCCCTCTACAACACAGGAATCCTGTCCACAGCTGCACTTGGATAGGCTCGAACCACCAACCTCCTGGTTAACTACCAGATGCACTGACCCATTGTGTGTGTGTGTGTGTAAATGATACAATCAAATATACACTCAAGCTCCATATTTCCCCCCCTTCTGAAATATGTCACTGCTTTGTAAATACCAAATGGAATCCAGCTGACAGCAACAAGCACAAAAAGCAGACGGATGAATTTGAAAATGCATCATGCTGTCTGAAAACTGTTTAGTCACAGCACTGTGGATATATTTTCTGTTTGATACACCTGCGTATATCCATAGAGCCTATTAATATTAGATATATATACCAAAGGGACAGTAAACATTCTTTCTTTTCTTTTCTTAAAAAGGCACACACTCCCAATAAGAGATTGGGGTGGGGAAACTGCTACTTATGTAACTGTCACTTACTGCAAGCTGATTTAAGGAGACTGAGTTTTCGAACCATATTCAACTAACCTGTTGTGCTAGCAGAAGCCGGCACAAGCATTGCTGCTAGTGCTATAAGAATTGCCTCCCTCTTCCCCATTAAACACCCTACACCATCCCCAAATCTGCTTGGGGTGGGGGGGAACCAGAAACGGATGTAGGAGGTGCATGGGGGGGGGGAATTCAGTATCAACTGTTATAGACATCTCATTGTCTAATAGCAGCCAGCAAGTTGAAGACTTGATGAGACGCGTGGTCCCAAGACCGTGTCACGCAACCGTTTCCTCATTTCAATGGTTCCTCCAGGGCTTTCGGAAGCTTGAAAGTTTTAATTTAGCTGTCTATATTTGTCCCTTCAAGTACTATAAAATTACAGGAGTCTAAATCAAGCTCAAGTCGGCCATTAGCATGGTCTGAGAGCTGCCAAGGTTCATGGGCAAACAAGGAGCCACGCTGCCAAGTTGAAGACACTGGGAATGCTTCCAAGCATTGCCATTGTTGCTTAGACTTGTGCCGATGGTCATATGAGTGAGCAAGGCTACAAGGCTTTTACTAGAACAGGGCCCCATTAATATCCTTGTAACCAGAATGCCAACAGGGAACAATGGATGTGGCACAACTGTGATGGCCTTAAAAAAAAAGTCAGTTGCCCCAGACAACCAGTTGGTCTCAGGAAACCAACAGTACTGCTGCCAGACTAGTACTGCTACCCATACTACCACATCCCCAGAACCACGGCTAGACATGTGGCACCAGAACCATTAGTGGAAGAGAAGAAGCGCAAGGATGAGTGATCCTCAGACCAGGTCAGCTTTGCAACATGTTCCCATGCCTGCAACAAGTTCCCTGAGAGCGGATTTTGCACAAAAGTGCATGTGTGAGGAAGTCAAAAAGAGGTGCGAGGATGGGGAGAGGCACACCAGCGAAAGATAACTGTTCCTGAAACCGTATCTCATTTCGATTGTGTTACCTTCTGCCTGACCTTAGTTCAAAGTGCATAGAACAGCCTTTCTCAACCTGTGGGTCCCCAAATGTTGTTGGACTGCAACTCCCATCACCCCTAGCTAGCAAGGCCAGAGCTCAGGGATGATGGGAGTTGTAGACCAGCAACATCTGGGGACCCACAGGTTGAGAACCACTGGCATAGAAGATTACTATGGACATAATCCCCATAAATCCCAATTATTTATAAATTAATTAAATTTGCATACTGCCCTATACCTGTAGGTCTCAAGGAAGTTACAACATAAAATCGCAATATAAAAACACAAAATACATACGAAAAATAAAAATAAGTCAATAATCCCTCCTCCCCATTTAAATGTTCCTCCCAAGGCTGCAGCCTCCCTTAGCTTTGCCCAAGCGATTTCACATTTTATGCAGAGAATGCAGTTGATTCGTCCACTTGCTCCCTAACTCTCCCTCATCCACTCTGGAGTTTTGGCAGACAGTAGAATTTATATTTGCCAATATCTCACATGCACCAGTGAATATCTGACGCAATTTAACATTGGCGGTCACAGTCAATATTTTGCAGTGAGTTATAGATGACTTGAATTGGAATGCGGTCAATTTTATGTTGACTCTATCTATTTAACCAGTCAAAGCTGGCAAACATGTGAATAATGATATCAACATGTGATTCCAGGATACAAGGATCAAATCTTAAGATCAGACCACCAAGATCTCAATTTCTAAATAGGAAAATACGACAAATTTTGAAGGGAACAGAAGATACTGTTTCTACTCCAATCGTGACCTAACGTGAGTGGAGAAGTTGAGGCCTTCCAGATGTTGGTGGGTTCCATTCAGCTCCATCCAGTATGCCCAGTAGTCAAGGATGAAGGGCATTGTTGCCTAACCACATCTGGAGGGCCACAAGTCCCCCACTCCAATTTATACCATCAATGAAACATCCACAAAATTGGTGTTCTTTATGAAATGAGTTGTGAGCAACTTACAGCCTCCAGAAGTGATGCCTCAAAGCCTTCCAGATGCGTTGCATCATGAATTTTTTTGGCATCACATGGCAGGACAGAGTCTCAAAGAACGATGTGCTCTCCCAAGCCCACAGTCCCAGCATGTTTGCAGTCCTGCCTCAGTGATGTCCACGCTGGCTTGGTCATGTCTAAAGAATGGAAAAGGGCAAGATCTTCGAGGAAGTGCTCTACGGGGAGCTGTCTTCAGCCACCAGGCCCATTGGCAGACCAACTCTGCATTACAAAGATATCTGCAAACTTCAACCCTGTGTAGGAATCCCTTGTGGACGACTGCAGCACCTGGAGACCATCAGTTAGGTTGTGTATCCATGGCAATGATGGGGGAGAAATGATCACTGGGAGGAGCACAGAGAGAAGAAACGTCATGGTGCATCTGAAGCAGCACAACCGGATGCCTTCATCTGTCTCAGCTGCAACAAAACATGTCTCTCCTGCATCAGTCTCTACAGCCACAGCAGGTGCTGAACTCTCCAACAGTTTCACTTCACCTCAAAAGGCACACTCTTCCAGTCTCCCAAGACACATGGATATTTCAAAACAGTATTTTTTAAAATAATATAAGCTTCCAAGCTAACTAAAAAAATAGGAACCACAGGAATGCATCCATATATTTCCCATGAGCCTCACCTCTTCGTCTTCCTATGATATATGTAGATATATATGACATAAATCAGTGACCCAAGTCTGATGGCATGGGCACACTTTACTTAACAGAGCAAACTGCGCAATGAAAGAGGCTTGAACAGGGGTCAGCAAACTTTTTCAGCAGGGGTCTACTGTCCCTCAGACTTTGTGGGGGGCCGGACTATTTTTTTTGGGGGGGGGGATTTCTATGCCCCACAAACAACCCAGAGATGCATTTTAAATAAAAGGACACCTTCTACTTATGTAAAAACATGCTGATTCCCGGACTGTCCACAAGCCGGATTTAGAAGGCGATTGGGCTGGATCTGGCCCCCAAGCCTTAGTTTGCCTACCCATGGGCTTGAGGCTTGTGGAGACATACTATATACTACGGATTTATTAAACATAAATCAAGACAAAGAAACATGTCGTCTCTCTCTTTGCCTTCTCAGAGAGACAGGGGGAAAACAAAAGCTATACACACAACCGAAGTTCCCAGCAGACTGTGCTGGAATGTAAACAGTCCCACATCTGTAACTAAAGGTGGAATGCAAATTTCCAACATCCTCCCCCTTTCCATGTAACCTGTGGTGCCGTGTTTCAACCTAGCTGCAACCTCTGTAGATAAACCTGAAGTTGTTCCCTGTTAACAACGTTAGACAACAGATCTGCAGGAATTTCATTTCCTGGCATGCAGGACACCTGAATGAGTCCTTTCCAGATACACTCCCTTGCACAATGTAACTTCATCTGTAACTTTATATACTATAAACATGGACTTGGTTTCAGGCCAAATTAGATGTTATGTAGTAATTTCATGTGACTCTCTCTCTCTTTCTCTCTCTCTCTCAGCAGTTGTGAACTAGGGCCACAATATAGAGCTCTTCCTGTCCCGCAGTCCCAATTCAGACCTATTCCATCAACGCTGTGACTTAGAAGCAAAAATGTGTGGATACATGGGGGCCAAAGCTTATTGGCACAAATGCCATCAATATGTTTTTTCATATCCACGGCTAACAATGATTTGAATGTGAGTTATTCATGCTGATGAATCAGCACAGGGGCAAAGGGAGCACCTGCTTGGGACTTGATCCAAGTTGAGATCCCTACAGGTACCAAGATACCATAAGAGAAAAAGAACAAGCTGATAATGGAGTTATTTGTTTTCCAGCCAATATCAATACTTGTCACGGCAATCTGAAAAATCTCATTCATTTTTCGGCTTGATTGGTCTATGTGTGAGTCACTGAATACAAGGAAAAATTCTCTGCTAAGGGTCAATTCACACCTTCTACTACCCAATCATAGGAGTACGAGTGATTTCCATTTCTACATCTGCTTAAAAATAAAATGTGTGAATCCATGAGACACATTTATTGGTTCCCTACCTATTCAAGTACTGCAAATGTACAGCTGAAGTTTTGTAGTTTATGTGTTGGGAGAAATATCCCAGACAAAGGGATAATGCCACAAATCCTAACTCTAAATTGGATGCCAACAGATGTAAACAAGGGATGCTGAGAAGTAAACATGGGATCCCACAATATTAATAGCTCTTCTTCAACATGATAACCTTTTTCCTCAAGATTTTCAGGAAGAGTGGCATAAACTGTGGGTTTTGAAAGAAGCTCCTCAAAGGATTACAGGATGAAGCTCCTCTTATTGAACATGAAACCCACATGTTAAAATGAGTTAATATTCTCAGGGTAAAGGTAAAGGTAAAGGGACCCCTGACCATTAGGTCCAGACGTGTCCGACTCTGGGGTTGCGGCGCTCATCTCGCTTTATTGGCCGAGGGAGCCGGCATACAGCTTCCGGGTCATGTGGCCAGCATGACTAAGCCGCTTCTGGCGAACCAGAGCAGCGCATGGAAACGCCATTTACCTTCCCACCGGAGCAGTACCTATTTATCTACTTGCACTTTGACGTGCTTTAGAACTGCTAGGTTGGCAGGAGCAGGGACCGAGCAACGGGAGCTCACCCCGTCGTGGGGATTCGAACCACCAACAATTAAAGCTTTAAAACAATTTTGGAATGTGGGGCTCATTATGTTTTCAATGCAGTTTTCTCCACCCATCAGACTTCCTCCAGCTGCACCGGTAGCAAAGGAATTCACTTTTTAAAAAACCAAACAAAAATAGAATTCTCCACATTGTTTTTTTACTAAAACACAGACCGAGCCCATGGCTCAAACAGAAATCAGTGTCAAGAAAGTTCTAAATCACATGAAAGTTACAGTACCTTAAACTCCCTGTATTCTGACAAAAATCTATTTACAGATCTATTCAAGTAAATTCTGCATGGTACTGTGTTGTTTTCATTACAACACCAGCATGAGCAAAAGAACTGAACTACCTCTCCAAAAAGAGAATGGGGGGAAAGTTACACAATCTTCCCTGTCATCACATTACCAATTTGCTTTTGATTTCTCTGGAGAGGAAACATTTTATAAAATTGGTCTAGCAGGGGGAAGCGGGTGGCATTATTTAGCCAATTTGGGCCACGTGTTTGATCTGCGCTAGTATGATCAGACACTTAAGGTTTGTTTGATTGTGTGTGTGTGTTTTAATGCCACTGGCATTTTCATCTAAGCCCTTAAAAAGTGACCTATATTACTCATTAACATCCTAACTCTTAACATTTGTACTGGTGAAATATTGCTGCATTATTGGACTCATGCCATGTTTTATGATGATGTGCTTTTAGTACTTATGCAGCAACACAGAACAATGGGCCTAATTACTGCCAAACACAAAGAGCACTGCTGTAGCATAATAGCCAAGAGGTATTTCATATATTAAACAAGAGAAAGAAAATCTCGGGTTGCCATTAAGCGGCCATTCATCAGCAGCAACCTGGCTCTCCGATGAGTTTGCAAACACAATTTTTTAGCTTCACTATCTACAGTAAAAGCAGTTCTGTGGGCAGTGGCCCTAAAAGCATGAAATGGGAAGTTTCCAGTTCAGTTCCCAACTCACCCATTGGGTGACCTTACACAAGCCAGTATCTCTCAAGCTTCTCATCTTCATTATGGGCGTAATAATACTGACCTACTTTACAAAGCTGTAAAAAGCTATTATCATTCTTAGCGGATAAAAACCCAAAGCTGCAGGTAGTCCAATAATTTCCTTCACTCAACCCCCCCTCCCCTGTTTTCGAATAATGTGCTCTTCACTGGGGATGATCAGTCCCATAGTTTGACAAATGATCTCTTAGGGTACTTCCAGATGGGTGTTTATTGTGAGACAGGCGCTGCCTGTGAACACCAATTTTGTGCATGTTACCTCATCCTAAATAATAATGGTATCATAAAAAAATTAAGCTTATCGGTTGCTTTTTTAATAGAAGATATTCTCAAAGTGACTTACAGTAAGAACGTAAAACGTCAAGCACAAATTAATTGGCAAAGGTACAAAAACTAGATCTAAATCAATAAAGCAATTAAAGCAATATCATCTAGCATGGCAGCAAGCCCATCAGCCAGTAGGGAACGCTTGCATTAAGTTCTTCAGGGTATGAGTCACTTTTAAGTATGATCCATTATGGGCAGTTCTCAGAGGTATATCTGCACTGCCATTTTGTGTAGTGAGAATTATGTTGGCCTCATGTGAGTCTCATTGACCCATGAGAGCCACAATATTCCAGTGGGACATCCATATGGAGTATTGGTTGTCACAATCGTGAAGACAGATTCTCCATGTAGATGCCCCAGTATGGTCAGCGATTGGAAGCCATGATGCTTTCATGAGTATTCTCAGTGCTAGATTCCTGAAAAAAACACGCTTCACTTTCTGACATGTCAAGATGGCAGTATAAGACTTTCAGTCATTTTTGAGCCATGAATGATTCTAGAACCACATCTTTTCCCTTGTTGGAATTCTGCTTAAAGAAAAAAAGAAACCAGGGTGAAAAATCATAGCTAAGCCGAAATACATGAAACTAATTAACCTCAGAATTTTAAAAATAAAACAAAAACCCAGTAATTTTAAGCAGGAATTCATACACGGAATTCTCTTTAAACAAAAGCAAAAACAAATTCTACACAATGCCTAAAAAATCACCATATGCTGAGTCAGACCAATGGTCCAATTAGCCCATTCCTGTCTATACTGGCAGTCGGTCTCAAAGATGTCTTCCTTAGAGATACCATGAATTGGACCTGAAATCCTTCGTATACAATATCTGGAATGTCTTCAATTATTCTAAATTACTTTTCTGATAAATGATCTTCATGTCAATAAAGGTAAAGGTAAAGGTACCCCAGCCCGTACGGGCCAGTCTTGCCAGACTCTGGGGTTGTGCGCCCATCTCACTCAAGAGGCCGGGGGCCAGCGCTGTCCGGAGACACTTCCGGGTCACGTGGCCAGCGTGACATCGCTGCTCTGGCGAGCCAGAGCCGCACACGGAAACGCCGTTTACCTTCCCGCTAGTAAGCGGTCCCTATTTATCTACTTGCACCCGGGGGTGCTTTCAAACTGCTAGGTTGGCAGGCGCTGGGACCGAGCAACGGGAGCGCACCCCGCCGTGGGGATTCGAACTGCCGACCTTTCGATCGGCAAGCCCTAAGCACTGAGGCTTTTACCCACAGCGCCATCCGCGTCCCATCTTCATGTCAATATTCATTTATTAAAAATCATTTAGATTCCACTTTTCCTCCATAAGGGGGTCAGAACGATCTACATTTAAAAATAGTCAAGCAATGTGAACAAAGTACAGTCGTACCTTGGAAGTCAAACGGAATTCTTTCCGGAAGTCCGTTCAACTTCCCAAACGTTTGAAAACCAAATTGCGGCTTCTGATTGGTTGCCGGAAACTCCTGCAGCCAATCAGAAGCCGTGGAAACCCTGTTGGACGTTCAGCTTCTGAAAATAGTTCACAAACAGGAACAGTCACTTCCGGGTTTGTGACATTCAGAAGCCAAAATGTTTGGGAACTAAGCTGTTCAAAAACCAAGGTACAACTGTATAGCAAACAATAAAACTCAGCAGCACCCAAAAGAATGGGAATGTTTAAATAATTATTTAGGGGACAAGGGCTCAGCAAGAAAGATCTGGCTATGTTTAGAATGATACCACATAGAGAAATGTTCCCTGATACCAAGATGAGGGATTCCTTTGGAATGCAGATAGAGTTAATTGATAAGAATAATGATCTGTTGTGAGCTTGACAGAAGTGTAATATAGATGAGCTTTCCTGCTTTGTCTCATCTTCCTTTTTCTTTTTCTTTTCTATTTTTCTTTTTTCTTTTCTTTTATCTTTCCCATAGTTGCTTATGTTCTGTGTCATGTACTTCGATATTTTTTGTAGTTTTTTGTTTTTTTTCATTACTATTAAGGAATTTTCCTTTGTAATTTTGGTTGTTTATATTTATATGTACCTGTTTAAAGCAAAATAAAAGTTATATTAAAAAACAACTCAGCAGCACCCAGAATATCTAGGAGGGCTCAAAAGTCTGATTAAAAAGAAATGCAAGTGTTGAGGGGGCCATATGAAGAGTGGAGTGTGTGTGTGTTGAAACTACATAGACACATCTGGAGTCATTATGCTTTTAAGCACTAGGATATACAGCGGTACCTCAGGTTACAGACGCTTCAGGCTACAGACTCCACTAACCCAGAAATAGTACCTCAGGTTAAGAACTTTGCTTCAGGATGAGAATAGAAATTGTGCAGCAGTGGCACGGCGGCAGTGGGAGGCCCCATTAGCTAAAGTGGTACCTCAGGTTAAGAATGGTTTCAGGTTAAGAACGAACCTCCAGAACGAATTAAGTTCTTAACCTGAGGTACCACTGTACTTTCTTTAACAACATTATGAGTAATATACAAAGTTTGCCACACTCAGAATCGACCCAAGCATCAGTAGACTTGATTAACATAAATTCTGTAATTTCAATGGTTCTACTCTGGATATGGCTTAGTTGTTGTTGTTTAGTCGTTTAGTCGTGTCCGACTCTTCGTGACCCCATGGACCAGAAAACGCCACACACTCCTGTCTTCCACTACCTCCCGCAGTTTGGTCAAACTCATGCTGGTAGCTTCGTATTCCTCCACATAAAATTACTAACCTAAGAAAATTGTCTCAAATACAGTATATCGGCACAGTTATATTAACTTTATTCTGAAATTACCCTAGACTTAGCATTTTCTAAATATTCGGGCCATTCATTGTGAAACAATTAGTTCATTTTATAGCTCTATAACATCTACTTTTACTTTATTCTATCTAAAATCCAATAAATTACATGTTTCTGGCTTCTGGTATTGAATGCACTTCTTTTTAGGTTTTTCTCCTCACTACTGTTCCTGATCAGCAGTTCAGGGGAGGAGAAGTAAGAAGGGGGGGAAAGCTCTCATTTTGAAACATATGGGCAGTCTCTTTTATACTAAACTCCCTCTCCACTTCCCTGGGAGTTGAAGGAGACCTTCAGGTGTTGTAAATGTAATTTACCTTTCCACTGCCTGAAGCGATGGAAAGACACCTTACTATAAATAGAATCCGGGCCAGCTCCTTTCAATGCCTCTGCAGTACAATTGCTTAAATAGTTATTCTTATGAGATTCATATGAATCAAGCAAAAGTGACTATATTATAATATAAATTGCTAACTATGTGAGAGATATACTTGATTTCTCTCTCTCTCCCTCCAACACACACACACACACAAATATACAAAGATCTTACACTCGCAGGAAACTTCAAAGACACTAATACCAACTTCATATTATCTGAGCACCATAATACTTAAGAGGACAAAAGAATGCAGACCATAATCCTAAATGTGTATATTTCTAACCGGCTTAAGAAGTAGCCCTTCCATGTATAAATCCCACATACTGTGCTGCATCATTTATCTTTTCTAGTTTTCTTTTTACTGGCCCTTCTCTTGTAAAATTTAGCAGGTGATATTTTCAATGAAGCATGGACACAGAAAAGGTTCATTAACGGTTTCACCAGCTAAATTCTTGTGAATTCATTTCTGTGTTGTTAAAGCCACATGTAGCCCTTCAGATTTTTGCTGAACCATAGCTGCAAACATCACTATCCATTGTTCTAGTTGGCCTGAACTGATGGGAATTGTAGTCCAAAAAAACTAGGAGGAAAACAGGTTCCCAATCCCTATAATTAAAGAAAAGATTGTAACCTTCATCATTTTGCCATTTGATTCCACTCACTCCTGATTTCTTGTCTGTCCCCACTACAGTAGTTATTCTGGTAACAGAACACTTAATACTCAAGAGTTATTTTACATCTGAAATTTAAGGAGAGTAGCATGCACACCCGCCAACATTTCCCCAATGAAAATAGGGATGTCCTATTCAATAAAAACAATTTTACTGTTTATAGCCTGCCTATCTGACTGGGTTGCCCCAGCCACTCTGGGCACCTTCCAATATATGCACAAACATAATAAAACATTTTTTTTTAAAAAAAAACCTTCCCTATACAGG
This sequence comes from Podarcis siculus, assembly GCA_034642415.1. Taxonomy (NCBI): domain Eukaryota; kingdom Metazoa; phylum Chordata; class Lepidosauria; order Squamata; family Lacertidae; genus Podarcis; species Podarcis siculus. The sequence goes on along the minus strand of JAXCMG010000208.1, from coordinate 618,522 downwards.
GCTGTCTTCAGATGGCTCAGGGTTGGATAACTCCATACCCTCCAACATTTCTCCGGTGAAAATAGGGACATCCTAAGAAAAAGAGAGACCATAAAGAAGGCTGATCACTGAAGAATTGATGCTTTTGAATTATGGTGCTGGAGGAGACTCTTGAGAGTCCCACAGACTGCTAGAAGTTCAAACCTATCAATTCTTAAGGAAATCAGCCCTGATTGCTCACCGGAAGGACAGATCCTAAAGCTGATGCTCCAAGCCTTTGGCCACCTCATGAGAAGAGAAGACTCCTTGGAAAAGACCCTGATGTTGGGAAAGATTGAGGACACAAGGAGAAGGGGACGACAGAGGATGAGATGGTTGGACAGTGTTCTTGAAGCTACAAACATGAGTTTGACCAAACTGCAGGAGGCAGTGGAAGACAGGAGTGCCAGGCGTGCTCTGGGTCATGGGATCATGAAGAGTTGGACATGACTAAACAACTAAACAAGAAGAAGAAAAAGAGGGACATTCTGGGATCAAATCATAAACTGGGACAGGGTCTGTAAATATCGGGCTGTCCCTGGAAAAGGGGACACTTGGAGGATCTGAGCATGTAATGGAAGCCAGCTATGGGGAATCTGTGGTCCTACCAATATTGGTGAACTACGCGGGTGGCTCTAGGACTTGCCAATCAGAAGGTTGGCGGTTCGAATCCCTGTGACGGGGTGAGCTCCCGTTGCTCGGTCCCTGCTCCTGCCAACCTAGCAGTTCGAAAGCACATCAAAGTGCAAGTAGATAAATAGGTACCGCTCTGGCGGGAAGGTAAACGGCGTTTCCGTGCACTGCTCTGGTTCGCCAGAAGCGGCTTTGTCATGCTGGCCACATGACCCGGAAGCTGTACGGCAACTCCCTCGGCCAATAAAGCAAGATGAGTGGTGCAACCCGAGTCGGCCACGACTGGACCTAATGGTCAGGGGTCCCTTTACCCTTTACCTTTACATCCCACATAAACTTCAATGATACCTGATCATTGGCTTTGCTGGCCAGATGGGAACTGGGCCATAGACTCTGAATTACATAGATGGAAGCATTTTTCTCTTCTCGATCTTCTTCAACTCTTTCCTAGTTACTCGTATCGTCAAATGTTTTCTGGAAGTTATTCAAACACAGAAATCACAGGGTGAATTCACACAACCAGCTTTTCCTGACCCAACAGAATGTGACCCTTTTGCAGTTACTGTGTGGAGGAGTTGTAGATCCCAGACTTCTGAATGGTTCAATACACCTGTTACAAATAACCCCCCCCCCCGATAATTCAGATTTGTGTTGGCAAACCATAGGAACACATATTGCATCACTCATAGGACAAGAAAGCATGCTGTCTTTAACAAGAAGACGACCATGAAAAGCTACATTGCAGAGAGGAAATTAGTATTATGCTTCCATGCCAACTGGCCTGCCATCTGCCAGCTAGCCTAGTCTCCTGCAATCTCCCCCGGAATCTTTTCAATAAGAAGCAAAATGTTTTCAGATAAATTCCAGCTTCAATAAAAGTTACAATTTAATAAGTTGACACTCCCTCAGCCAAATGAACAATGCACATCAGTCTTCTTTCTCATTAAAGAATTATTTGCCTTCCTCGACACCTTTCATAAGCATCACAAAACACTATATTTGGATCTGATCCAGAGCATTTAACTAGAAGAAAGAGACTCGGGTATAAATAGATTAATTCCCACCTAATTATTTCCCCTGGGAGGGTGGGGGGAGAAGTGATGGTAACAGCATGGCTGAACCCAGGTCTAAGTGATTTCTCCCACACTGTTACAGTACGACAGGAAAGCATGTCCTAATTGGTCACAAATAGGTGGGCATAAGTACTTAATTAGTGGCAAGATCCTGGTGGGACGATCACCATTATTACAATAGTCAGACCACGCCACAGCCAACTGCATTCTGTGTACAAGTGGTATGAGCCTCATGTTAAAATGTACAAGTTCTAAACTTTTGAGACAAATACATCTCACCAGTTGTACTTTGTGGCCTGCCAAGTACTGGATGAGTCTCTGTTATCACTGCTAGATAAGAGGAAAAACAGCAGGTTTATTGAGCCCCCCTTGGGTACATAGCTGACTTTGGTTCATCAGATGCATACCCTCCAACATTTCTCCGATGAAAATAAGAGACACCCCATTCTATAATGATCACTTTACTATTTATACCCCACACATCTTACTGGGTTGCCCCAGCCACTCTGGGCAGCTTTCAACATATATAAAAACATAATAAAACATTAAACATTTTTTTAAAAAAAACAACAACAACCAACAACAAACTTCACTATACAGGATTGCCTTCAGACAGCTTGGGGGTCAAATAACTCCATACCCTCCAACATTTTTACAATGAAAATAGGGACATCCTACCATATCCTCCAACATTTCTCCAATGGAAATAGGGGCATCCAAAGGAGAATTGTGACATTTTAGGATCAAATCAGAAACCGGGACGGCTTCTCTAAATCAGGGACGTCCCTGGAAAATAGGGACACTTGGAGGGGTATGTAAATGTGGTGCAAGCTTGGTTTGGCAATATTTACTGTATTACTCTTGGCAGGAAGGTTCATCACATGATAGCCAGGAGGGGGCATTGCATGATGTACAGTGATAAATGTGACAGAAACGACATGGCAGGCCCACTAGGGCAATGCTGATCCCTATACTATTCAGAGGCATACCCTGATACTCACTTATAGCCTAATCCTCTGAGAATTTGTCTATGTTCCTCATCAAACTAAATAAATTCCAGTAATGTCGTTGTGAACCACCTACAACTCAGAGGGAGCCATAGCTCAGTGCGAAACCACATGCTTTACTTGCAGAAGCTCCCAGCTTCACTATTTGGTACATCCAGCTAAAAGAATCACTGAGTTATAGGGCCCAATCATTTGACTCAGTATAAGTCAGTTTGATAGGGTCACATACTCAGATATAATCCACAGATCTCTTACGGTTTAAGCAGGGATAGCAAACCTGTGGCCCTCCCTGTGGACTACTGTAATCTCCAACCATTAGTCACGCTGGCCGGCACTGATGGGAATCAGAGTGCAACATCTGGAGAGCCACTGGTTCCTATTCCTAGTTTAAATCCTTTAAGTCCATCACGTTAGATTAAAGCCCATCAACTTCTATGGCGCTCAAGTAAATATTCTTACGATGGCACCAGACACCACAGAGGCGCTCCTCACGCTAGCTTCCAACCTTTAAGAGCAGAAGAAATTTCCATGATTTAAGAGCAAAAGAAATCAATTAGCAGAGATCCAGCCGTGTTTCAGCAGCAAGTCTTTTCTTATGCGCAAACATACGTCCAATAATCCCTCCACATGTGCTCATCTTAAAGCAAAGCGCAGAATGAAAACAGGGAGAAGGCTTGCCTTCATCAACGACTGGATTCCCACATTCACGTTTGACGTGGTTGAAACCACTGCTGTTGTTTTTCACCTTGTCAGTTTCACATGGCGACTATTTCTCATGAATGCACCCCCACGTGGTGGCAGCTAGCAGTTACCACATCACTTTTGCAAGCTTTCCCCCTGATTTAGTAAATACCAGCTGTCACCATACCAGAGCACATTTCTAAGGATTATTTCACCATGGGAAAACTGACAAGGTAAAATTTCCTTGTGATTGTCACCTCAAAAGGCAAACATGCTGAGCAGCCCTATGCTTTTTCACAATCAAGCGTCCCCATTTCTCTCTATTCTCACTCCCCTCATAGATCCACACACCTCAACCCCAAGACTCCCAAAAAGGGAAACACAAAGGTAGATAGAACACTCATTTTTGCAAGCTCAACATCCTTTGCCAATAATGCATGGCTTCGAAAAATTGAGTAGAAAAAAAGGAAGGAACCCAAAATGCGAACGGTCAAACAAAATCAAAGCCACACCAATAAGTTTTCAAAATTCTTTAAAAAACCAATGATTGTATAATGAATGTTCAGTTGCACTCTGTTTATCAGTTGCTCAGCTGTTTATCTCGCAATATAACTAGGACTTTTGACTAATTAATCAGAAGCTATTTGATTAAATCACCTGCCTTTTTAACCACTTAATTGGTTACATTTAAATATATTTGCATAGTACCAAAATATCAACATAAGTGTTTTTTTTGAGCTGCTGAAGATAGTAGAAGGTAACTTGCCATTTAATTAACAAACACTATCCCTGAAAGGACATCTTTAATATGTTCATTTTCACTCACTATTACATTAACCACCAAACTAGCTTTAAAAAAAAGTAAGACAAGGCATGTCCTTAACTCTCGCCTCCTCTAATTAAAATTTGCCTTCACCGATTAAAATTGGCTGCCAACACTGAGTCAATTTAAACCCTAGTTCATTCCTCAGCCGATATTCCTCAGTGGAATATTTAAGACTACAGGACAGTGTTTGTCTCAATCTGTATCTCTATGTATATGCATCATTTTCTTTCTGTATATTTATCAACATACACACATATATAAATGAAAAATTATCCTCTTTAATAGCTCCATATATGATATATAATTTCTCTTTCACGGCAGAAATAGCTATCAAGTTTATGTCTCATTTGAGTTTCTCTATAATTTTGTTTAATTTGGAAATTAAACATTTTACTCACTGAAACACCCTATTACCCTCTGCATTTCTGACCGAGGTCTCAAACAGCCCTGCTTACACAACACTGTAATATCTTCATTTGGATCTAGGTGTCTTTAAATCTTGTTCATCCAATGGCTAACCTTTAATTCACCTCAGCACCTAAATCTCAAGTAAAACACCACTTATCTACTTTGTTCTGAAGATAAATTGTTTAGGAAATGTTGTAGATTGGTGGTAGGAGCCTAAGAGATTACCCTAGTTTCTAAATTTGCCTGTTTTCCCTCTTCCTGACCCCCTTTTTTTCCTTTGGTGTCATGCCTTTCAGATTGTAAAACTCTGAGCAGGGACTTTTTTTTATCTTGTGTAAGCCATTCTAAAGACCTTCTTGGTTAAAAGGTAAAAATGATTCATAGGATTAATAAATAAATATCCGATACCACAAGGGCACTTCATGTTACAGTTCTGACCAATGAGAATTTTCCCTTTGGCATCCTTTCTCTTGGAAAAGTCTTCTGCATATTCACCGGGTTTGTGCGAAAAGAATCCTCACATCCTTGTGGACCTTCAGTCCTTTCCTTCCTCCATTTAGCCGGAAGTTCCCAAGCCATGTATGTTGTAGGAAAATGGTGTCTTGCCTTCCTATCCCCTCTCATCACGACAGTATATACTCTACTGTAAATAGCTTTTTTCAGCATGGATCTACAGCAAATGAGAATGCATGAATAATGGAGATAAGGTCAGTGGGGGAGAGTCATAGTTCAGTGGTAGAGCATCTGCTTGGCAGGTTCAAACCCATCATTTCCAGGTAAGGCTAGGAGCGATTCCAGCCTGAAACCTTGGAGAGTATTGCATAGACAATACTGAACTTGACAGGCTGAGTTAGTACAATGCAGCTCCCCATGTTCTATAAAAAAAGTCCATTGCTTATGCAGGATTATTTATCATTTCCTATGCAATTATATATTTTTTCACATGTGGAAACAACCCATCACAGTATATTAAAGTACACAATTTAGCATATTAGATTTAAGGCAGTTGTAGGGAAGCTGTATGGGACGCGGGTGGCGCTGTGGGTTAAACCACAGAGCCTAGGACTTGCCGATCAGAAGGTTGGCAGTTTGAATCCCCGTGACGGGGTGAGCTCCCATTGCTCGGTCCCTGCTCCTGCCCACCTAGCAGTTCAAAAGCACATCAAAGTGGAACTAGATAAATAGGTACCGCCAGTGGCGTAGCGTGGGGGGTGCAGGGGGGGCCGGCCGCACCGGGCGCAACATCTGGGGTTAGGGCAAATCCATGGGTTAGGGGGCGCAAATCCACGGGTTAGGGGGCGCAAATCCACGGGTTAGGGGGCGCAAATTACTTGCCTTGCCCCGGGTGCTGACAACCCACGCTACGCCACTGGGTACCGCTCCGGCAGGAAGGTAAACGGCGTTTCCGTGCACTGCTCTGGTTCGCCAGAAATGGCTTAGTCATGCTGGCCACATGACCCGGAAGCTGTACGCCGGCTCCCTCGGCCGATAAAGAGAGATGAATTTGCAACCCCAGAGTCAGTCATGACTGGACCTAATGGTCAGGGGTCCCTTTACCTTTACTAGGGAAGCTGTGGTCCTCTAAGCTTCATTGGACTCCAACACCCATTAGCCCCAGCCAATGATTATGGGAACTGTAGCCTAACAATGCTTCAAGTGTCACAGGCTCGCCCATCCCTAACAGAAGGAGCTTTCTGACATTATTCATTGTCAAGTTATCCAGAGACACTCTAAAATTAATTGGTCATCAGTCATGGTGAGGCAGGGAAATTCCATTGTGATGCTGCCACCACATCACATGGTGCGTCCCGGTCCCCCTTCCCCAAATTCAATATTCTAATACACAGAGGAGGAAATGGGAACGTACCCAGTGACCACATCACACTGTGCATTCAGCAGAAAATATGAATGGGCTGTTTAGATGCATGAGTCTAGGCTTATCTACATGAACAATTCTGTGCGGGGTTCCCAAGCACATGGAAGGCCCTCCTTCCATATAGCTGTACGTCAATAAAGCCCCCTTCAAACTTCCACTGAATGTGTATAGACACTCTAGAGGTTGGAGACAGCAGGCATAAACCCAGAAGGAAAAGTGTCAACAGGGCTAGAGTGCAATATGGAATCCAGTCGCCAGAGAAAGTGTAACATGTAGCCTCATTCTTTTTGGGGGTTCCCTAGACTCAGAGTACATAGCTAATCATAAGAGGCCTAGAGCCATATTTCATTATATGCTGCCTCTCTAAATCCTGAGAATGGATGCCCCAGTCACACATTCTTGATTTTTGGTTAAAAACCTAAATTTGGTTGACGAGCCGTTTACATGGCGACAATCACATCCCATGTGAACTTTCTTCCCACTGACGTCTGGTGCTCTTAGGAAATCATAATACTCACTGACTCATGGTGAATCATTGAGCCCTCATGTGATGGGACCAAGCTATAAATATGACAATTACAATTGCTATTCGTTTTTTGTTTTTGTTTCCTGGTAGGTCTCCTTTGCCGCTAACAGCTACATGATAGGCAGCTACAAAGCAAGATGCAGTTCCCAAATTGGGAATAGCTAGCTAGAAATCAAGGATGCAGGAATCCTGCCAAAAACACAAAAAGCAGCAGCCCTAGCAATGACTGAAGTATTCACATCATATCTAAATCCGCTCATGCCTTCTTCTAATCAGGATATGAATGCATGCCACAAGCTTAACCAAGGAAAAAATACACCAAACAAAATCTACAGATGGGGGCGGAAAGAGGGGGAACGTCCTCATTCAAGTCAATTCGAAGGATAAATTGGCAATTATAAATAAGGTCAAACAATGCAGCATATCCAAATTCAAATGCAAACTCTGCATTTGGCATCTGACACGTCTAAAATCAATATCTGATCCTTGATACCTTATATATGAAATTAGATATATTCTCTGTTCAAATTGATCACTTCAGTCATGCAGCCAAGAGAAGGTCTTCACGGGATTTTTTAGCTTGCTGAGAATTAGTGAGAAATCCAATGTCACAATGCAAAACACTGATGTTAGCAAATGTGTAGTTTTAGCAAATAAACGCCTTTCCACAATCACACTCAAAATCCATATTCAGATGCATTACGTCCAAATATACCCCCCTCCCCAATAACATGGTTTATTCCTTTCTCCCTTTTGAGAAAGCTAGAATGAGGCAAGGTCTGGAAGAAATCAAAAGTACCTTGATGAAAGCAAGATTTAAAAAATACACAACCTGAGGTCTCAAATTTTCTTTTTTAAAAAGTCATATACTTTGCACAAGTAAGAAAATCCAGATAGAAAGTTCTTTCAGGAAAATTATCCAACAAAACCATTTGTCCCCCCTTTCCCAAAACAGAAACCCTGGACATGCCACAAGGTTAAGAATCCACGTGAAATATCACTTACCCGGTTTCACACATATAAAACGGAAACTATAGAAAGGAGACAAAATTTCAAGGTGAAACTATAGCATTATACAACATAGGTCTGCAGGGTTATGTACCGTCGGCGTGATTAAGTACGGCGAGTTCAGGAAACACCTTAAGGAATGCATGAGTTTAATGCTATCGCGTCCATGATATCAGTAATAAAGGGTGTGGGGAGAATGATGTTCATGCGTGAGCAACAATTGGCACTGGAAATAAATCATGTAGCTTCCGGTAAAGACTATTTCATTTCCTTCCATTTCAAATTGTTATCAAGTGTTTATTCATAAACTATATAAAAAAAATTACATGTGCTGGGATACATATGAGACCACAACCTGTCCCATTGTACAGTGATGCTGTGTTTATGAATATCTTCTGCCACTGCTTGCTGCCCAAAGGGGTAAGAATCAATATTCCATAAATAGATTTGTACAGTCCGTCATTTTGGCCTTCCAAGGTGTCAGCACACAAATGGATCTGTACAAGGGCAATTATGCTCAACTGAACAACCCAGCAGTTCTCCAACTAAGATATTTTGGTTGAATTATGAAAATAAACCACCACCACCACTCCTGCTAAAATAAACAATTTCTACATGTCCCTCACTAATTAGTCCAATTAGTCATCCTAGCAGGAGGCTCTGTAGAATAATCATTCATAAGAAGCAGCAACAACAAAAAAATAGATCATATATATTTCTTTCTTTCCTGTACCGACTGATTGCCTTGGATTGTCTATTAGGTTTTGGTGATGATAGTGTTGATGATTTAATTTCAGTGGCTTGGATCCAAATTATGTGAGGCACACTCCAGTTCCACTGAAAGCAGTGGGACTTAAATTACTAAACTGGTTTGTTGAATTCAATGGGTCTAAAGTGTGACAAACTGAATCTGGATCCCCCTTGGCGATTTCTGACACTCTCCAGAGACCACAACAGCTTTGTGCAGAGTTTAGGGGGGGGGGTAGAAAGAGCTCAGAATGCAGTGTAACACTTCTGAGCAAATCACAGACTCTGGGCCTCATCCTGTAACCTATTGAACACCCTGGGAAGTGGGAGATGGAACTTAAAAGTACCACAATTTCGTAGGAACCTGCTCTGGCAAATGTAGAAGATGCCTCAAACTGCAATTCTGTGCTCCGTGAGGCAGCTTCAATCCCCACTGAAGTCAGTAGGAGCATAGCTGTGTGCAGAAGAGCAGCCTATGTATCTGTCAGGTGGTTTCCCCTTTGCCATCAACTCTATAGGACCATTTCACACATGACACAGCAGCAAACCAGGCTTTGCCACCAAGTGTACACATGACAAAGAGCCACAACCAATCTGGTCTCTCTGCCGGATGGAGCTGCAAGTTATGCATTTCTAGCACCTTTTTTGTCACATTTTTTTTTAGGTCTACATCTAGAAAAGGACGTATTAATGTGTGAAGAGGCCCTGCTTTCTATTCCAGAGGGAAGTTTAACCACATACAATAAGTAAGCATTCCGAAGGAATGGAGCCTCACAGAGTGAAGAAAATGCTACCATGTATATAAAAATAGGAGCTACAATAAAATATTTTTTTTTTGTATATATTTCAATAAGTTATTTTTACTAACCAGTTATGGATCATATATCTCTGAACTCTTTATTGATTTGTCCACATCTAGGGTGATCCTTTTAAAGATCATAATATTGGTTTTTAATTCAAAAGTCCAGAAACATACAAATACATCCTCTTTTCTTTTTCCTTAAAAAAGGGGGAGTGGGGTGGGGGGACCAAACGACCTTGTATTAAAGTCAGGGTGTGCCAATCTCTCTCTCTCCCCTGCCCACCTTCCCCAAAGCCATCCATGCCTCAGAAGGGAACTGGTGCCCAGCACTGTTGAACTGAGGTGAGGGAGGGGGGAATTGTCAGCAGTGAATATTCAACATAAAGAACAAGAGAAAATGATTTATGTGACCTTTTCAACATCGTCATATGAGACAACATTCTCTTAAAACAAAAACCACATCCCAATTCCTCCTTTTTAGCATCACACAAGTGCAAGAACAAATGCTGTGTCTAGTTCGCTCAATTGATTGATTCCTACTGGCTGTGAGGTGGTTAAAAAAAGAAGAAACCAAAATAAAAATAAAGAGGGCAGGGAGGAAGAGAGAAAGATCTATAACTATGGAATCAGCACACCCTTTCGGCAACTTTCCCCGAAGCTGGAAACTTATGTGCCAAGGCACTTCACCTTCCAACAACATGAAGCAAAGGCGGATTTGGGGAGGGACGGGCTGTGGAGGAGAGAAGATCAACAGTGTGTTTCTTTGTGTGTGGTTATTAAATACAAATGCTCTGGGTGGGAGGACGGGAGTAGAGGAGGAGGTCTCAGAACTGACTGAATGTGGTCTGTTTTTCCAACACTTCGAGGTAGTCCGGCTCTGCGTTTAGTTTTGCTTTTAGCTCCAGGTATTCGTTCCTGTTGGGCTCCACGTAAACAGTGCTTGGGGGGGTGTAGAGCACTGTTTCCCGGAGCCGACTGTCCCCCGGGCCGGGATGCAAATAGGGATGAGGGGGACGCCTAAGGTCATAGTTAGGGGAGTAAGTGTAGGCAGTTGGGGGAAACTTAGGGTACTCAGGGAGGTTGCTGCCCCCCAAAGTGGAAGAAGGGTGTTTGTCGGGCTCCAAAATGCCCCTGTAAAAACGATCAGCATCCTGGACAGGGGAAAGCAACTCGTCCCGAGGCTCAATGGTGCTCACACTGTATGTGGGGCTCCGGAGGGTTTCCTCTTGCCCCCCCGGAGCTGCTTGGGGCTGCCCCAAGGCCTGTGGGGGTGGTGGGGGTTGGGGCTGGAGGTGATGGTTGCTGTAGGTCACCTTGAGCTCATGGAGATCTTTGTAATCCTCACCAGCATTGCCCTCTCTGGAGCGGTAGATTGGGTTCTTGCACATGTGACCTAAAGGATGAGGGATGTACTCATAGACGTGTCCCGCGGGGGTTTTCACCTTGGGCAAAGCCGGACCACCACCTCCTCCTCCATGGTGAAGATGCTGCGGATGCTGCTGGTGATGGGCGTGTGGGTGGGAATGGGGGGCTCCCCCTCCTGTGTACACACTGTACTGCATGTTGAAAGAGCTCACATCCGAGTTGTTGGTGCTGGCATGGTCGCCTTGGACCTTCTTCCTGCGCTTCATCACCAGCACAAAGAGACCTGCGGCCACAAATACAGACATGATGAAGACCAGCAGTAAGCTGAGGATCAACACTGACAAAGGCACCGTGGAAGAAGAGGAGGAAGATGAGCCACCAGACGGTGATCCCGAGTCATCCTCCTCCAAGGTGCTATTGATCTGCCCGGAGTTGGAAAAGGGGGTGGTCTTGGCTGGTCCCTGCATGGATGATGGAGTGGGTGTGGAAACAATGATGTCAGAGTAGTCTGGGCACAGCAGTTCTGCTTTGATGTTCCTCATGTAATTCTGAGCAAATTTCTTAGGGGATTCACAGATTACCTGGTCCACAAGGACTCCTGTGTTGAGTTGCTCGATCCACAACTTCATGCCCACCACGTCGCATGTACAATCCCATGGGTTCTCGTGGAGATCTATCTGCAGCAGGGATTTCAGCTGGTCAAGCACTCCACTTACAGGAAGGTAGGAGAAATGGTTGCTTCTCAGGTTCAACCTGTAGAGAGTTAAGCCAGAAAAAATGCCTCCAGGTAAAGATCTCAGCAGGTTGTTGTTGAGAAACAAGAGCTGTAAATTGGGCACAGGGTCAAAAGTGCCTGGCTCAATCTCCCGGATTACGTTATATTGCAGGAAGAGGTACTGCAAACTCTGAAGCCCATAGAAAAGCTCTGGGTTCAGTTTTTCAATCCGGTTCCCATTCAGGTAGAGCCTCCTCAAGTTAGCTAGATCCTCAAAGGCCCGATCCTGAATGACCGAGATGCGGTTATTGCCCAGGTGAAGCAAATCCAAGCCAGTAGCATCCAGGAAATCCGACCTACGCACCAGGGCAATGTAGTTCTCAGTCAGGTACATCTTCTTCGGGTTGTACGGCTTGGGTTGGAGCTCTGAGATGCTCTCAATCTTCCTTTCTTGGCAGTTGACGTTGAGACCCAAATCGGAGATCTGTAGGTTGCAAGTGCAAGCTGTAGGACACTCCAAAGGCACCGGGGATTTGGTCTGGTAAGCAATGCTGGGGCCATAGTTGCTGTATCCCAGATCCTTGGAGGGCAAGCGGGAGGTAGGACGCACCCTGGACTTGTTGGGTTGGCGGGTCCCTTTGGGCTTTAAGGGCGATTTGTAAACAGCCGAGGAAGAAGTAGCCACAGAGTTTACAGAGGCTGGTGTGGTATGAAAATACCCTGTGGTGCTCAGCGGGGTCTGTGGCCTCATCTCATAATCTGAGATGAGCCTCCTAGGGCAAAGCTCCTGCTTGGAAACCTCATCCAAATCCCTCCCATGTAAACGGAAAGGGGTTTCGCAGACTACATCCCCCACCAGGGCTGAATAGGAAATGCTGTCCAACCAATCCTTGAGAGCTATCAGCTCGCAGGAGCAGTTCCACGGGTTCTCCTCCAGCTGCAGCTCCACCACCTTATCCATGTGCTGCAGGAGGCCCAAGTAGGGAAGGAGTTTGAGCCGGTTGCCCCTCAGATCGAGATGAGTCAAGGGCACAAAACGGAACAGGTTGTTGGGCAACGAAGAGAGGAGGTTGTCGTTCAGAATCAGCACCTGCAACAGATGCAGCTTGCTGAAAGCGCTGGGTTCGATAGCGCTGATATAATTGTAATCAACTTGCAGGTACTCCAAGCTCTCCAGCCCTACGAAAGTGTCATCCCTCAGTATCTCCAGCTTGTTGTTGTTCAAGTGCAGCCTCCTCAAGCCCCTCAGCCCATGAAAGGCTCCTGTCTCGATATCCTGGATGTCATTGCCGCCCAGGTGCAAAATCGAAGCCCCACTGTAATTGACAAACTGGTTGGCGTAGAGCCTGTTGAGAAGATTCCCAGACAGCAGGAGATGGTAGATGGAGAATTTGGGGGGGCTGATCTCAGAGAGGTTGATGATCCCCCGGTTCTCACAGCTCACCGTCAAGATGCCATCCTTCTCCTCGCAAGGGCATTTGTTATCACAGATCTCCCCATAATACTCAATGCTTTCTGCCCACGCCAGGACTAGAGATGTTAAAGCAAAGGCTATGGTTTGTACCATCCAGATATGCATTTTCTTGTTGAGATCCTGCTCCAGTGTCACCGTAGAGCAGCAAGCATACATGTTATCTCCTGCGGAGGGCAAGAAGAGAGAACAAAACACCATCATGCCATGAGGACTGAAGCCTAGATCATGACAAAGTTAGGAGGCAAGGCTGCAGAGGGACAGAATTTAGGTTGCTTGCCAAGGGTTTTGATTACAAGACGCCCATCTAACTCTTGTTAAATAATAGCTATTAACTTACTGATTTAGTAGAGGTTTCCTGTCTTTCGAAAGGTAAAGTCACAACCCAAGTCCTTTATTCCTAGGAACGCATTTCAATATTTTGTTTTATTTGTTTCTATAGTGTTTTCCCCTCCCCCACCACACACACACACACCCACAGTCCACAAATATACATAAAATGGCTGTCAATTTAGTTATTTGGTTCTAATTTCAGAGGACAGAAGCACCATTTTATGAGGTTTTCAACCTCACCTATTACCTACCCGGCAACCCTTCCCTTTCTTTCTCAGAACATTCAGAATGAACAGTGACCTGCAAAGGAAGGTCTCCCCCCATTTTTGGCAAGGCTAGCCTGCTCTCCACATATATAGAGAAATGTAAAACCATTCCTTGAAATTCCACTGCAGGGGTCTATAGTACGAATGACTGTAAAGACGGAGAATACCAACATTATTATTTTTAATCGTTTTGAAAGTGGGGGGAACAAACCCTGAAAAGGGTGGACCCCCCACCCAAAAAAACCTGATTTCCTAAACAGCTTTACTGTATAAGCTTACACAAAATGTCAATCAACATCTCAATTTTTTAAGGGGGGGGGTCAAAAGTGATGAAATTCTTCTGTCAAATAATTAAATATACCACCCCTCGTCATCTCAAAGGCTTTTCTTTTTTGAAAGAAGAAAGGGGGAGGGGGAGACAGAGCTAGCCACTGGTGGAATATTTATGAATTCTTATTAAAAGATCTTCTTAAAAGAAGTTATCATCGCCGCTTGCTTCTGGATTGATTGGCTGGTAAATGAGTTGTTTTCACAAGGGCACTGGCAAAAAGGCAGCAGTGCAACACAGATGCGCTCTCTCTCTCTCTCTCTCTCTCTCTCTCTCACACACACACACACTGAAAAGCATCATCCTTTAAGCCACTCACCCAGAATTTGGCAAACATGCTAGACTTGAGGAGTGTCCCTGCAGCCTCAGCCATATCTGAGCTACTGCTTCTTCTCCCACGCTTTGCAAAACTAGCCTAATTGCAATGGAGAGAGCTAAGTGGGTCTCAGAGAGCTAGATCATCAGCAAGTCCAGGAGCGGTGGAATTGCTGCTTCTCAGCTACCATGGCTGTCAGCACTCTCCATCCTTCTGAGAAGGCATCCAAGGGAGGTGGATTGGGGAATACCCCCAAAAAAACTCATCCATTTGCACTCCCTTCAACCTGTATCTGATCTCTGAACCGGCATCCAGGCAGAAAGACCATCCCAATTTCTTTTCCCCTCTCAAAGCCTTTCTGTCTCCCCCCTAAAGGGTCCTTCTACTTGTGTCTGAACACAATAAATATCTAGACAGAGGATGGATGGAAGCTTCGCGGGCAGCATGTGGGGTTTGGGGGGGTGGATTAATAAGTCGCCCAGCGTTAATCGATGACTTTTGGCTTGTTATTATTGCTTTTTAGAAAGAGGAAGGTTTGCATATGTTCAGGTCAACCCTTCCCACAAGTCCAAGAACGTTTGAATTTGGAGGATCCTAGACATCTCTCTCTTTCTCTCTCAATTTATTTATGTTTCTAAGCATCGCTCACAGATTGACAAGCATCCGTCTAGGTGCAAGCATTTTGCAGTAGAACAGAACCCAGACACATTAGGGTAGAAGTCTTTGCTTCACCAGCGGAATGAATGGTTTGGCAAAAAGGCATGTCTCCCTCTCTGCGTTAAGCAAGAAGTCAAGCTGGGAGGGGGAACCCCCCCCCCCAAAAAAAACCCCTTCACTTCTAATACAATTCTCAGGTCCAGCAGAGATATTCATCCATTATCTGGCTGATTCTCAGAGAGCCATATCACAAATAAGTAGGTAGCTAAATAAATAAATGCATCCTTTCAGACTGTTTTTATTTATTTTTTAAGGGAAGAAAACCACCCAAGGCTTTATTTGAATCGGAGGTAGCAAGAGCAACGAAATAATTTGCATGTCCTCGTCCCTGCACCTTCCCCGGTCTTCAAAATCGTGGAGGGGGATAGGGAAGAGGACATGAGACAAATAAAGTTGAATGTGGCATAGAGAGGATTGCTCCAGAGATCTGGTTCGCAAAGGCTAGGAAAAAGGGATGGAGAAACAGCTAAGTGGAATGTGTTTCTGTGTGTGGAAGCAGAGAGAGAGAGAGAGAGAGAGAGAGAGAGAGAGAGATTTGAAAAGGAGGAGGGGTGAAATTCTTGTTTCAGTGCTCCTCTTTCCCGTGCCCCCTTCCCCGGGGAGGGGAAAAAAATGAGTTCCACCCCTAATATTACCGCACTGAAGCAACCGCCTCGGTTTGCAAGCAAAAAGCTGGGGGCAGTGGTGTTGCTTTGCAAAAAAGAAAAAAAGGAATGGGGGGGTGTAGGGGAGCCAAGAGCAACAAGGAGACATGGATCAACGCTCTCCGACCCCCCCCCCGCCCCGTCCTCCTCCACCCCCTCGCTACTTACTGAGGCAGAAATCTCCAGGGCCCAAGCATTGTTGCAACCCATAAAGCTGCCTCGCTCGCCCGGCTCGCCCGCTCGGTATGTGTTGCAAACCGCCCAGGCAGAGGCGAGCAGGGAAGGCGGTGGGGATTGCAGTTGGGAAGAGGCTGCCTGGCTAGCGGGGAGCGCACACACAGCCTTGCACACGCCGCTGAGCCTCTGCTACCAACCACCCCCCCCCCCTTCAACCAAGCCCGGACACACACACACACACGCACACCAGCGGTGCCAAGGGCTGGCTCCCAATTCTCCCCTCCCCAGTAGCGGAAAGTAGGGGCGGGGGCTGCTGAAGAGAGGGGTGGAGAAGGAGGGAGTGGAAGTATTACGGGGAGGAGAGAGGGAGCCAGGGGTGTTCCCCCCCCCCAAGGAAGCTAGCAAGTGTGTGGGTGGTATTTTTTGGGGGGGGGGGGTGTTATCTGGAGAAGGGAGGTTTGCTGATGGGTGCCTAGTTTTGAATGACAAGCAGGAGGGGTGATTTGGAGAGGTCTGGGTGCAAATCCTGCGTGGTGCTGAGGGAGGGGGCGGTCTGGGGGCAGAGTGGCCAAAGGGTGAGAGAGAGATCCGGATGAGTTTTCACATGGGTGAGGGGCGCCCTGGGTGATTAGGAAGGGAGGGGAATCTGTAGGAAGGATGGAAAGAGGCAATTCGCTCCGTTGCTCGGATGGATTTGGGTCAGAGGCAGGGCAAAAAGACGGGGGTGGTTTGGAGAGGGGGGGTGGAGAGAGAAGTGTGCGCGCGTCTGGAGGGGAGTCGCAGGCAGGAGACGGTCTCCGCTGGATTTGGGGGGAGGCAAGTTGGTAGGGTAGGGCCCACGAGGAGGGAGAAGGCGGGAAGTGGGGGCTGGAGGGGGGACAACGGAGGGGGTCGTCCCTGAGAGATTCAGTAAGGAGGAAGAAGCGACAACCCGGGTTGGCGCGTGGGGGGGGGGAGATAGGCGATCAAGGGGGGGGGTGCTTGGGGTGCAGGAAGCCCTAAGCGAAGAAAACGCCATGGAGTGTGTGGGGAGGGAGAGATTGGGTGGAGGGTTAAATGCACGCATGGAGGGGGGGTACACAATCCCTGCTTCCTGCAGTCAACGGAATGGGCAGCCGCCACAAGTCTCTGTGCCCCCCCCTCCGCCCCAGCATCCACACATGCCGACGCACCATCTCTCTTGGCGCGCATCTCCCTGTTCCCCCATCGCACCCAGCCTCCGGTTGCTGTTGGTACTTACGCTTTCCATGGAAGAGGTCAACTTTCTCCCCGCTCAGCGGCCGCTGCTGGAGCCGAGGCTCCCCTCTCTCCTTCTCCTTCTCCTTCCTCCTCCTCTTCCTCCTCCTCCTCCTCCTTTCCTCAGCGCTGGTCTCCTCGCCTGCTCGCTCACACCATTTCCCAGCGCCCGGGGCTGATGCCACTCGGAGGAGCCTTGGCAGAGAGACAGGACCCGGCGAGCCGCCCCTTTAAGCCTCCTCTTTTTCTTCTTGCAGCGCGCTCTGGACATGGTAGGGCTGGCGACCAGGGCGCAGGGAACCCGTCTTCCCCGGCGGCGGTGGCGCCTGCTCTCCTCGCCGATCCTTCCCCGGGAGCCCCCGCCGTCGATCCCCCTCCGCTTGGGAATGATGGTCCTCCTCCGATCTCAAAAGCTCTGGTGGCACCCTCTGATGCATTCCACCTCAAGCCCGTCCCAGGTATTTCCCCCGGACTGGTGGGGAAATCAAAACAACATCGAGAATAATGACAGTAGCAATCGTAAGAAGAAGGAAGGGAAAAACAAAAACCTTGCAACCTCGCCTTGCTATCTCTATCCACCGATGCCGGCTTCGGCGAGAGCGCGCAAGCCTTTCCGCATCTCTTTCCCAGGAGAGCGCAAAGAAGCGGAGATCTGGGGGAGGCTGCGGGGGAGGCTGGCTCCAGGGGCGCCCCAGCCAAGAACTGCCATCAACTTGCCTTCTTCGCCTCTCCCCACTTGCAAAGAAAAGGAGCTAGCAGGAGGGGAGGGGAGAGGAGAGGCCCTACGAGCCAAGAGAGGGTTTCCACAGGAAGGGGAAAGAGAGAGAGAGAGAGAGCGAGCAAATATAGCCAGTTATTCTGTATGGAGCTGCTGTTCTAGCCAAGCTGCCACAGACACAGTGGAGCTGGAGAGCTCCGAGGGGGAGGAGAAAGAGAAAAGGCAGCAATAGCAATCCGGATATTGGCGGCCAATAGATGGCAGTGTTAGGCATCAAATTGGCATTCTTCAGGAATGCTCACTTAGCTTGAAGCAAAAGCAGGGGGGGGAGTTCTCCCCCTTTCTCTCTCTCTCTTATTTTGATTTTTTCGCTGTGATGATGCTGATGATTCCTAGACATGGAGATCAGCCTTGTTTCATGTTTTACACAGGCGGGAGTACTGTGTAAGGGGACCTTGTTGCCAGGGAATGAGAGGACAGGGAGAGGAAGCTACTGGAGAAGGAGCAACAAATCACACCAGGTTTTCCTGATAGAGTGACCCCTTTTCTTTCCTTGCCAGCTGGCAGAATTGCGGGAGGCAACGTGCTAAATATGGCCAGTGAATATTTTATGACATTAAAAGTTGTCAGCAACACTTCTTGGTGGTGGGGTTTTCTTGTGTTGTTGGCTTTGGAAACACCCTTCTGAACGTTAAAACACGACATTGCGGGTCTTTTTTTACGTTTACATTTTGAATAGGAACAAGTTGTTGTGTCAGCTTTGGAAACCAATCGGCCGGTTCAGAAGAATATCCAACAAATCTCACAGATCCACCTGTGCACATTCTTGCAGTATAGCCACTGGCGTTGTAGTGATTGTGGGCATCTGCAAACATATTTGCTCTGGATATATGGAGCAAGGAAAACTGCAGTGGGTAGAGGGTATGAAACATGCGGAGGAGCAGGGCGCCTAGGTTCAGCTCCAGAAGTCTTTTGACAAAGAGCTGAACAAATGCATTCTGCTCTGCCAAAACTCCCAAGGAAGATTGTGGCATCCAGAATGAATTCTGCAATCTCAGAGCATGCTCAGGGAGGCCTAACCTCTGTACATGTTCCCACAATGTCCAACATGCATGCAAGATGGATGACAATGCAACTGCCTGCGTGGAATGCTAAAGGCCTAATCGCACACAAGCTATGAGCTACAAGCACAACCAGAGGGACACCCCTGAGCCATTCTATGCCTCATATGTTCCAGAACCTCCAGTAACACCCCCTCCTCAATATGCAGGAGGCCATTAGGCATAAAATATGGCAATAATGTGGACCTGGGATGTCCTCAGCTGCTCTACCATGTCCCGTCTCCCATCTCTTCTGTTTTCCGTATCTTACCAGAAGGCAGAAAGGTCTGAGTCCATTCTCTCTAATAAAACACTTCTACCCCTTGTGAGTCTTGGGTTACTCTATGAGGAAGTGGAAGTAACCCCTTAGCCCCTCCCTCTCTTTTAACTTTGGCCGCAAACTCATCTTGAAGATGATAAGTCCAATGGCAACAAATCCTGAGCTTCTGTCCACTGGGTGATTTAGCATCTTTCCGACTTGTGCGACAAAATCTTCTTGGGCAAGAGAGTGGAAAACACCAAGGAGTGCAAATCTTCCTCTGTTAAATCCCTCTTTAGTGCATGATGTAGCACTGTTGAAAATTAAAGATTTAAACTGTAATGGTTGCATACCTACCAATTGTTGCTTAGCCTGGCTTTCCAGCTGCCACCCTATTTGGAGGTGAACAAGGCTGCAGTGATTCATCATAAAGTATACAGTGGTACTTCGGGTTACATATGCTTCAAGTTACATACGCTTCAAGTTACAGATTCCACTAACCCAGAAATAGTACCTCAGGTTAAGAACTTTGCTTCAGGATGAGAACAGAAATCGTGCTCCGGCGGCACGGCAGCAGCAGGAAGCCCCATTAGCTAAAATGGTGCTTCAGGTTAAGAAGAGTTTCAGGTTAAGAACGGACCTGCAGAAGGAATTAAATACTTAACCCAAGGTACCGCTGTATAGAGCTGCTTTTGAAGACGGTCTGGAAACTGAAGCAATATACGGCATAACTGGTACCAGGCAATGTGATCATGAGCACTGGTTCCTGATCTGCTTACAAGACCAATTCAAGGTGCTGGTTTTGACCTATGAAGTCCTACATGGCTTGGGACCTCAGTGCCTAACATAATACTTTTATCAGTATTCACATAACTATGACCTGAGGCTAGAGACACCAACATGGTGCCAGTGTGCATTATAGCATCCATGAGGACTTCCCTTGCATCTGCAAAGCCTCTGAGCTTGCCCAATGCTTCCTCATGAAGTAGCTAGGATTTTTACATTCTCTTCCTTGAAAAGTGCATAGAACTAAAAGAGGAAGTTGGAAGAACTTTCAGTGCAATGGCTTTTTCAAGGCTCCGATCAGCAGCAGAACAGGAAGCAGAACAAGTCCAGTGCTGCTTTTTTCCTAGAATTCAGCTGTAGTGAAACAAACCCCCTTGAAATTGCATATTCATGCCTGAAGAACCATGAGGATCTGTAACTTTCAAAGTGGGCAGTTCCACCCCCAATTCACAGATCACATCTAAGTGGCTGAAGCATAACAGTCATGGTGCTTCCTAGGGCTGCCATGGTGCAGAAACATAAACCTAAAGCGTGATTCCTTGATTATTACAATTTTTAGAAGACGTCCCAGCAAAATATCTATGAAATTATAGGTTACCTCTGTGTCCACAGATGTGTTCTGTGATTTGGTGGTGGTTTTGTTCTCTCTCCATATAAGTTTAGTGAGGACCTGTGACTTTCAGTGTGTGCAGCCTACCAAAGTATGCTTTGATTTGTTGGCAGTTTTATGTAAAATTGTGCAGATTCAAGAGTAAGCATTTAAATTCTACGAGGTATCACATATCCTAGGTATTACATAGGAAAGCATAAGTTTGCATCTCTGTGTCTATCCAAAAATTGTTGGCAACCCTGCTCTAACGTCCTCTACAGGCCAGAGGGCCTATTTGACAGTGGCACCATGTCTACAGAATGCCCTCCTTTAAAAAACCCCACCTGGTACCCTCTTTGTTGTCCTCTCAGCAGCAGTTTAAGAATTTTTTTCTGTTCTGCCAGGTCTTTTAGGAAGCAATCCTATGCACATGAAAGTGGTAGAAAGCAAGCAGGTGTAAATTAAGCCACCATAAAGTTCAACAAATAGGGACGTGGGTGGTGCTGTGGTCTAAACCACTGAGCCTCTTGGGCTTGCCTATCAGAAGGTCGGCGGTTTGAATCCCCACAATGGGGTGAGCTCCCATTGCTCGGTCCCAGCTCCGGCCCACAAAGCACACCAAAAAGTGCAAGTAGATAAATGGGTACTGCTCCGGCGGGAAGGTAAACGGCTTTTCCGTGTGCTGCTCTCGTTTCACCAGAAGCGGCTTAGTCATGCTGACCACATGACCCGGAAAAACTGTCCGCAGACAAACACAGGCTCCCTCGCTCTGTAAAGCGAGATGAGCGCTGCAACCCCAGAGTCGTCTGCGACTGGACTTAACTGTAAGGGGTCCTTTACCTTTACCTTCAAAGTTCAAGAGCAGGTCTCTAGCTGCTGCTCTGCCTAAACCTGGTAGGGGAAACAAGCCTCTGAAATAGTGTTTTGTGTCAAGTTGCCAGGTCATGTGACCAAGCCAAGTGGGCTTAGTCCCCAATCTCTTGTCCTGCCTCCACCACATCTCCTTTGGGGACCTATTTCAGCTGGGTGAGATTTAGATGCACTGCATCCTAGGCTGCTTATATCAGGAGGTATTGCCACAGGATTGCCCCCAAACATCTGATTTTAAGTCTCTGAAATATAGTAGGCAGTTTTACCATGTATTGAGTAGCTGATTATGTGCTGTGTGTAGTTTTTTTATTCAGCTAGTTCTGTGTTAGGGTTTTTATGTGTGTTGTCTCTTAAATTTATTTTGGGTTTAATGCGGCATGGCTTCATTGTTGCATTTTTATTCTCTTTTAATTAGTGGGATGCCTGGATAATACATTTCATCAGGTGCCTCATAAACAAAATTAATAAATACCTATTAATTGCTGAATGGACAAAGCAGTGGCTTGGAGGCATTAATGAGACATCAGAGACAGACTTGCCATACGATCTACACCGGAGCAAGCAATTTTTGCTGTCCTAGACAGTAAATTTGTATTCAAGACAGCTTCATATTGACACCTGGAAATATGAGTTCACCAGAGTGGTTTTAAAATGATTTTAGATTTCACCAGTAAACTGAGCACAGCAAAGGCCCAGGGTGGTCCCTGACTCTTGCTATTTGCAGGTGGGGTTCAATAACACATTGGCAAATTCAGGTTACACGGTTGCGGTTGATTGTCAGGCCTTGTGCAACAAAGCCACATCACCGAAAGTTCAGATCTTTTTGTGATAAAAGTGTAGGAGAACACTTGCTTTGATGCCATATCCTTCAAGCTCCCCGCAAAATAATCAGAATGATGATTGTAATTTTGGGGTAGGTTTGCAGGTATGGCAGATGGAGATAGGATCTGCCCATATGATGCCCACCTGGTAGAAACTCTAGCTCACATGGCCCTTAAATGTAAAATGTATGATGATCTCTGCCAACAATTTTTAGACCATCTATGTATTCCAACATGGGAATCAGAGACAGAGGTTATACGCTTCTTATTACAGGGGAGAGACCAGGAGCTCACCAAGGCAGTAGCTAAGTTCATCTATTTGATTTTTTTGTTGCCGAAGTACGCTACAGGATCCTGCCCTTGCGGGAGACTCGCAGAGCTGAAATAGAGTGCTCGCCTCTTCTTCCCTTTGGCAAATGACTGTACTGTTGAAATGGCGATGAGATCGCACTGGCCTATTTATTCTGAATGTTTGTATGTGATGCCAAAAAAGGTTTGATGTGGATGATGATGATTGTAATTAAATAGCCAACATCTAATCTTTCTGTAAACCAATCAGGATAAATGCTCAGTTCCAGGTCTGGAAGCTGTGCTAGATTCAAGCCAAGCAAGTAAAGTGAGCTGAGAAACCTAACCAGGTGACTGAACTGTAGAAGAGCATAGGGAGAGGCTTTCTACGAGGTCAGATTATGAGGAACTTTTGTTTCATGGCCACCTTGAGTACAATTGGGTGGAGAGGCAGAAAACAGTAGTAGTAACACAAATAGTTAATAAGCTCTCCCTCTCCCTGCCATGGTCACAACTGTCTCCATTTCAAGAGAAGATGCTATTGGTAAAAACATGAGTTTGTCTTTAAATACATATATCACATATCCTCCACATATCTCTGATGAAAATAGGGATTCAATCATAACCATAATTTTATTATTTATACTCCACTGGGTTGCTCCAGCCACTCTGGATGGCTTCCGACATACACAAAAACATAATATACTGTAACATTACACATTTACAAAACTTTCCCTATAAAGGGCTGCCTTCAGATCTCTTCTGAAGGTTGTATACGTACTTATCTACTTGGCTCGGGAGTCACATAACTCCATACCCTCCAACATTTCTGTGATGTAAATAGGGATGCCTAAGGAAAAGCAGGTGGCACTGTGGGTGGCTCTGTGGGTTAAACCACAGAGCCTAGGACTTGCCGATCAGAAGGTCAGCAGTTTGAATCCCCACGACGGGGTGAGCTCCCATTGTTCGGTCCCTGCTCCTGCCAACCTAGCAGTTCGAAAGCACGTCAAAGTGCAAGTAGATAAATAGGTACTGCTCCAGCGGGAAGGTAAACGGTGTTTCCGTGCGCTGCTCTGGTTCACCAGAAGTGACTTAGTCATGCTGGCCACATGACCCAGAAGCTGTACGCCGGCTCCCTCGGTCAATAAAGCAAGATGAGCGCCGCAACCCCAGAGTCAGTCACGACTGGAGGGACTTACCTTTAAGGAAAAGCAGGACATTCCGGAATCAAATCAGAAACTGGGATGGCTTCTGTAAATCTGGGACTGTCCCTTGAAAATAGAGACACTTGGAGAGTTTGCCATGGTCACAACATGGTTCTGAAGCTGCTGCCTGCATTTCAAGAGAATCTGCTATTGGTACAAATCTGAGATTATCTTCAAATACGTATATCACTTCAGAGGCATTGTTGGGATTGTGGCAGGGATGGAAATACAGTGGTGCCTCGCAAGACGAAATTAATTCGTTTTGCGAATTTCTTTGTCTTGCGGATTTTTCATCTTGCGAAGCACGGCTATTAACGGCTATTAACGGTACTTAGCGGCTTTAAGAAAAAGGAAACAAACTCGCAATTAAGAAA
>JAXCMG010000208.1:537339-585813 GCA_034642415.1 Podarcis siculus | reverse complement strand
TTCTTCTTCTTCTTCTTCTTCTTCTTCTTCTTCTTCTTCTTCTTCTTATTATTATTTGCTGCTCTGCACCACTTCACACTCCCTTATGGGGAAGTGGGGCAAACAGGTAAGGAGTCTGCGTTCCCTTCTCATTGTTGAAGACAAACTTGTTGCTTGAAATCCAGTTGGAAAGGGCTTTGGGAAAGGCAAATGGCTTCACCGACATGCATCCCAACAAAGAACACTGAAGTTTGATTACTAGTCAGGTTATTGGTTACTTCCAATGGTCATTGTTGCATACTTTCAACAGTGGTTATTGATTGTGGATATAAGTGGTGCCCCTGTCCTAGTCACTGTGCTACATTGGATCAAAAAATGTTCCGATCCATAATATTCATATTTTTAATGTTTCTTTTCCACTTTTATTTTGAGGAGAGAAAGTGGTATAAATGCCATGTGATCTCCTACTAAAAGTTGGCCAGGCCTGCTTAGGTTTACAGATGAAATTCCACGACTTACCATAAGGCTCGGTCAATTCTCTGAGGCCAGGATAGCCATCCTGATTATTTTATAGAAAAGAATCCTAGCAATACAATAAATAAAAGTAAATGTTCATGGAAACGGGAAAGCGTGTGCACAATAATGTCACAAAGACGAATGAAATAAGAGTGGTTTGCTGATTAAAAATTGCTGGAGATGTGATTCACAATAGATGGTGCTATGTGTGGGAGTGGGGGGGGGGACCTTTTCAAACAGTGCATATGTAACAAAGAGTCAGTTATCCCATAACATAAAGCTAGAATTATAAAATAAAGTCATTAGGTATCCTCTAATTGCAGTTCTGAGCAAAAGGGTAAACAGCTGCTCTCTATTTATCTACATCCATGATTCTATATAAAGATGTCATATTCTTCCCTTAGCCATCTGTTTTCTAATTTCCGCACTCTAGATGTTTTGTGGATTTTCTCTTTTGTTTCCAAAATATATTTAAGAGAGAGAGAGAGAGAGAGAGAGAGAGAGCGCACTGACCTGTATTGCCAACTTAGGGTGTTACTGCACTGCTCATTAGCTCTGAAATCCTATACTCCACTTGCCTGGGAGTAAGCCCCACTAAACTCAACAATATTTACTTCTGAATAAACATATATAGGATCTCACTTCAAAGATATGATGGCAACTTTTGACAGTATTTTAAATTATTTTCCCAGCACTGCTTCTTTTTTAATTGCTTTAAGTACACCAAACATAACTTTCATGGAAAAAGGCAGCGTGATTTTTATATGCTATTACTGGCTGCTAGCAACTAATTCAGACTCTGCCTGTGGGCAAATACAGCTGTGAAACCACCGTGAAAACTCTGAACAGTGACCTATCTGGGCTATCCCAAGCGTTCCGCAGTGTTCTGAGAAAATAACCCTTTATATGTTTTTTGCAAATATGTGTGTACAATAAAATGCGTGTGCGAGTGGCTGCCCATTGAAAATAGCGAGTTTATCTGATGACGGTTTGCATATAAATCAGCGGAGCGGAAATATCAAAATGTACTTAAATACTGCAGGAGCATGAATGCACCTATATAGTTCAAACCAAATTGTTTCCCCATCTTGGAAGAAACGGGTTGAAATGATAATGTGTGGAATGTGATGCATGTATTATTAATGGATCAATCTGCCTCTATCCATTTATGGTTGTCCTTTCCCCTGATCTTTATTAAGTTGCAGGCTTTAATAATTCATTGCATTAATTTGGTTTTGGCGAGATGACATGACTTTTCTTCCACAGCTCTTTTCACGCATGCATTCTTAACTCTCTCACATCACAGAGCCAATCCTGGGTCAACAGGACATACATGGGAGATCACTGAATCCAATTTTGTGGTGTGCAAACAGTGAATATGAAATGGTTATCAACTGTTGAATAGAAAGCTGTGCTATCATTTTAAAAAAATCAGCAATGGATACTTGATTAAATGTGGGCGTTGGCCCTCCAGATGTGGCCATACTAGGTACAGGTGATGGAATTGGAACCCAGTAACATCTGGAGGACGTGGGTGGCGCTGTGGGTTAAACCACAGATCCTAGGACTTGCTGATCAGAAGGTCAGCGGTTTGAATCCCCGCGACGGGGTGAGCTCCCGTTGCTCGGTCCCAGCTCCTGCCAACTTAGCAGTTCGAAAGCACATCAAAGTGCAAGTAGATAAATAGGTACCACTCCAGCAGGAAGGTAAACAGCGTTTCCGTGCACTGCTCTGGTTCGCCAGAAGCGGCTTAGTCATGCTGGCCACATGACCCGGAAGCTGTACGCCGGCTCCCTTGGCCAGTAAAGCGAGATGAGCGCCGCAACCCCAGAGTCGGCCACAACTGGACCTAATGGTCGGGGTCCCTTTACCTTTTAACATCTGGAGGGCCAAACATCCACCGTATCTACAATCCTTCCAACCATAAAAAAAGGAGATTCAAAGGATCATGACACAAACAGATATAAATATGGCCATATAAGACATTATGACAATATGCATAGTAGGAGTACATGGGTGGTCTAAACTGGCCTACCAAAATAAGAAATTTCATTGGCTCTCTCAGGGTTTTTCTGCCATCCCAACGATGGAGTCAAGGCAAAAGAATCCTTCATAAGTTCGGCTCAATCAAATTTATGGGCAATTTTGTATGAGTCGTGTTTAGCTAATTCAGACTCTACGTGATGTAAGGCTTCCTGATTTGTGTGAGCTTTCTTGCAAAAATTCCATGCTGATCCGATGAATAAAATGCCCAGAAGACCAATAAAATATCTTTGCAGGAAACAAATCAAGGAAAGAGGTTTGTCATAGGGTTCAAACTTGCAAATATTATTCATGGACTTCAAAAGCTTTATTCACGTTCCCATGTATTTTTCAGGGAACTATTAACAGCCAGCAAAAGAGGGCCAAATCATTATAATCAGTTAAACATTCAATTTCATATTTCCCTTTATCATCAAAAACCTTTTCAGGTGGATTTGACACAAACAACATGTTGTTTCAAAGGTACATTTTGACCCACTTCTCAGTGAAATCATTCTGAAGCCTCTATTCCTCGGTTCAGTGTGCTTTCTGTCCTTAGCTCCTTCTGCCCACATTAATATAAATGATTCATAGACCTTGTGGGGGAAACAGCTCAGAGCAGTTCTGATCCCAAAAGGACCTTTCTAAATCTATAATTGGTCACTTGGTTCAAAATGTGCTAATTCTGCAGAGGAACAACTGAGATCATCATCTAGTTTTAGGTCTGGGTGTGACATTTTCTCTACGGCAATACAGTACAATGCTGCTCCATTGTAACCCTGACAATGTGTAGGTGGAAATAAAGGAATAAATAAATTCTGGAACTTTGGAAAACCCAAGAAAAGAGTCTAGTATGGGCCTAGAGATGTGCTGGGTGAATCTTGGATAGACAACCCAATGATCTGGAGTGGGGCACCTGGGAAAGCTATAAATACATCTAAATTGTACAAGTGAAATCATTGTGTAAGGAGGGCAGGAGCATTCTTTTCCCCTCCTGGGTAACTGTGCCCCTGAAGGATGGGGTGTGCAGCCTAGGAGTCATTTTGGACTCACAGCTGTCCATGGAGGCACAGGCCAATTGAGTGTCCAGAGCAGCCATCTACCAGCTCCATTTGGTATGCTGGCTGAGACCCTACCTGCCCGCAGACTGTCTCACAAGAGTGGTGCATGCTCTGGTTATCTCCCACTTGGATTACTGCAATGCACTCTACATGGGGCTACGATTGAAGGTGATTCAGAACTAATCCAGAATGCAGCAGCTAGACTGGTGATTGGGAATGGCCGACGGGACCATGCAATACCAGTCTTAAAGGATCCACATTGGCTCCCTGTATGTTTCCGAGCACAATTCAAAGTGTTGGTGCTGACCTTTAAATCCCTAAATAGCCTTGGCCTACATGAAGGAGTGTCTCTACCCCCATTGTTCAGCCCAGACACTGAGATCAAGTTCTGAGTGCCTTCTAGCAGCTCCCTCACTGCAAGAAATGAGGTTACAAAGAACAAGGCAGGGAACCTTCTCAGCAGTGGTTCCCTCCCTGTGAAATGCCCTCCCATCAGATGTCAAGGAGATAAAGAACTACACAACTTTTGGAGACATCTGAAGGCAGCCCTGTATGGGGATATTTTTAATATTTGACATTTTATTATATCTTTATATGTGTTGGAAGCCACCCACAGTGTCTGGGGCAACCCAGCCAGATGGACGGGGTATAAATAATAAAATTGTTGTTATTGTTATTTTCTATTTTGGCTCAAAAGCCCAATAAAGCCACTTTTTCATCACACAAAACATACCAGGATCAAATGTTTGCACCAGCATTCTAATCCACCATCTTTTTATGTTACTATCGTTCTGTCATCATCAACTGGGTTGGGTTTTGAGGTCTGGGAATCCTTATGCTTAGTCCTGTCACTTCTAACCAGTCATTGTACTCTGAGGATGGGAAATAAGAAATGTCCTTAGCTTCAGCGTGGTTTAACACACAGTTGAACTTTAGGAAAGCGCAGCTGATGTGTCACTCTAAAAACCACCCTGAATTAATGTCAGACTATATACAGTGGTACCTCAGGTTACATACGCTTCAGGTTACACACTCCGCTAACCCAGAAATAGTGCTTCAGGTTAAGAACTTTGCTTCAGGATGAGAACAGAAATCGTGCTCCGGTGGCGCGGCAGCAGCAGCAGGCCCCATTAGCTAAAGTGGTGCTTCAGGTCAAGAACAGTTTCAGGTTAAGAACAGACCTGCGGAACGAATTAAGTACTTAACCCGAGGTACCACTGTATCTGCAAATGAAAGTTGATAAGGAAGTTATTTTCTCAGACAACTGTTCTTTTAACTTTTACTTTTCACTTAAGAGTAAAACTATACACTACAAAGAAAAGCTTAATGCACAGGAGAATCAGCAAATGCATGGTGTGTTTGTGTGTGTGTGTGAGAGAGAGAGAGATCAAGCTTTCCTCTGTCCGACATAATATAAATATATGAAAATTGCAACTATCACATTTCGTAAACCTGTACCTGAAGATATGCCAGAAAAAAAGAGAGGAGATCATTTGAAATGCCCAGGTATCAACACTATGTGTTTTTTTACATAAATACATGCACATTTGTATAAAGGTAAAGGGACCCCTGACCATTAGGTCTAGTCGTAACCGACTCTGGGGTTGCGGCACTCATCTTGCTTTATTGGCCGAGGGAGCCGGCGTACAGCTTCCGGGTCATGAGGCCAGCAGGACTAAGACGCTTCTGGTGAACCAGAGCAGCACACAGAAACACCATTTACCTTCCCGCTGGAGCGGTACCTATTTATCTGCTTGCACTTTGACGTGCTTTCGAACTGCTAGGTTGGCAGGAGCAGGGACCGAGCAACGGGAGCTCACCGCGTCGCGGGGATTCGAACTGCTGACCTTCTGATAGGCAAGTCCTAGGCTCTGTGGTTTAACCCACAGCGCCACCCCTTCCTTTTGTATACACATTTGTATTCATGTATACAAAATGATTGGCAAATTTTACTGCCATGAACAAGCAGAGGAGGCAATTTTTTTTATTTTTGCAGGATCTTGGGTCTAGCTGCCAACTTTTCCCTTTTCTTGCGAGGAATCCTATTCGGAATAAGGGAATTTCCCTTTAAAAAAGGGAAACGTTGACAGCTATGGTCTAGAGTCCCTCTTAAAGTGCACTTGCAGAGTATTGCTGGAGGATTCCCTTTTGGAATTTATCCAGTAGCTCAGCTTTGAGTCAGAGAGGAAGTCACAAAGAACTATTCACAGCCGTTCGATGTTAACTGTTGGTGGGATTCAAAAGTACAGCTGCGGTTTCTCTAGAGTGTTGACAACTGCTATAGGAATGTTGATTTATTTTCTATGGCTTCAATTTCCTTTGACTTAATTTTGTGTATGTGTGTGTGTGTGTTTAGGGTTCAAGCCCCATAGAAATTTTAATATTAGCATGGAACAGTATGTTTGCTTTACACCCTTTAGTCAAAAAGGGTATGCTTAGCATGTTTCAATAGGATCCAGTCCAATTTCCCATCATAAAGTGATGTCAGAATCCTGGCTGGAAACCCAGCCAGTAGGGCGGGAAATAAATAATAATAGTAATAATAATAATAATAATAATAATAATAATAATAATAATAATAATAATAATTGTTGATTTTCAAAATGAAGTATTTATTCCTCCTCCACGCACCAGGGCTGGTCCACCCATAAGGAAACGTGAGCCAGAATCCAGCAAATCCAAAGGCTGATCTTTCTGGCAGCAAGAATGTTCCTTGCCAAAAAATGGAAAGAAGCAGAAGTCCCATTAAAGGAAGAATAGATACAAAGAACGTACGGAATATGCAGAAATGATGAAACTTACTGAAAGAATAAGAAATCAAACTTACAAACTTTTTACAAAAGAATGGAAATGGTCTAGTGAATATGTACAGATAAATTATAAACAGATAAAAAACATTTAAGGAACTGCAGAAAGAGGGGTTTGGAAGTCAAGTTTTGAAATGTCAAACTGATTGCAAAATTAGTGAAATGTAAAACTAGTGAAATGTATAAACTTGCAAAGTAGAAATAAATAAATAACCTGGGATTTATTTATTTTTAATTTTCCCTTCTGAAAATGTCAGGTAATGCTAAATTAACATTAACAACAACAACAACAACTTGGCAAACAAAGGTTGATCTTCCTGCACTGATTGTTCTTCTGGTTACTTCTGGTTCCACTGCCTTCTATCAGCTTCAGCTGATGGCCCAGCTGCACCCCTATCTAGATAGGGATAACCTAACTTTTGCTGTCTTTGGTCCGGGAACATTTAGATTAGATTAGATTAGATTAGATTACTGCAAAACATTACACATGGGGATGCCTCTGGAGACGGTTTGGAAACTTCAGCAGGTGCAGAATTCAGCAGCCAAGTTGCTCACTGGGGCAAGAAGGTCTGAGCAAAGAATGTCAATCCTGACCCAACTGCACTGGCTATCAATTAGTTTCTGGGCTCAGTTCAAAGTGTTGGTTTTGACCTATAAAGCCTCAGGACCTCAAGACCTCAAGAACTGCTCCTCCACATATCAACTGACCGATACCCTGTGATCATCATCTGAGACCCTTCTTCACTAGACGGGGTTGGTGGAAGTCCTAGGCCTATAGCCAAAATGTGGTATAAAATGAGAGATGTTGTGTTATGTTTTATTTGGAAAATATATGTAAAACCAATAAAAATATATTTCAAAACAAAACAAAACAAAACAAAATTCATTTTCTTCCAGACCTTTGACAAATAAAACAATCTATGTCCTTTTAAACTGTGTGTGAAGGGTGAGAGACATTGTTATTTTTTGCTAATCTGTTACTTTCTCCCCTCCTTTTTTATTGAAAACCACCCTGTGATCCTTGGACGAAGGAAAGACATAAAGGTTTAAATAAATAAGTAAATACAGTCAGGTTTACTGTTGTTGTAAGACTGGGAACTCTATTCCCATTTATTGGAAACTGTATAGTCCCAGTACACCTGAAGGAGTGTCTCCACCCCTATCATTCTGCCCAGACACTGAGGTCCAGCTCTGAGGGCCTTTTGGTGGTTCCCTTACTGTGAGAAGTGAGGTTCCAGGGAACCAGGCAGAGGGCCTTCTTGGTAGTGGCACCTGCCCTGTGGAACGCCCTACCATCAGATGGAAATAAACAACTATCTGACTTTTAGAGAAGACATCTGAAGGCAGCCCTGTTTAGGGAAATTTTTAATGTTTGATGTTTTATCACATTTTTAATATTCTGTTGGGAGCCGCCTAGAGTGGCTGGGGAAGCCCAACCAGATGGGCATAATCGTAATAATAATAATAATAATAATAATAATAATAATAATAATAATAATTACATTATAGTAAATGCAAATTTATTCATATAAATTAACATAAGCAATGTTCTATGCAGATCTGTGACCATTTTGCGTCCTTTTTGTGGTGATGCATATCCTCATTTTATAAAATGTGTAACTAGCCATCTTGTTTCTTATTCCTTGTAAGAAAGTGAGGTGGGGGGAGGAAGATCACATGTGGGTTAGAGGGCACGTTATTGACCCCAATTGAGGATCGTAGTTTTCTTAGGGAATGACATTTTCTGGAAATCACCAAATGACATTTGCTTCAGCCGTCCTGTAGAACAAGTTTTCTAATACAACAGGACAATTTGAGGAAATACGATCTCCATTATCTCTGAGGTTGGATAGTTGTCAAGGGTAGCCTCCATTAATAATTTCATCTATTGAAACTGACAGGGCGTTGTTTGCACTGAAGGCCATAAAAAAGAGCAAAGATTTGCTGTCATATGGATGTCATATGTTACTTGACATTGCTAATAAGAAAAAGGTGAAATGTGAGGCAGACATTTTGTAAAAATTTCCTAGTAATGTCCATCTTCTTCCACAAGCCTTCTTATTAAAAAGAGCCAAGTAGCTATGAAAAATAATGTACTATCTGCCTGGTGAAAAATGGATTGAATGGAAATAATGGGGTGAATGGAAAAGAGAATTTAGCAGTTACAAAACAGGTGCCAATTTGCCTAGAAAAGTGTCTGGAATGGCTATAGGGTTGGTTTGCATTTTGGGGATCTCCGTGGCGCTGTGGGTTAAACCACAGAGCCTAGGACTTGCTAATCAGAAGGTCAGCTGTTTGAATCCCCACGACGGGGTGAGCTCCTGTTGCTCGGTCCCAGCTCCTGCCAACCTAGCAGTTCGAAAGCACGCCAAAGTGCAAGTAGATAAATAGGTACTGCTCCGGCGGGAAGGTAAACGGCGTTTCCGTGTGCTGCTCTGGTTCGCCAGAAGCAGCTTAGTCATGCTGGCCACATGACCCGGAAGCTGTATGCTGGCTCCCTTGGCCAATAAAGCGAGATGAGTGCCGCAACCCCAGAGTCGGTCACGACTGGACCTAATGGTCAGGGGTCCCTTTACCTTTACCTTTACACAGTCAAGAAGTTTATTGTTTGGACTTGCCACATGGTGTCCCAGTTCAGATATAACATCACGGCTAGAAACCATGGTCTCTCAGGCCAAAAGAACCATGGACCTGTATGCTCCCTTCCAGTGGCGCTGACTTGGGCCCCAGATTGTGGGTGCCCAGAGCTGCCTCCAGAGCTGGCACCTGTGCTCCCTTCTCAACCATCTCTTCCCTTGCATGCTCAGCTTTCATATTTGTATTGTAGTTTCTTTGAACCAGATTTCATCCAAACCAGGAAACTGAGGTTGAATCTCAGATTAAAAAGTGTACAGTATTTGGTTAGCGGGGATTAAACCAGGGTTTCCCAGTTTGGGAATTGTGACTGAAATGAGACAAATTCTCAGTGATTGACATGTGAGGGAGAAATGGATGGACATGGTAGATGGAGGAGAGAGGTTCTCAGCATGCTTTTGGGCCAATGAACCATGATCTATTTTTCTGAGGTTGCTACTTCTCTGAATCTCACTCTCAGCCTAATTTACTTCAAATAGTATTACAAGGATCTAATGAAATAAAGTTATGCATCTTAGAACAAATGATCATGCATCCAGCATCTTGCTTTGACTATGTTCACTTGCATGAACCATACCTATATCTCAATATTCATAAGCTGTTTTCTGTCCTGTCATATTTCTGTTGGTTCCTTTGTCTATGGGTTCCTGTGCTCTGGGTATATATGCATGCTATATCCTGGAATCATTGTCCAGACAAAATACTTACACAATGGGTCTTTCCTTCACCAGCTGACCACTTATCACCAACAACTGCTTCTCACTTCTCATAGCATTTCCAAATGGTTACTGAACAAGGGGTGGGGATTTATGGGGGTATAAGTGCTGCCCTGTTGGTGGAAGCATTGTTTAAAATATTTCAGTGAAAGCTGGTTTGCAGTTAGTTGATGTCTAAATCCTTTTGATAATGGAGCTATGATTTGCTCCCTGATGCCCCCAGGCCCTTTCTCAGTAAATAACTTCAAACGGACACATAATTTTAGTTTAAGCTTTGGGCAAAATTTAGGCTTCAACTTTATTGATTACAAAACAAATTGAGCTGTATTGGCCTAGGCATTGGTCATGGACTATAACTGACTCCTGCCTCTCTGGCTGGCAGTCTGAAAGGGTAAACACCAAACGAGGGAGCAACATCAGTGAAGATCGATTGAAGCTCACCCCGAGGTTCCTGTTGGCATGGCCCTAGCCCCTCAAGCGGACTTTGGACGAGATCCAGGACCCCCATATTCCTTTACCGGAATACCCTATTTCTGGAGGGGCAGGTGATGGACACACCTCCCCTCCTGGACATTTCTATAAACCAATGCCTAAACCTTACAAAGTTGTGACGATTGTTAAGGGGGTAGGCGAAAAACTAGTGGCTAAAGCCAATCTGCCAAATGGAAAAATTCCAACCCAGCCCCTGCTCCAAAGCAGGTGACCCAATCCAAAGCAAGGCCAAAGCAGCAGCACCTATCTTTCTGAATCTATTGTATCTATTGTATCTTTCTGAATGAAAACTAAGGCATTTTGCATGATTTCCAGTGGTTGCTAGAGAAGTAGTCCCAAAGAGTTGTAATTTTGTGGGATGCAAGTCCCAGGTTTGTTCTTCATAATCTCGCTATCTAGCTTGGTTGAGTTCCTTCTGGATTCACACAATTGATATGTATTGGTGCATGTGCAGTACGACTTAATCCATCTATATTTCTGACTTTCCATTGTGAGCAAGGAGGCATATCCATCTTTCCATGGCTCACTTTCCACACAAATATCATTACAGTCGTACCTTGGTTGATGAACGCCTTGCAACTCGAACATTTCGGCTCCCAAACTCTGCAAACCTGGAAGTGTGTGTTCCAGTTTGCAAACGTTCTTTGGAACCTGAATGTCAGACGTGGCTTCTGTGGCTTCCGATTGGCTGCAGGAGCTTCCTGCATCCAACCGGAAGCTGCGCCTTGGTTTCTGAACATTTTGGAAGTCAAATGGACTTCCAGAACGGATTCCGCTTGATTTCTGTGGTACCACTTCATTATAATGTCTAACTATAATGGACTTAAAAAATTCCATCTTTAAAGATCCTACAACATGGATAGAGTACATACATGTTTAAAATACCATTTCCCCCACCAGTTAACTAGATGCTCTTGGACAAGTCACTATCTCTCACAGTTCCAGTTCTCCAGTTCTAGAATCTGAAAAAATAATAATAATGGCCTACCTCCCAAAACAGTTGTGAGGGTGAATGAAGTAAAGATTTTAAGTGCTGCATAAATGATTGATTGCCATAATTGCTTGCATGCATGTGCTCTTCCAGTGTACTCTTGAGATATCCACCAATGGAGCAATTCTAGCAGCTCTATTTCCCACCTTAAATTGGAATATTCACCCAAGGGCTTTTTGGAGGATTATGTGGGTCAACTGAGAATTGAGCGTAATGCTGTTTATTTAGATGGAATGAATTGACTTCCCATTCTAAAAGAATGAATAAACAGTGTCCTTTGTTCATGGGATGTAAGCCTTAGGGACACAAATGTGTTCTGCTTAAGTAATTTGTTTCCAAAGCATATTTATCTATTACTACACAGAGCAAACAACTCTATTCAAGATGGTTTGGGAGGGGGGAATCTTGTGTAAATAGACCTCCGCAAGTATATTATTTCAAGTTACCATTGTTTGACGAGGATCAAGATTCTACTAAAATACATCTCAAATAGCTTATTAAAGATAATGTTGTTTGGCCCACTGACTTTTTCCGTTATGCTAATGGCCTGGAAACAGTGAGAGGAGGGGGAATCCTTTCATTCATTTGCTTTTAAAAGTATATTGTACCCCCATTCCACAAGTCTAATCTCCTTCATTGACTATAACCCTTCCTTACTTCTTGAAAAGACATGGTATTTGGAAAGAGTTTCAACAGATAACATGATAAGGTTAATAGAGACTGGCCACCTGCTTTGATATTCAGTCTCAAGAATTTCATTGACTCAAAAAATATCATTTTCACATTCATCAATCATTGATAAGTAAGTAATGAACTAAAAACTTCGGCAGGATTTGAGTAATGCTTGTAATGTACTAAAAACTCAGTTAAAAATGGATTAAGAATAATAGAGAAAATATGTGAAGGAGTTGAAAAAGATTGTTAGGCATGAAAGGGTGGAGGGGAGCCTAATGGTTTATATGGTAGAGAAGAACAGTGTTTAAAGTCTGGGAGAAAATTTAGGGGACTATTAATGAAAAGTGCAGGTTCAACCCTTCTACTTCCTTCCAATTTATCCCGATCAAGCCCCTGTAGCATTTAAATGAGGCTGTCAGAAATTCAGGCAAATCCTGTGTGCTTGCAATCTCTCTCTCTCTGTGTGTGTTGTGTGTAAAAATGTATTGCGATCCGCCCCCTGATACCAGTAAATCACAAAGAATACCAAGTCCTTCAATTAACATCCCATTTCCATCCTCATTCCTACAGCTGTTTGAAAAGGACTTCCCACCAATTCCCCCCCCCCCAAATTTGCACGTGAACTGGAAAACGGGGGTGACATTTTGCCAAATATTCTTGGTGGAAGGGGAATAAATTCTGTGAAAGCTTTTCTTTGAAAGTTTTCTGAACATTAACCAGATTACATTATGCTGAATGAAACTACTGTTAGTTCATATTACCTGACGGAAGCAATGTGCTAGGAGAGGAGATGCCCTGCTTCGGACACAGAAATGGAAGTGAGGGTGAATCTGGAGCCACAGGTTAAGAGGCTGGCCAAACTGTGGAAGATTAAGGTAGTAGTTGGGCAATCCAGAAATGCAGGGTCTTAAGGAGAAGCCAGGGTCAAACACAGTGAGACAGCCCCAAAGTGGATATGGTCCATTAACAGAGTCATTGAACAAAGTTGAGGTCAAACACAGTGAAGTAGCCCAAAAGTAGGCAGGTTTCCAAGAGCAAGTTTTTGACAGGCAAACAGACAACCCTCCACCAGGATATCAGTTGCCTACTCTGACTCCTCCCCACTTCCGCAGCAAGAATCGCACCAATGGGAAGTCCCTCCCCATGTCTCCTTTGTTCTCTGACACGCTCAGACCTCCAAGTTCGGGGGAGGGAGGGGGTTCCCCCCCCCCCACTCTTGAATGATGTATCACCCAGCTGCTCCCTCCCTTCTGGTTGCTTAGCTACTATCTCATAGTTGGGTAGCTCCTCTCTCAACTGTGCAGCTTCTGTATCTGTCTGTCTCTCTGTTTCTGGAAATACTGGAAGTAGGGGTGTGTGTGCAAATATTCCCCCTCCTCTTCTGTTAGGAACTGATCTCCCTGTGACTGCATTCCCCAATCTTCCGATCCAGCCCAGCCCCTGACAGTCTGTTACTCTAAAGTAATCAGGTACTTCTGGATCTTAAGGTACATCGTGTTGGGAATTCCATCCCACCCTTGCTGCAGATATGTGGGATTGTTACATGTCACATGTCTGTTTACATTCCAGCACAGATTGCTGGAGTCCCGTGAGCAGAACATCTGCTCTGTATTGCTTTTGTTTTCTCTCTCTCTGAGAAGAACGACTAGGAGAGAGACCATGTTTTCCTTTGTCCTGATTTATGTATAATAAATGTGTAGTTTGGTATAGTATCCACGCCTCGAGCCTGATCTGTTGTGTGTTTACTCTGCTGAGTAATGTGTGCTCTTGCATGTACAGCAGCATGAGTCATGGACACACGTTGGAGGAGGATGACTGATGGATCTCCACAGCGGCAAGGCTAAGAAGGGAGACAATCCGGCTGGGGCCAAGCCAGCTGGCTTTCCATCCCATGGTTCTGACACATTGGTGGTTATATGCACATTTCTAGGTACATTTCAGCTGCTATCAGACAGGCAAGGTTACATGAAAAAGTACCGTTGCTGGTTTGATACCCCAATTCATTTGACCCAAGGGATAATATAAGACCCAGCTGATTGTTGGAAGGAATGTGACTGTAAAGGCACATACATACACTTGTGGTGGAGTTGTTCCTTGGTGGAAGTTTTATGGGAGACATTTCATTATAATTAGTAATATTGTAAAAGGTCCAAAATTGTGCTCGTGACACATATGTTGTCATATGTCTCTATCACTCAGCACTGGAAAATCAGCACTGGAGTTACTTCGGGTTGCTATTTTAATGCTAGAGGTCATGTTTTCTTCTTGATTTGGACTCCTCCTGCAAAGGGAAAAGGAAATATGATGTTAATTGTAGTTATTGACTTAGTTGGCAACTTTGGATGTTGTTCTTTATATTTTTCATAATAATTATAATTATAATATTATTGATTGAACATTTTTATTTTGTTATTGATTGAACCTTTTAAAGAAATCTGCTTCCCAGTTAAATGATGGTAATCTAAATTTGATTAAAATATTTTAATTGATTAATCTGATTATTCAACTAGACAATACAACACCAGCATAAATGGTTTCCCATGTGAATCTGCTCAAATAACATTTATTCATTTTAATTTTTGAAATTCAAATGCTTTTTGACCCTCAGAGGGACACATGTTGAAGAAATATTTGACAATGCTGAAGTCAATAGGCAAAGAAAAACTTTGTTACAGATTTTAGTGTTAGCTGAGGTCAATCCCAATGCTATTTTTGCAGAAGGTGGTGGCGGCGGGACCTTAAATATGTTAAGTGGCAAGTATTTTTACCCGAATCAGAACATCAACAAAAGATTTGGATAGTAAAATAAAAAGTGTAATTATTTTAGACATCTCTGAAGTTTAGTGTAGGAATGGGGAGATATTATTCTGTCATTTTGTGATTGATTACGTTAAAGACTGTGACATGCAGTATAAAAAGGATCACTTTATACATAGACCTCAAGTTATTTGGGTGGTTGTATGAGTGGCTGGGTGGAAGGAAGGAGCCTAATAAAGTCCCCTTTCTCTGCTAACACTCTAATAACTTGACTGCTCCAAAAAGAGTTTGCCCATTTGCCTGCAGAGCTTTTCCCCCAAGCAATGCCCATTGGCTGGTTGGGACTGGCCCCTGGGGAACGCCCACATCTAAGCCTGCCTGCTTTTAGTTGGCCAATCTGCAGGCAAGCCTGCAACCCACCCCAGCCAGCCACCAGATCGCTGATGTAGCTGTGGACAGGCCACAACACTGCCCACCAATAAAGGTAAGCAGAATTACAAGTTAGTATGTGAT
Organism: Podarcis siculus; assembly: GCA_034642415.1. Lineage (NCBI taxonomy): Eukaryota > Metazoa > Chordata > Lepidosauria > Squamata > Lacertidae > Podarcis > Podarcis siculus. The sequence continues at coordinate 570,650 of JAXCMG010000208.1, read as the reverse complement.
ATGAATTGATCCTTTTGAATTATGGTGCTGGAGGAGACTCTTGAGAGTCCCATGGACTGCAAGTGATCAAACCTCTCCATTCTTAAGGAAATCAGCCCTGAGTGCTCACTGGAAGGACATATCCTGAAGCTGAGGCTCCAATACTTTGGCCACCTCATGAGAAGAGAGGACTCCCTGGAAAAGACCCTGATGTTGGGAAAGATTGAGGGCACAAGGAGAAGGGGACGACAGAGGACAAGATGGCTGGATAGTGTTCGTGAAGCTACAAGCATGAGTTTGGCCAAACTGCGGGAGGCAGTGGAAGACAGAAGTGCCTGGCGTGCTCTGGTCCATGGGGTCACGAAGAGTCGGACACGATTAAATGACTAAACAACAACAATGTGATATGCCAACCTTGCTTTGGAGATCAAATATGTTCAAGCAGTAGCATCGGTCCACATAGGCAGACACGTTCATATCCATCAATTAGAAGACAGGGCAAATATCCAGACCTGTATGTCCAGTTTTCATCCATTTTCCACTTCTGATTTCCAGGGCAGGTATCCACAGATGTAAAGGGAGAAGAACAAAATAGATCAGGGGAGGGATGGCAAGCCCTACTCCTGCCATTCATCATTTGAGGGACGCCTCCATTATATTTGAAATAGACAAGGGCTCTCAAAATTATTTGATAGTGCAAACCATGTGGGAATTAATATTATGACAGGATTTGATCTGGAGAGATTTTACAACTGCAGTAGCTCAGATAACAATATTGATGAACCTAACCTGTTCAGATGTCAAACATTTGGAATCCCTTTAACAGTAAACAGATTTATGTAGGCGCTCCTGTCTACATAAAAAAATGAAAGCATTGCACAGTAATGTCTTTCTAGGCTTGACATATGGCAATGAAATGCAAACTTTCCCTTTTTTAAAAAAAATAGAGAGGAAGTGAAGTGGAGGCACAGGTGGCTATGAAGCAATCAATGCTTGGCATAAGGGAACTATAAAGACAAGAAGAGAAGGGATAAAGAACTCAGATTGGGCATGGGGCCAAAATGGAGGATGTAATTAAGGAACAAAATATACCAAGGAAATGAACTGTTACTCCGTCTGGTGTATGAAAAAGCTTGATCGGATGCTTCAGAAGAGAAGGCCAATAAATAAATAAATTTAAAATCTTTGCAAGAATACTCATTTCTTTCTTTCAGAAGAGGCAAAATGTGTTGGTAAAGCAGAGTAGAATGCTTATTCATGCTTTCCAGAAATGTGTGTACAGATGTATACCTATGCAAACAGAGAGAAATAGACCCAGAGGAATGTGCAGAATGATAAGGGAGGAATTCACCCCTTTTTATACCCACCTTGTTGCCTAATTCAGAAAAGGCTGTATAAAAGCAGGAAAATTCCATGAAATTGAGAGTGATTTTGAAAATGGGAAGAGGATTTACATGACATCTGTCATCCACAGCCCTTTTCAGATGATCAGTGTTGAATGAATATGCAAAAGGTGACCATTTGTGTGTGTTTGCAGAGTTCCTGATCTCGAAGACAGAATCTGCAATTCTATATATGTTGAGCCTGTACACACAGGCTATTGAATGGGGATGAACCAGGAGCAAAGGCTGCCAGCACAACTACACTTCCTTTCTCTACCACCCTGAGTACCATTCATTTAAATCTTCACAAGTCTTGCCTGAAGAAGGCTAGTGTGATATCTAAAAGTATTTACTTGTTTGTGAATTCATTGGCCCAGTTCCTTGAATGCAGAAAGGATGTCACTTGGTGCACAGACAGTGTCATAATTTGTGCTATTCATGTACTATTTAGCCAAAAGGGGGGGATTGAATTCAATGGGCATTGGAACACCTTACAGTGGTACCTCGGGTTAAGAACTTAATTTGTTCTGGAGGTCGGTTCTTAACTTGAAACTGTTCTTAACCTGAGGTACCACTTTAGCTAATGGGGACTCCCGCTGCTGCTGCCGCGCAGCCACCGCGCGATTTCTGTTCTCATCCTGAAGCAAAGTTCTTAACCCAAGGTACTATTTCTGGGTTAGCGGAGTCTGTAACCTGAAGCGTCTGTAACCTGAAGTGTCTGTAACCCGAGGTACCACTGTAGTTCTGTGCAGAACTGCCGCCCAACCATCATATGGAAATTATTGAAATGACATAACATCCATTTCTGTTACCAGTACTAATAATAAATAATAAAATTCCATGAGAGTTGGACGAGCAATTAGCTTCTTAGGAGGGTTGGGTGATATCTGGTTTTCAACATTGTGACATATCACCAGCTAAACATTGTGATATACTGATATATTACAACATCTGAAATAATGATGGAGCTATGTAGAGGCATAGGCTGGCTTCATGGTTTCCCTCACATTGTAATTTATTGCATAGCGTGCTTGCACACGATTCACCAGATAAATTGTCAGGTCTAAAATTATGAAACAGATATCATGATATGGACTCAAACCGATTTTGGACAGTCTATTGATATATCTCCCTTCATGGATCACTGCCTTGTCATGGCGAAGGGGCTTGAATAACTACAAGAAATTATGAGCTATGCCGTGCAGGGCCACCCAAGACGAACAGGTCATAGCTGAGAGTTTAGACTAAATGGGATCCACCTGGAGAAGGAACTGGCAAACCACTCCAGTATTTTGCTAAGAAAACTCCATGGACATAAAAAAGGAGAAGCTTTGAGAAGAAAGTGAGAGTTTCCAAGGAATGCTCTGGTTCATGGGGTCACAGAGAGTCAAACATGACTAAGACAACTAAACAACAAGAATTGATATACCACCCTGCCCTAGTATATATTGCTTAAATGTTGGTGGCATTGATGTTCCAAATGCACAGACAAAAATAATGAGACCCATTGAACTTGAATCTAGCATTTCACAGCACTACAAAGGAAAAATTGATGGGATGAAACTAAATGAAATTCATGTAAGTTTGGTGGGTGTCACCATAGCTACAGCAGCATCCTAGTTAAGGCAAGTAGGGCAGGCCTATCTAGACTGCCTGCATGTCAGTTGCAATTTCATTCTAACAACTTATCACCCAATGCTATGTGTGTAGCCATCATAGCTGGCCTTGAGTAGCTGGGCGGGTGGGGGGTGAATTTAGGAAGCTACATGGGACATCTCTAGTCTCAGTTGTGTTCTGTGTAATCACTATCAGATGGCTTTTTAAAAGGTATGGGGATAGTCTTATCAGTTAGTGGCTATGAACCATGGCAGAACTTAATGTAGAAAAGTGGTAGACCTCTGCAAACTGGAAGCTGGAGACAAAGAGCAGGTGAAGGCCATTGCCTTTTATGCTCTGCTTGTGAGCTTCCAGAGCAAGGCCAGTCCAAGGTATTTTGACACCTGAGGCGGCCCCTGAATTGTTGCCTTCCTCCCCACCAGGGAAGAAGGGGTGAAAGAAAATCTACATCAGGAGCAAGGGAGGAAGAAAGATCAACATCAGGATCTGCTGCCCTAATGGATCCCACCACCAGAGGTGGTCACCTCACCTCGTCTTGTGTGTAGGCTGGCCCTGGCACCAAGTAGGCTGCATTTAGAAAGAGAATGCTGGATTATATGGCGCTTGGTGTGCTCCTAGGGGCAATTATTATATTCTTGTACCTAGGCATTGACCTTATCCAGACTACCGGGCTTGGTAGTTATCTACCCTGTTGTGCTTATATTATTGTAAGAACTATGTCCTTGAATCATTGTGCCTTTCTTGTGGCTCATACAGCATTATCAGCTTTCTCTTGTGCTCCAGCCTTATCATATATGGGTAGGTCACCTCTCTTCCCATCTCCTACAGGCTCTTTCCTTTGCCTGCCATCATACTTTGTGTCATAGCTGTCAACGTTTCCCATTTTTAAAGGGAAATTCCCTTATTCCGAATAGGATTCCTCACAAGAAAAGGGAAAAGTTGACAGCTATGCTTTGTGTGCCTATCTCTTTGAGTGCAGCTCCTGTAACTCTGTTACATGCTCCTCTCTGTTTATTCAGACTTTCTTGGGCTAGAACTCAGCTGGGCTTCCATCTCATTCTTTATTTAGGTGCCATGGACAGTTTCATCCACCCAAATAGTATTGCCTGCCCTACTTTTTAATCAGCAATGTCGAAAGCAACACAATGGCCAGAAACAATTACAGTATAGAAAACTTTATGGAAAAATGCAAAACATCGAAACTATCAAACTGAAGTCTCTGAAAGTCACGGAGCCAGGCTTTGTATAATCTGCAAGTGTCCAATCCTGATGTCCAACTCTGAACTCTGCTGAACAGTGTTTCTGGATAGCAACTACTGTTTCGTTCAGTTCTTCATCAGCCAATTAGTTCAACAAACACTTGTAAGTGGAAAGATGTGTAATTTCTTCATTAACCAATCTTTTTTCAAATTGATATATTATACATGAGAATGAAAAATACTCTGGAACAGTGCTCATACGATTATGTACTTTCTAATCGCCAGAGGGCACGACCCTATGGAGAGACAGTGGGGTCTTCTGCATTAAGAAATTGATGTTATTGCTTATATCAATGTGCTGGGCAGTGTAACACACTGCGGTTGCATACATTGTCAGGAGCGTCCTACACACGAGTAGGCATCTGGCAGAGATGCATGCCTGACTGGCATGTTCTCTCCCTCCTGGTCGGTCGGAAGCTTCAAGAGCTTTTTCCAGCCTGAACATCACAGTGACTGATACCAAGAGGCATCAGCACACTTTAGGTCTAGCAAAGTGTTGGCAGTTCGCGTGACAGACTCAGTAGTGCAGCATTTTGGCTAAACTATTTTATTTACATATAATATACTCGGAGCATTCTGACTCAGCTCCTTCCTCTTCAGCATCAGACAGCAAAGAGAAAGAAACAAAGGACAAGCATCCTACATCATGGAACACAGTAAAAAAAAAACCATCCTGTCTCCTGTCTCCATCACTTCCTACAATGTGGAATGAAAACATACACCGTCATGTAATATAAACAATCCCATGACTGCAAGCACGGGAAAAGAATCCTAACATGCATACCATACATTTAAAACACATACCCCTCCCAAAAAGAATATTGGGAACTGTAGTTTAAATGCACTGGGAATTATAGGTCGGTGGGGATAAGCAACAGTTCCCAAGTTTTTTGTGAGGTGTGTGCTTTAACTGTATGGTGTGTACACAGCCTGAGGCACTACATCTCTGTATTTGCCGTGATTCCCACCACATCAAGGCTTAGGAGTCAACCAGTTCAAGGATACCACTTTAAATAGTAAGTGGTTTAAAATTTAAATGTTGTTCGTTCAGTTTGTTGGAAGCGGCTGTACAGATTGCCACAATTATTTATTTATTTAATTATTAGTAATAATAATAATATCATCCTAATCGGATTTTATTTTCTCATATTCATAGAATCATAGAATCGTATTTTCCATTTCTACCAGAGACACCCAAGTTTTTAATTATTGGATGATCATTTTTTTTTTATAATGAAAATGTTATTTAAGAAACATGTAATAATTTTATTTTGGCCACCTACAAACATAGAAATAAATGTCCTTCTCTATTTTCATTTGATGACAAAATGTATTTTGTCTGCTGAAGACCGAGTGCCCTTTTTCCAAAGGAGCTTCTAGGATTACTTGTTTTGAATGGAGAAATTGATTTTATTTTTAAATGGTTACTATTTGCAGAGAAACTAAATAAGCCCATCACTGCCTGGTATCATATTCTGCAATAAAAAGGCATGTGTGCTAATTAAGCTGATTTATTCTTACTTCTATTCAGAAGGGCAAATGATTTTTTTTTTAAAAAAATGTATTTAACTGATCCAATTTTTTGCCCTTAATGAAACCTTTAAAGTTTTTCAGTCTATAACTGCTGTGCTAGCCATACACTAGAGATGGGAAAGAAGTTTGTCCACATTTTGAAGGAAACTGAATTTGCTGGACATGGACTTTTTGTGGATCCATATGAGTACATACATTTTGGGTTAAAGTTTTTCAGGGTACTTCACTGATCACATCTCAAATGATTGATTTAGACTTCAAGATTGCTCTGCTCTCTGTCTACTCTGTGGATACCTGGCCTTCCAAGAAGGACCTTATAACTTACCTTTGTTGACAGTTTGCCTTACAATGGCTCAATATAGGAGAATTATAAATGCTGGTTTGTTTGAAATGAGGTTTATATAGCTGTAGGACTTGATATTAATGGGGGGGGGGGACTGGCAAACAAAGTTCAACATCAAAAAGACAACACAGAAGACAAGTTTTAGAAAACATGGCTCATCTTTCTTGTTGTTGTTGTTGTTTAGTCGTTTAGTCATGTCTGACTCTTCGTGACCCCATGGACCAGAGCACGCCAGGCACTTCTGTCTTCCCCTGCCTCCCGCAGTTTGGTCAAACTCATGCTGGTAGCTTCGAGAACACTATCCAACCATCTCGTCCTCTGTCATCCCCTTCTCCTTGTGCCCTCCATCTTTCCGAATACCAGGGTCTTTTCCAGGGAGTCTTCTCTTCTCATGAGGTGGCCAAAGTACTGGAGTCTCAGCTTCATGATCTGTCCTTCCAGTGAGCACTCAGGGCTGATTTCCTTAAGAATGGATAGGTTTGATCTTCTTGCAGTCCATGGGACTCTCAAGAGTCTCCTCCAGCACCATAATTTATCTTTCTTACGTATCTACAAAAGAACCTAGCTATAGACTACTAGCAACTCACAGGGACATATGGAAATATACTTTTATTTGAACAAGAAATATTTGTGTGTGTGTGTGTACACGAATGGAAACTGAACTGTTCCCAAAGGCTGGAAATGAGATTTCCTTTTTGATTATGATTATTGTGAAAATGATGAATCAACCTTTTTTTTAAAAAAAAAAAAAAGGAATAGGCTGAGCTGTCCATCCTTACTGTAAATACCACCCACTGCAGCTCACAAATGGAATATGACTCTACAGATGTGAAACATTATAGTGACCCCTGTGCTCACAAGGAACTCATATAGGGGTTGCCAAAAATACAGACTAAGATTTAGCGACAGCACTTCTTCAAAAACAAATGAGTCATATGTTCTCTTATTTCCATATCAAGAATGAATGAATGTGATCCATTCAATTAGCAACAGCATCAAAATGTGATACCACTGTTTGCAGCAAACATGATACAATGATTTTTTTAAAAAATGTTTTTTGCCGTTCACAAAGGCAGATGGATGATATTTCTCACCCATTGAAAAGAGGGAATCATCAGAATAGTGACCAGTGAGTTTTTTTCTCACAATTGCTTCCTCTAGTACAGTTTCCTAAAACTGTGTAAATGTTTTTCTCCCCTTTATGGCTGGCATATTAGAACTATGATACAAATAGGGTCATGTTTGCCTTTTTAAAAAACATGTAGGTATTCCAATGGGAGATTTATTGGATTGTAAAATGGGTTGTGAGAAGTAAGTGTACTGATATTGCATCTGCATAGGTCTACAGGAAGCAAAAGTTGCCATCTCTCTTTGGCTTCTCTGTCCCATAAGGCTGAGGTTGCCGGAAAGTGGGAAGCCAACACATGAGGACAAATCAACTGTATTATATTAAGTTAGAGTCTAGGGTTGCCATATTTTGAAGAGCAAAAAAGGGGACACTGTGACAACTCTCATGTTAAATATCTCTACTATATGCAGGCAATATAAGCTGTGATATATTGCTGAGAGGGGCAGGAGAAGAGGAGAGGAAAGCAAATCTTCAACTACCAGTTATGTCTATGTCTCATTCATAAAGTATAGCCATATACATTTTGGCAAATTAAAAAAAAATCTACCCGGACAGAAATTTTACGCCTGAAAAAGAGGACATGTCCTGGAAAAAGAGGACACATGGCAACCCCAGATTAGATCAATATTCCATCTGACCTAACACTATCTGTCACTTCTACATACCTCCAGAAGATACATTTTCCAGCCCCTTCTCATTTAGATAATCTGCTGGAAATACTGGAGGTTTATGGAATAGAGACTCAAATTAGCAAAACATTGGATAAAGCCCCACAGTAGTTTTATCTCAAAAACATTGAGTAAACCAACTATGACTTTAAAATGCTTTAAGGTGGACCCAGTAACTATTATTGTGTGAAAGTAAACATGGAGGGAATTAGTAATTGGTTTTCAAAACAGGAAGCTATTGAGAGGTACTTTTCACAATAGATAGCTATCTATTGGGAGATAGATTGACAAGTGCAGCAAGTTATGATTAATAGATCTAATGACAAAACAAAATAAAATATATCCTTCCAGTAGCACCTTAGAGACCAACTAAATTTGTTATTGGTATGAGCTTTCGTGTGCATGCACACTTCTTCAGATTCTAATGACAGTTAGCTGACAAAGTGTGAGCATATTCCTGAATTCAGTTTTATCCTTATCTAATGCAATATATCTTCTCATGAGAAGAGAAGACTCCATGGAAAGACCCTGATGTTGGGAAAGATTGAGGGCACAAGGAGAAGGGGACGACAGAGGACGAGATGGTTGGAGAGTGTTGTTGAAGCTACCAGCATGAGTTTAACCAAACTGCAGGAGGCAGTGGAAGACAGGAGTGCCTGGCGTGCCCTGGTCCATGGGGTCACGAAGAGTCGGACACGACTAAACAACTAAACAACAACAACAACAATGCAATATAAAGGAAGAAGGAGAGATCTGAAAGCAGAAAATGGTTAGCAAATGCAATTCTGTACATGTCTACTCAGAAGAAAGCCTCATAGAATTTCCATGGTACTTAGATCAGGTAAGTGTATATAGGATTGAAACTGAACAGTGGAATCCTATGCCCACTTAAGTGGAAGTTGTTGTTTAGTCATCTTAGTCGTGTTCGACTCTCCGTGACCCATGAACCAGAGCATGCCTTGGAAACTCTCACTTTCTCCTCAAAGCTTCTCCTTTTTTATGTCCATGGAGTTTTCTTGGCAAAATACTGGAATGGTTTGCCAGTTCCTTCTCCAGGTGGATCCCATTTAGTCTAAACTCTTGGCTATGACCTGTCCATCTTGGGAGGCCCTGCACGGCATAGCTCATGACTTCTGGGAGTTATTCAACCCCCTTTGCTACGACAAGGCAGTGATCCATGAAGGGGTGAGAGTAAGGAATCGTAAACTCAAAGGGACTTAACCTCTGGCTAGATGCAATTGTGCAATAAATTACCGTATGTGACAAAGAGAGATGATGGGCAAACCAAAGCAAGCTAAAACTGCAGTTGTTCACCAGGTAGACTTGTTGCAGGTCATCACAATTTAATTAAGTGACATTACTGAAGACATCTAATTGAATAAGAAAAAATTCTCTTTCCTTCTAAAGCCTTAAAAGAATATCAGGTTTGGCAGCTGATTTGTGTTGACAGCTACGCCACATGGGTACATTGTACATTATCTGAGTTTCTATGCATAGGAATCTGACTTTCCTAAAGCATAATAAATCAATAGTAAGTAAGCCATGGGGTCCTTTCCCAGCCTTAAATAATCTCTCACTGATGCATCATTTTAATGGAAAATTGTATTAGAATGATTAAATGGTCTTTTCTTTTAAAGACTACCTGGTAATTAAAGATTAGTTTAAATACATGAATCATGGTTCATTATAATAACCAAACAGTAGGGATTTTGATCTAACATTTCCATTTATCTTACAAAGAAGGAGAAATTTTCCAGGTTTCATGAATATTTGACTCAGGAGATTATAGGAACAGTATAAAGCAAACAGTTGGTAACCGAATGGACACAGATATCTTACCTCAAATGTGTTCAGTACAAAGTGTAACCAGGATGGAGCAAACTTTAGACCATTTGAACAGTGGGGATAAGCAGCTGAAAATCCAAAAGCTTCTCAGAAACTCTTAGGCACTGTAAATTTGCTAAGAAACATCATGGAATGGGATCTCTGAATCAATATGAAGTAAAAACTGAATTCTAACAAATCAATTGCCAGCTCCATTTGAAGCAAAACTCAGTTGGGTAAAATCAAGTACTGAATATTTTCTATTAACAGGTTACCAGTTTAATTACCAGTTTAGGCTTGGGCTGTGTGTTTACGGTAATGGTTATGGTGCACTATTAAAATAAAGCAACAATAATAAAAGGGCAGACATCCCACTGAACATGCAGGTGTTGGGTTGGAGGAAAAGGTGCATGATGATCTCCGGGGTTGGATCCTGTCCCCTCCTCAGTTTTGTGTGAGGTAGGGATAAGGGATAAATTAGTTCAGTTCAAAGTTTAATGCAAACCAAACTAATGCACACTTTTTAAGCCAGTAAGTGAACGAAAATTTTCATTTCTCCAAATTTTGCATAGTAGTGGAAATGCATATTATACATGCATTGTATTGTGGGGAACTACATTCAAATTGCATACACATATGTGTATATTGGGGGGGGGGGTATTAAAAAATGTGAATTAATTTTCATGAAGACCTAAAAAAGAAGTCACAGAAGGGGAAATGTTGAAAATAGAAATTAAGATTGGAAAAATGAGAAACTGAAAGTGGCAGATTCCTCAATTCCTAGTGTGAAGTGAGTGAGTGGAAGGGGCAATATCCCCTTCTATTACGTTCAATAGGATTTAGTTTTCTTGACTAACTTTAGGTGGACCGATAGTATACCAAGAGCATAGGGAATGTGGATTGAAATTTCAGGTGCTAGGGAAGTAGTTCTTCACGTATTCCTCATGCTCAAAGGGTAGGGTTTGGTGCTTTGTTTAGTTAGCCATTTTCCCTTCCCAATGACTAACAGAAACGTGATAATATTATAGAAAAGGAGAGTAAACATGCAGCCATACCTTAATTTACATAATGTATCCAGGGCACCCAATCCATCTGCTCTTGATGCAAACACTGCAACTTTGCCCATCATTTAGATTTTTATTTATCCATTTATTTGTTAGAATGGAATACACACAGTTCTGGCTACATTGGAGGAGATTTATTGAATGGTGCTAAATAGGAAACATAAGTCACACAGTTTATATAATATCTACTTAAGTTTGAAAGAAATAGTTTCATAGCCATAAATTTTACTGCCGTAGAAAGAAGCTGAATCGCTCTGGTAACAAACAAATGGGAATGACTTGATTCTTAATAAAGTGTTTTAAATAGCTGCAAACTCTGGTTGCACTTATTTAGCCATTGTAAAGTGGTAAACAATAAGTAATTTGAATTTATCTTTGCACGGTTGAATTTGCAACAGTACCAACCAACCAAGTGCCGCAATAGACTAGTGATATAACAGAAGTAATTATAATACGGGATAAATCATCATGCTAAGTTGAAAGTATAAAAAAGGCATTCTGCTCTCTCTAAAAATGCAAGTTATCATTATATATAGCTTCTATATATAGCTCCCTAGCTCAGGCAGCCCCTGACCCCATGCCGGCAATTGGTGGCTTGCAACCCAATTGGGCTCACTTAATAAATGACTCCATTTGGTGTTCATGCAGCAGCCAGAATTTGGCTGAGAATGGGAGATGTTTTCAGGAGCTTCCATGATCTCACAGATGGCCATGGCAGTATGAGGAACCACCTAGTAGAGGTTCTGGATCTCACAAAGAGCACTTCCTCTTGAGCCCTCTTGAGTGATGGCCCCAGGGCACTACCAGTAGTCTGATGCAAAGTGACCAGAAGTCCATAGGAACAACTTGTGTGTTCTGGGAAATTGCAGTTCCTAGGGTCTTTATAAAGCTGCCATTGTATCAATCTAGCAGGTGTCAGAGGGAAGCTCAGAGATATCCCATTCTGCTTTCAGTATCATCAAGAGAACAATAGTGTCCAACTGGGGCTTCTAATAAGAAGAGCAATTTCTGATTCACTGGGGAAATAGTTTGTTTAAGTAAAGGGACCCTTGACCATTAGGTCCAGTCGTGGCCGACTCTGGGGTTGCAGCGCTCATCTCACTTTATTGACCAAGGGAGCCGGCATACAGCTTCCGGGTCATGTGGCCAGCATGACTAAGCAGCTTCTGGCAAACCAGAGCCGCACACGGAAATGCCATTTACCTTCCCGCCAGAGCAGTACCTATTTATCTACTTGCACTTTGATGTGCTTTCGAACTGCTAGGTTTGCAGGAGCAGGGACTGAGCAACGAGAGCTCACCCCTTTGCGGGGATTCGAACTGCCGACCTTCTGATCGGCAAGTCGTAGGCTCTGTGGTTTAACCCACAGCGCCACCCGCGTCCCTCCAATAGTTTGTTTAGCTCAGCCCAAATTCAAATTGAGCTGAGGTGAGGAGAGGAAACTCACCCCTCACCAACAAATCCATCCAAAATAGAGATCCTCTGATATCTCCATCAGAACACAAACAAGGTTTATATTGTATATTGTATATATGATCATGTTCTGGGATCATATGATGATTGATGTGCTCTAAATTATCTTATAAGTCTCATTCCATGCCCAATAAATGTGGAGCACCTCTGTCTTGGAGCAGCTGGGCCCAAAGATTGCAGCAAAATACTTGCCCATGCAATGGGCTCATGGGATAAAGCTGTCCCATGAGCCCTTGCAAAGAGGAGGGGAAAGCTTTCATAAGGCTGCTTCTTCTTGAGTTCAGGGCCATTTCACCTCATGAGCTTCCAACCCACCCACCCTCCAGTTAGAGCAGTGGTTCCCAACTTTTTTTTGGCCATTTCTAAGCCAAATAAGCATTTCTAAAATCCTGATCCCCGCCCCGTGACATATAATTCTTATTATTCAAAAAGTGAGCTCCTATTCACATGGAGAAAGCTAAAAGGCCATTAACTCATTCTCGAATTGCCCTCCCCCCATAAATCAAATTGCACCCCTGTGGGGCATGTGCCCCACATTGGGAACCACAGTTACAGCCTTTACTGAGCAACTTTAAGTCACTAGTTGACAGGGCTGGAAAGGATTTTTCTCTCTCAACCTGATTGGCACTTGGTTGGATATTTTCCCCCTTTCCCTTGGTGAAATCATGGTCTTCCTTGTTAGAAGAACATTGTCCGTTGAGGGTAGAAATGATATTGGGCAGGATCATGGGGGGAAGGGGCACAAAGGGCCTGAGGGGAGGATTGACCACAAAACCTCCAAACTGGGAGGTTGGGATATCTACCTGGTTGAAATCTGCACCCTGGTTGGCCAGTGAGAACATTCTTGCTTGGGTTGCACCACGGCAAGGCTTAACACTGGCTGACTCGCATGGAACGAGTTTGGGGCGTTCAAAACCCAGTGGATCCATTCCTTCAACATGGGTCCCATGCTGTCAGCATAACATAAGGGCAGGGGAGATATCCTAGGCTCCGTTTTTTTAGGACACTGTAAGATCTAGAAAACAGTAGGGTATTTTTTTTAAAAAAAAAATCCATTCAGCTGCATCTGCTGGTACTTTACATAGAGAAATAATAATGATTTCAGAGATTCTGCAGATAATCCACATGCACTCGCCCTCAATTATAATAGGATTTAATATTAGCTTTCTTTGATATTTTCACAGGTGGGGAAGAACTATGCTCTGTTTGTTTGCATTCACTGAAGATAAACAGATACATGAATCTATGGGACTGCTAATTCTAGCTAATGGCAGTGTTGATTCACCTTTTATCAATAATAGAATATCTATAACTTGTTTTTCCCTCTCTTCTGTCTCAGGTTACATTAATATTTTGTGTACTCTGTGCACCTAGGTAAAGGAAAAAGGGGCTCATACTGTTTACCTTAGACTTAATTTTGTTATTTAGATAGAGTCTGCAAGAAACTCCTGCTTAAACCTTGACAAACTGTTTTCACTTTGGGAAAACCGACTGTTACTCTGAACAAAGAAAAAGAAGTCCATAGCTAGTGGGAATCTTTAAACCAGCTCCATCATGCTAGTCTTCTTTTCCTTTCACACAACAGATTTCACAGCTCTCCTGCCTAGTTCTGGCAATGAAAACTGGGGGAAGCTAGATATGGGGCAGCACCCTTCATTCCCATCTACTTCAGAATTAATACAGAAAAAAATAATTACCTAGACATTCACTGGTTGACTGTTACTTTATAGGAACATAGGAAGCTGCCTTAAACTAACTGGTCCATCCCATTCAATATTTATTTATGAAATTTTTATACTGCCCGTCATCTGTAGATCTCAGGGCAGTGCACAAGCAGCTGAAAAGCCTCAGACTTTTCTAGCTGTGGTCAAGCAGGGTCCCACCCTCCTAGGCCAGTGGGAAAATACCTGCCTGCCAGGTAGGGAGCAGGTCCTGCAAGACTCACAGCCGGGATGCCGTATTATCAATGCTGACTAGCAACAGCCCTCTAGGGGTTAAGATTGAGGATGTTCCCAGTGCTGACAAGAGGCTATGCATGTAAAGCAGATGCTGTTCAACTGAGCTAAGACCACCCCAAATCATCAGGAAACTACGAATTCCCAGAAATCCAAAATACAAAACAGTACAAAATACAAAACAGTGGAAGAGGAGATAGCAGGACAGTTCTGTCTGTTTTTGAAGGGCCTTAGAGTATAGGGAAATTGATGGTTGGGATTTCCATCATTTGCAGCCAATTCTAACAGGAGTTTGGCTCCTATCTTTTGAGAAAACTAGCCTAGCCAAGTGCATTGTAGATTCTGCACCTATTTATGTAAGTCTGTTTTAAATTACAATAGTAACACTATGCTCACAAGCAAGTAGATCATGTGAGTGGAGAAAACCACCCACACCACCTCTGAGGTCAGCCATCTACTATAGGGAGCCTCCTATACACTTGGAGTCTTCTTATGTGATCTAGAACCTAATTTCCAGGTAGTTCTCCTTCAAGGAATAACATGCTGTAAATTTCAAGTGACTTTTCCAGACTTTTCCCACAGGTTAAAATCTATATTGTGTCCTATATCTATTGCCCAGTGTGTCATTGAGGCTTTAACAAGCTCATCTTTTGTTTCCCAATCTAATAACAAATTATACATTTTAGACAAAAGTTTCTCTTTGTTTTGTAGAAGTTCTTTTTCAAATTGTGAGCTTTGGTCTAAAAAACCACCCCCCATCTAATTTAAACATTTCATGTAACTGATGGTAATGTGGCTCCTTACATTTTCCATTGATTTCAGTTTGCCCCCCCCCCCCCCGTAAAATGCAGCAATTCCCTGTAAGTCTCACGCTGTCTATCCATATTAACTCTTTTAATTGTAATAGCCTCAATAGGACATAGCCATCAATATGTTTTCCTTTCCAGCAGATTTTTATATTTCTCCCAAACTCTATACAGATTCTTCCTAAGAATATGGTTCATAAACACTTATAAATTTTTGCCTTCCCATACCAAAGACATGCATGCCAGCCAAATTTTAAATCATGGCCTTCTAAATCCAGGATGTCTGCATTATCCAATGTAATCCATTCTTTTAACCAGCACAAACAGGCTGCCTCATAATACCTTTGCAGGTCTGGCAGGGCAGAGCCTCCTCTTTCTTTTATATCTATCATATGTTTAATTCTTGGCTTTCCCCCCTGCCAGATAAATTTAGAAATATTCTTCTTCCATTCTTTGAAGCAGCTTGAATTATTTACAATTGGAATTGACTGGAATAAAAACAGCATCCTGGGCAATAGATTCATTTTAATAGCTGAGATTCTACCAAGCAAGGAGAGCTTCATTAACTCTCAAATCTCCAACTCTTTCAGCTGCACACTGCTACCTCCAACTCAGGGCTGTGATGGGGTTGAGCTAGTGCTCTCAGTTCCACTCTCATGTTCTACTTAAAGGTAAAATGGCCCCTGACCATTAGGTCCAGTCGTGGCCGACTCTGGGGTTGCAGCGCTCATCTCACTTTATTGGCCGAGGGAGCCTGCGTACAGCTTCCGGGTCACGTGGCCAGCATGCCTAAACCATTTCTGGTGAACCAGAGCAGCACACGGAAATGTCGTTTACCTTCCCGCCAGAGCGGTACCTATTTATCTACTTGCACTTTGACGTGCTTTCGAACTGCTAGGTTGGCAGGAGCAAGGCCAAGTAAAGGGAGCTCACCCCGTCACGGGGATTCTAACCGCCGACCTTCTGATCGGCAAGTCCTAGGCTCTGTGGTTTAACTCACAGCGCCACTTACTTGTGAGTTTAATGTCTGATTATGACTATTAAACTTGTCAGCATCTTGACAAGTACTGTACGTATTGGCAGGAAGATCCTGCATAGTAAGGGATAATGGCCCTCTTATAGACTTGCCTTACTGAGATAGGAAGCTGTAGAGCAAACCATGTGAGAAGATTCAGGTAGGTGAGAAGCTTTCTTTCCAGCCCTGAAAGGAAGAGACAAAAGCGCTTTCCCTTCCAATAAGCAGGCAATGGAAGGATGAGACATACATGGTCCAATGTGACTCAGGGTACAGAGTTTTGGATTTCAGCTAGCTCATCAGTTGTCTGCATGGAAATCCCAACTTCAATTTTGTATCTTGTCGAACAGGAACAAATTGCATATGTTGCGATTCTGGCCGTTGCGATTCTGCATTTTAAAAAAATAATAGATTTTTATTAGAGATTTCGTCGTTTCCAAAAATACATGCATTGTCTCTTTTTTCAAGTTGTGTTTTCTACAGACCAGTTTCATTTATTGTGAGATACTAGTGTTGCATGCAGCATTAGGTTAGGAAGTTAACAAATATCCCTGTTAAAAAAAGGGGGGGTAAGCAGAAAGCGTGTTCTCAATTAAAGGAGAGCATGTGTTGCAGCTGGGGCCGGGCAAAGCACCCTGTAGTTGCCAGGCAGGATCGAAGGAAGGGGCCTGGCGTGGATTGGTGGTGGTGTTGCTGGGGCAATTTGTATGTTGCCAATTTGGGGGTGGGATCAGAGGATATTTAAGTAAGGCCCACAGCAAGCTGCTTTCTCTTTCGCTGTGGGCATCGGATCACCCGCCCGCCTTCCCTTGTTTGGGCTTGTGCTTTGACCTTGCTATGCCTGTCATGGGGTCGTACGCATTGGTGCGGGGGCCTGGTAGGAATTTTTCCATTTGGCTGATTAGTGTGTGCCATTTGGTTTTTGCCTACTGTGTAGCAAATCGTCACAACTTGTAAGGTTGGCGGTTAGGCATTGGTTTAAATTGGTTGGTGGAGGGGTATGGATTGGCTGTGCCTACCCCTCCAATGCTGCTGCTGCACGGGAATTCCGTTAAAGGAATTCAGGGGCTTACCATCCTTTCGTCCAAACCCCTGGAATCGGGTTTGGGCCACGTAAGCCCCTAGGAGCATGCGGGGAGAAGCTGAGGGTCTGTGTCGCAGCTCCAGTTATCCCTGATCTTGTTCCTCCACACTGGCTTTCGCTGGAATCCGGGAGTCAGTGCTGTCCCCAAGGCGGGAGGGGGCAGATAGTCATAACCAATGCCTAAGCAACCACTCACAATATGTATGCTTAATAAAGTTGTGGCCAAAATTATGCCAAAAACCTTAAACAAAAATTATGAGTGATGTGTGAGTTATTGGGGTAAGGGTGTTTTTGGGGACCTCAGCATGCAATAGTCTGAGAAGATACAAGAAGAACAGATTTCCTAAGCATTACCAACAGATTTTCTGAAACGCTCTCCAAGATTCTCCCCAGTTGATCAAGAAAGGAATGTGCAATTTGGCAGAGGAGTCAATTCCACTAACAATTCAGACTACAAGTCTATAAGCAGTTATCCTTAATTGTTACTAGCGGATCTCATTTGGTTCAATTCCCTTAATGTCTCATTTGCTCCTCCCAGCCCTCTGTTATTTATCTCTCTCTCTCTCCTTCACAACTTGTGACTCAGGAAGCTGACACGGCCCATCAACCATGTGATGCGGCCTGTCAGGTAAGGATGTTGGAGGAAGTTTGTGGCTCTGCATTCTGAAGCAAAACCGCCTCATCCTCACCTCCCAGAATTCTGGGAGATTCAAACTGTGGGACACATGAGAATGAGAAGCTGCAGCGAATACTATGAAGAAATATGAGGGCTTCGTTTAAACTTCTCACAAAAATAAAGATACTTGCTGCTTGGCACAAGAGTGTCGCTCCTGCTGCACAGGTTGAAAGTGGTGCCATGGGACAGCATCTTCCGCCCAGTCAAATCTTGCTAAGAGTGATATCATATCATCATACTCTGTCAGTTGAACGCATTTGCAAACCCATTTTTGAGCCACAGTTTATAACTAGTGTGATTGGATTGTATCTGGGAAAGTTTAAAATTTATCTTTAGACCACTCCGTTGAATGAATTGTAACATTTTTTTTAAAAAAAAGAAATCGATTTTTAAAAATAAAAATGCCATTTTATTTAATGAATATAGACATTACACGTGCCATCAAACTCTAAATAATAATACAAATATCATTAAAACAATCATAGCACAACACATCCTAGTGTTCTTTATTTTGTATTATATCTTTATATATTATTTTCTTATTCCTATGATGTGTTAATACAAAACCTTTAACATCAGTTTTATATCACCCTATCTTTAAAAAATATGATCTATTTTTCTTAAGTAAATATCAAAGGAGCTCAAAAAATCACAATATTATTTAAATATTTAAGCATTTGCTTATAGAGTATATAAATATGCATGCATTCACTTCATTTACAGCAGCAGTCTGTTTTTAAACTTGTTATACTTAGCATATATATGCATATAATTGTTGGAATCTATTTATTCATTTCTGTCCTCATCATATGGATGTATAATCTCTGTTAACAATATAATTTTGTGTGGATTTTTTTAAATTTTTCATCACACTTTACAGTACAAACAGGAAAAAGCAGACTTAAAAAACAAAAATAAATTCAAAATTGGCGTGGACTAAATTTGGACTGTTGTTTTTGTCCATGGAGTTTTCTTGGCAGGGATACTGGAGTGGCTTGCAGGTTCCTGCTCCAGGTGGATCACATTTAGTCAAACTCTCCACTATGACTTGTCCGTCTTGGGTGGCCTTGCATGGCATAGCTCATAGCTTCTCTGAGTTATTCAAGCCCCTTCGCCATGGTGCTGGAGGAAACTCTTGAGTGCCCCATGGACTGCAAGAAGATCAAACCTATCCATTCTGAAGGAAATCAGCCCTGAGTGCTCACTGGAAGGACAGATCGTGAAGCTGAGGCTCCAAGACTTTGGCCACTTCATGAGAAGAGAAGACTCCCTGGAAAAGACCCTGATGTTAGGAAAGATGGAGGGCACAAGGAGAAGGAGACGACAAAGGCGAGATGGTTGGACAGTGTTCTCGAAGCTACCAACATGAGTTTGAACAAACTGCGGGAGGCAGTAGAAGACAGGAGTGCCTGGCGTGCTCTGGTCCATGGGGTCACGAAGAGCCAGACACAACTAAACAACAACAACAAAATTTGGACTGATCATTACAACCAGCCGCTTAATAATTCTTCCCTGTTTCCTTCCTTTCCTTGGCAATAAGAGGATGGCAGAAAATGCAGGTTTGTCAAGGACCTGGTGGGTTAGTATTCATGATGCATGGATTACATCCAGCTATGGATATCAGAATTTCGGTAAATTTGAGCTAGGTTATAAACAAGAAAATCCAGACTAGTCTCCATGTGAGAGCATCTATATCTGCAATGTCCAAATAAGGGTGACGAATTGTTTTTAAAAGAATGTTAGCTAGGATATACACACACACATACACACACGCACACGCTCATATTTTTTCACAGCTGATTTTGCACAGGGATTAGGGTGAAGAAGAAGGGGAGGGAGCCTCAAAATAAGATAATAATGGTGATGGCTATTGCTGTGCCCTACAGATTAAGAGAATATTGATCACCTAGGTTACTAGAGAGCAGGCATTATTGGTAGGCAATGATTACATTTTTTGTCAGGTACCTGCTATGCGTAGGTTATGTTCCTGCAAAATGCCTCCAAACCTACAGGGTCTGAATAATGCACTCCTACTGATTAATAAGGCCACAGTTGGGCTGAAATTCCTGCAAAATGATTTTTTAAAAGAAGTGTCCCATTGATTATTTCACAGGAACTGCTTTTCTCCTTTACATTCAGTTAGTGCCGAGGATACCCTCTGGTACTGTACTTGTAATTTTCTCCTATTGATTTTAACAGCTTCCTTGACCTTGGGCAAAGAGCCTTAAAATATCACCAGAGACAGAGGGTGTATGAAAAGCCTTTAAAGGAGGGATAAACAGAATATGTGCAGGAGGGAACAGAGAAAGAGCAAGCGGATATGCCAATAGCATTAATAAATGCAAGTACAACTAGGACTGCCAAAATGACTTGGAGTCATGGTTTCTCCCTTTCTCCCTAGGTTCAAAGTCTCCATCCCTTCTTGGCTTGTTGATTTTTGTTTGTCGAGCTGGAGCTCCGCAACCCATCTGTGCCATACTTATTCTAGGTTTGTTTTTGTACTGTATATGAGCTTAGGAATTCAGCATTCTGCTATGTTGATCAATCCATCAGGGCAAGCATTTCAGCTTGCTGGACACAATGATTCCCACTCTCTCCTGCCCCCTGTTCTGGGGGTTCTTCCCACACACCCCAAACCAAATTCAGTGGGTACATAGGATTGTATGAAGGGAAGAGTGCTTGCCTTTGTAGCACAAGACTTAATCCTAGCTCATGGGATGATGAGAGTCGAAGCAGCAAACATGAAAGAACAGAACTGGGCTGTAGCAATTTCTACAGTGGGGAAGTTCCAAAATATTGCTGTAAAAGTTGGGTGCCACCCCTCTATCTGCCAAGCAGTAGCAAGGGTCCTTGGAGTTCCAGGCACTCACCCAGGCTCTGTGTTCCTCTGGAAAATTGAGACACAGTGGAGACTATTGTAGCTTTCAGAAATATGCTTTATTCACCTATTTACACCTTCAGTCTGCATGGAAGAAGTCCAGATCTCATAGCATGGTCATTTCAAGAGGGGCCTGTCCCCCACAGGAGTCCAAGGCATCTCTCCCAGCCAGCCTTCAGCCAGCATAACCCAAGATGGATCCCAGCCTTTCTTCTCCCCTCTTCCTCTTCCCAGAACACCTTGATAAAAGACTCTCTTTCCCCGTCACCACACACCCAGTTACCCTGGCACCATCTGTCTTTGTTTGAACTGGGCTCATGTGGTGCTTTCATTTGAAGGTTGTCTCCCTCATTTTCAAACTTTTTCAGTGTGACCCTGTTCTGCCAAGGCAATAAGCAGACTTTGGGGTGAAGATTGAAGATTTTATTAGCCACGCAGCCAGCTTTAGACATAAAATACACACACATAGTCACTAAAGCAAATTGCTAAGCATTTAAGCATTATTATAGCAAAACCTTCCCACGCCGGTTCATTCTGACGTTCCATCTGCTGTTGGAGAACCCTTAGGAATGACGGCAAACAATCTCCCTTGGATTCTTGGATGCTTATAACACAAGGCTTATCTCAGTAGCCTTGACATTAAGCCCACATTTCCTCTTATGCCACAATACATTCTCATATGCAATTAACTCCTTAAAGGACAGATCCTAAAAGTACCAAAATATTGCAATCGCTAGCTACTAAGCAGAGGCAGCTCCTTAATGAGGCGTCAATAAATAATTATTGGGTGCCCCTTGTCTCCTCATGATCTCAATATTCTTCTGCATATTTACAATATAGGCAGTGGTGAAGCTGCACGCTCCACTACCAGGGGCGGAGAGCAGGCAGGAGCATGGCACACGTTCTGGGGCCGTGATGTGCCACCTGTGGGGACATAGCGTCCGGCGCATGGGGGGGGGCTGCTGCAATGGCACCCTGCCAGAATAGTGGTCCCAGGGGCGGTCCTCTCCCTCCGCACTCCTGTTCTTCTGCCAGTGAATACAGAACCATGCTGTCTGCAGGATCCAGGCATCTGCCCCATCTTGCCTTCTTCTGGAGACCGCCACATGGGCCCAGGATAAGTTGCATCGGTGAATTTTAAACACAATCTTATACATATTGTTACAGAGGCCTGGTGCCTGCTCCTCTCTCTGAGATCCCAGCTTCCTCTTTCTCCTTCCCAGAAAACCTTTGCTCTAAAACTCCCTTTTCCCAGTCCCTTGAAACAGGCACCTTTACCTTGGTAACAACTCACTCTCCAGGCTAAAGGATTCCTCTCCCCAATGGCCCATCAACACCTTTTGTCATGCTAACGGGTATCTTCTTCACTAAGCCAGCCAGACTGGTTTGCATGTCAGCCCAGGAATTTCCTGAATTCCCTGTCTGGCACAGTTCTGCACTTCATTATTATTATTTTTATGGATGCAAAGAAGTTCAGCACTTTAAACCATATCCCATTTAATCAAAACCTTGGTATTTATTAATTTTGAGGGTTTACCCCCAAATCTATAACACCATTTATCAGATCTTACCATGTTTGATAAGGTTTTCTCCTATGGGTACAGAAGATTTCAGTGCAGCCTTAGCGCAAGATGTCATTTGTCCATTTTCATACAGAAAACACTCCAGGGAATAGTTTTTCTGTAATAAGTGAGTGAAAACATATGGGGCTCTGTTCCAAGGAAGCACAACATGGATTCAGTCTGGGAAGAACTGCCTGAAAAGAGTCGAATGTGATAGAAATAATTGTTTAGAGAAATATTCTGTGTTTAAATATCCAAGATTCTGTTTCTGACAAATGCATGTATTGAGGAAAAGCTCTTGGGGGTTTAATTCAATTTCAAATGAATAAAGAGTACAAAAAATCATGTGCTCAAGATTAGATGAGACTTGTCCAAAGTCTGTCTCTACCCACCCATGGAATTACTGAAGCTCTGCACCTAAGGTGATAATTAAAGTTGCATAAGGGTGAGTTGATGGAGACAAAAAAGGAGTGAAAAACAGAAGAAAAATGAAAAGCGAGACAACCACAAGAAGCAACACAGCATGAACCAGGCAGGTTTCAAGCAGATTATTAAAATACTCTCAGTTAAAGGCCACAAGACTGTCACAACCTGAATGGAAGCACATTCTTAATTATTATTTTCAGGTTTTCTGACTCCATGGCCTAAGAACACCAAAGCTGAGCTCCCTGACCATCTAGCTTTGGGCAGGTCTTTAAATTCTGTTGGTTTGAATAAAAAAATATTTTATCCATTATTGAAGAACACAATATCCCAGCAAAGCACAAAGGGTGGGGAGGGGGGAGAGAGGATTCCTGTAAGAAGTCGGAACTCCATAAAAACCCCTGTCTCTTTACTATCTGTCTATACTTTTGGCCAACTCTTTACAAGTCAGTGTTCAGAAGGTGAACTATGCCCCAAAGCTGAATAGTCCTTACTGAGTAAGCCTAAGAAAGCTTCTTTCCTTTAAGAAATCGTTTCCTTTCAGCTGCACAGACCACACAAGACGCTAAAATATTCCCACCTTGCAGTTATGAAGACCTAATTGAGAGTTACTAGATCCATACCGGATAAATCAAAGAGCCAAAGTTTCCAGACCAGGACAGTTTGTCAAAAGTGCTTCTGGCATAATGCAACCTTCACTTTCCAGTTCACCAATAGACCTAGCTACGTACCATATTTTTCGCTCTATAGGATGCACTTTTCCCCCTCCAAAAATTAAGGGGAAATATGTGTGCGTCCTATGGAGCGAATGCAGGCTCCTTGGCTTCAGCGATAGCAACACGGAGCCTCCGAAGCGCAGAGGAAGCGCTCCCTCCACGCTCCGAAGCTACGCGCTCCTTTCGCTGAAGCCTGGAGAGTGAGAGGGGTCGGTGTGCACCGACCCCTCTCGTTCTCCAGGCTTCAGGTTCCTTTTGCTGAAGCCGGGAGAGCAAGACTCTCCTGGCTTCAGCAGAGAGGGAGAGCTGCGCAGCGCCCCTTCAGCTAAGTGGGAGGAGAAATGGAAGAGGCTCTGTTTCTCCTGCCACTTCGCTGAAGGGGTGCTGAGCAGAGAGGGAAAGATTTTTTTTTTCTTGTTCTCCCCCTCTAAAACAAGGTGCGTCCTATGGTCGGGTGCATCCTATAGAGTGAAAAATACGGTATATACCAAGGTCAGAAACTGGATTAATCAAAGAAAGCTGTACCTGATGTGTTTCCTTCCAACTTCAAAGCCTCAAGGCCTGCTGGCTATCAGTGCTTCAGCTTTGGTTAGATCAATCAGCTTGTATTCATCAGCCATACAGTCCACATGACCTTTGCTAGTTGACATAATGTTTCCCACCTCCAGTCCAAGTTGCCAGCATGGAGAGACTGGTTCAGATTGGGACTCTAGCCTAGGGGGTACTGATGCTTCAAAACCATCACCCCCCTGCTGTGGTTCCAATGTGAAATAGGGGCAGGATACTTGCAATTTTCATTGCAAAAATGAAACGAAAACAAAACTCCCATTGAAATGCATAAAAGCGATTGAACAAGAGTGCAGGGTCAAGATCCAATGAAAAAGAGGACAGAAATTAGCACCCCGATATCCAAAAACACTGAATTCATGCTATCTCAACCTCTCTCAGACCCTCCAAGCATCCCTATTTAAGGACAGTCTCAGATTCACAGAAGCTGTTCTGGTTTCATATTTGATCAAACAGTGTTCTACTTTGCCTTAGAATGTCCCTATTTTCACTGGAGACATGTTGGAGGCTATGGCAAGATGTCCCAATTTTCAGCAGAGAAATGTTGGAGGGTATGGAGTTATGTGACTCCCAAGCCAAGGAGATAAGTAACAATACAACCTTTAGAAGACATCTGAAGGCATCCCTGTATAGGGAAGGTTGTAATGTTCAATGTTTTATTATGTTTTTATATATGTTGGAAGCTGCTCAGAGTAGCTGGAGCAACCCAGTCAGATGGATGGGATATTGTTGTTGTTGTTGTTGTTGTTGTTGAATAGGAAACCCCTATTTTCAGCAGAGAAATATTGGAGAGTATTCTCTCCGCCTTAAATACCCACTGGATTGGAGAAGATGAAACTGAACACTAAAGAACTACATGGGAAATGTACAGGAAAGATTGCAGTGACAATAGCACAGTCTCATTGCCATATCTAAACATGCATGGATCTTGGAAAAAGTAGCTGAGCAGCACCTTCATAAAACAATGAAGACATGGCAGTACATGTCAAGACTTCAAAATCTCTTGTTTAGTCAAGGGCCAAACATGAATTTGAGGCCACCTGGCATCCTGACGTCCTTAAGCAATTATTCAGTTGTTTCAGACAACAATTCATTCTCCACAAAAGAAACCCTTTCCTGTCTTCCCTGAGCTCCTTAGTCATCTTCATGGATTGGCTGAAGGAACAATTGATACGTGATTCATGGACATGCAGCTGAATCTGTTCCTCTTGCTTAAGTAGGTTCCAAAACTTTCCCTTTCCTTGGACAATAGCCATTTGAATTGAAGAATGTTGTAATTAGATTATCTCTTTGCAGAATTTATGATAATTGTTTTCGCCCTTCCACGAGACTGAAAATTCCATCTCTATTGTGCCTCTACAATATCTATCAACCTAATCAGCAATGCACTGCTTTAACGATCTGTTGGTATTGGAAAAATGAGAACAATGACCTTTGAGCTAATTAGTTTATATGAAGAACCTAGTGAGATGGAAAGTATAAGACTTAATGGTATTTTAGATTATTCATTTTAATCATAACTGTGAAGGTAATATCTGATCCTAATTAGACTACAGGAACCAAGTTCAAACAGACACACTGAAACATACATGCAAGTTATACCTATTTTCCCCTCAGAGAAATATTATCAAATTATCGAATTAATATTCAATAATTACCTTTAAAAACTACTTTGGAAAATGCAACAGCTTTTGACATTATGTATTAATTTCTTAGGGACGTGGGTGGTGCTGTGGTCTAAACCACAGAGCCTAGGACTTGCCGATCAGAAGGTCGGCGGTTCGAATCCCCGCGACGGGGTGAGCTCCCATTGTTCAGTGCCAGCTCCTGCCAACCTAGCAGTTCGAAAGCACTCAAAGTGAAAGTAGATAAATAGGTACCGCTCCGGTGGGAAAGTAAACGGTGTTTCTGTGTGCTGCTCTGTGCTGGCCACATGACCCAGAAGCTATATGCCAGCTCCCTCGGCCAGTAAAGCGAGATGAGTGCTGTAACCCCAGAGTTGTCTGCAACTGAACCTAACGGTCAGGGGTCCCTTTACCATTATTACTTTCTTGCTTTTCTCTGTTTTTAAGAGCCCAGCCTGAGGAAGAGTTGTGTGTAACTCAGAAGCTTCCTTACTGTGAAACACAGTTGGTCCTAATAAAGTTTTTGTTTTACTGGACTTGTCAGAGGTATTATCAGAATGTGTACAAGAGTTTCCATTACGTTCATGCATATTTTCGTATTCTCACACTCTGGTCTCCCCTGTGTAGGACAGTCGTACATTGGTTTTCAAACAGTTTAGTTCTCGAACGTTTTGGCTCCCCAATGCTGCAAACCTGGAAGTGACTGTTCCACTTTGCAAACTATTTTTGGAAGCCGAACGTCTGATGGGGCTTCCATGGCTTCCAATTGGCTGCAGGAGCTTCCTGCAGCCAATCAGAAGCCGCACTTTGGTTTCCAAACATTTTGGAAGTCAAACGGACTTCTGGAACAGATTCTGTTTGACTTCCAAGGTATGACTGTATAGCACTTCTGCGTGCAAACATGAATTGCGGTGTACTGCATCCCAAACCTTTGGATCCCTCCTCCATTGCATCCCCACTGGAAGTAGCTAACCCTGAATGTAGTGTTTTGGAAATGTTTGGAGCTGGGCAACAGACTCATTTCAGGCTTTTATGTTACACCCACTTAGGAGCTGTTGTAACAAAGTGACACACACACACCGTGCTGCTCCCACCTTCTGCCCTGCTTTGTGTGGGTACCAAGGATGTAGATATTGAACTGACTGTGCCATAAAACCCATTGCTGCCAGCCAGGGGTTAGAATTGTACCTTTTGTTCCTCTACTACAGTCCCCAACTGAGATCTATAAAGCTGGGCGTTAGCTTACAAAAACCCATCAACCTCAGAAGGGGTCTCTGGAGGCTTCTTTCATCAATCCGTACTGATTCCACCGTGGGAACATTATGCCCCACATAACCTTGTATTTCCCCCACTCTACCTCAAGCCTATTGTCTAAACCAACTCACACCATAATGTTCTCTTTCCCTTTTCTCAAAAGGCAGCCAAACATTAGAGATGATTCAGTACTCACAACCATTAGGGGGGAAGAAACAAAGTGTGTATGTTCATGAAATCGGTAGGAAGCCATTTTCTGGTGGCAAGACAAATACATTTCATCTTCTAAAACAATTAAATTATTTCCCCTAACTTGCCCCCATGAAGAGTTCCACAACAATCTGATCCATGCGGATAAATATTGGATGAACTCAAAGCCTCGATACATCATGCTCTCTTAACAATTACCTCAGCCATAAATTATTCTATGCAATTACAGAAGTCAATTACATTTAAATTGCTGCCATCATTGTAAATTGCAATAGTCACAAATACTAATCCTAATACCACGATCTTTATTACAGTTCTGTCTTGTTATTAAAAAAATGTGCAGAGGAAATGTTATTAGGTTGACACGGGACATTGTAAGGTGGCTTTTGTTGGTTTTTAATTGAAAAGAAACATAAAACTGGAATAATTAGGGAAAACAATTAACACAACCCCTTGCTATGCAGATCTAATGAATGAGTATAGATGTAGGAAGAGTTATACAGGCATGTTAAATTTGTTTCTAAAGACATTAAATACAACATTGTAATTAAGAAAAGATATCCAATAACCTTTTAAAGCTTAAACACACACTCAGGGGTGATAGGTAGCAGGACTCCACTCCAATATAATAGGCCAGGGCTAGTCCTAGGGAAAATGGCCAACAGCAACAAAAATGAGAACCTTTGAAAAGGAAGAGGAAGCAGAATGGGGTAGACCAGTGTTATTTTCCACCTGAAATTAAGAAATTAAGTTGTTTAGCTTTTTGGGGTGGGGGTGGGGGAGGTCACTTCCGCCAATTGCTCAACCGCCTGCCCGCCACTGCCAATCGCTTGCCATAGCCACCACCGATCGTACACCTTGCCGCACCTGCCAATTGTCTGCCCGCTCGCCTCCACCACCTGCCCACCCGCCCACTTGCTGCAGCCACCAATCGCCTGCCCAATTGCTGCAGCCACAGCCAATCGCCAGCAGGTTTTGGTGCAGCCACCAATCACCCGCCCAATCGCCGCTGCCAATCTCCTGCTTGCTGCTGCCATTAATCACACGTCCCCCCTCCGCATTCACTATCCGTGTATAAGATGACACCCAATTTTTGCCTAATTCTTTTTTAGCAAAAAGCATCGTCTTATACATGGAAAAATACAGTAAATTCTAAAGTGCCATAAGAATGAGGCCAAAACAACTAAGAGACGTGTGGTGAATGCGGTGAAAGTCTTTTACAATATTGTAACTAAGATTTATATATTGCAGTATTTGAAGCAAGAATTTGGTAATATTCCAGGTTATGAAAAGTATTTTTTTCTTTTGTCTTTTTCTTTATATCTTTTAGTTTTCCTTTCCTTTTTTATTGTTATTAGTTTTCATTTTGGTAAATTTGTATATAAGTGTGTTTACAGTGTTATGTATTGTTCTTTGTTTTTCTTTGCTTAATTTCTATTTTTTTTGGGGGGGGGGGAAATAAAAATAATTAAATAATAAAAAAAAAGAATGAGGCCAAAACATAAAAGTAAAAAAAAAAACACTGGGACAGATTTTTCTGCAGCACTAGTTTATTGTATTAGTGGATAAAGCCAGAGGAAAGCTGATTTCAAGTGTTCAAAAGTAATAAACCAAATTTGTAAGAGGGGGTAGGGATTCCATTCCTTAAAGCATTTTTTGAATGTGCGACTGCAGATGTAAAATAGCCATAGATAGTAGTCATATGAATATTCCACCCCAGGACTGGTTCCTGACCTAACATGACCGCAAACCCTTGAAATAGTTGGATGCTATCTGACTTCGGAAGTGTATGTGCATTGTTTGATGGTTTAACATGATTGCTCACTGGTGATTGCATGAACAGACTCCAATTAGAAGAATCGTATTTGAGGTGAGGTGAGGTGAGGCAAAAGTTCTACCTGATCTGCGATGGCAAATGCAAGTCACCAGCTGACGCAACTGTCAGCTGGTGAACTGGTTCATAATTTGTAGCGCTATCCCAAGCAAAAGTATAAGTGAAGTTTCCATCATTTCCCCCCCATCTGTGATGATTAAGAGGAGAAGGGCTGAAAAATCACCATGGGAAGGGGGGAAAGCCTATGGCAAGGTTGTGAGTCTCAGTCCTAATTTACCAGGTTCAGACCTATTCACTAAGCAAATTAAAGCAATGAGACAGACCTTGTGGCTCAATGTGACAGCCAGAACATCATTAGGAAATATTTGTGATTGGTTATAACCACAATGATCATATCATACCTAGAAACCAGTCAGGACAAACAGAACAGGGTCTTCCCCACCCCCAGAGTTCAGAAATATGAATGGAAGATTCCTGAATGGGGTTGGTTTTCCCCCCCTTTTTTCTTTTGAGTGGTGGGAGGATATGAATATTTCAAATAAGCTATGATTTTGTCATGATTCTGGTATAAGTTTTGTATAATGCAATCTCACACCATCCCATTTTGCATTTCTAAATGTCAACCTTCAAAAGATGATTGTGGATGGTGAACACAAATCAACCCGAGGTTTTTAAATGAATTTGCCAAAGAAGAGAGGGAAATATAGGCTGAGATCAAATTAACTACTTTAGCATCACTCAAAGGGTTGTGTTTGCCCAGTGTCCAGTCAAATTTTCAGGGTCATTATAGGCTAGAATGTGAGATTTACACATACATGATTTGTTAAAACTCCTTTAAAACTCCTGCTCATCTTACAAACCATTTTAAAGATTCCCCTCATCCTTCAGAACTTCTCTTTGAAGGGAAAAGCAATCATAAGTCCCTTACAAGGCTCAAAGGACTTAGTCTACTGTTCTTTGGATTCTTGTGCAGCCGGCTATCAGGCCTTGGCTTGGTGCTTAGAAAGGCAAGAGAGTGTAGCCTCAAGAGATAGAGGGCTTTTTTGCTGGTGGTGCCCATCCAATCTATGGAAAAACAAAGTATATGTGGGGACAGAGGGTGACTTGGAGAAGAGGATGCAGGGAAGGAACCAGAAAGCATGGTCCCCAACACACTCTCAAAATCCCTATTGTGGGTTCGAAAACATTGGTGACTCTTAGTCTACAGAGTTTCTTTTTTTAAAAAAAATAAATTTTTATTAACCGGCCAATCACATCAAATTAAATCACATCATATAAATTCCGAATTACAAAGCCGAATTTTAAATTTTTGTTGGGGGGTCCCATATTTCAAGATCCGAAGGGGGGATTCTGATCACCTTCTTGCTACTGCATTAATATCCAAATCAGTCCAAATCAGTCCAAACAATTATTCATAATTCTGTCCAGTCTTATCTTGCTGTTTCCACATCACATCTTATTCATATATTTTCTCTTTTTCCTTTATGATCTCTTCTGATAGTCTCCTTAAGCCGATAAACACCAATAATAATCCTGTGTGGATTTTTCCGTCCTTCCAATCCTCACTTCGAGATGGTTTCCATATGTCATCACCTTCATAGATAACATCGCTCTTTCCATCATTAATTATAGAACTGTCGCTCTTGAGTCCTCTCTGCGGAGTTTCTCCCACAATATAAAAACAGCTCAATTTCTCTATTTCTCCTCCCAGACTCAGTCCTCCGACAGAACTTCCCAATATGGTGACGGCATTTTTAACTGCGTCATTTCAAAGCTCTTATACATTCCACGCTCTTCTTAAAACATGCTTTGGTTCGAAAGTTTATCTCCACACAGCCTTAAATCCACAGCTTAAATCCTTAAAGCAACATTTCTGACTCATGAGGGGAGGGGATTCTTGTTTAATCACATAAGGAAAGAAAGGAAAGGTTTTTTTCCCCTCCCCCATCAGTCATTTGCCATACCGTGTCTTGACGTATCTTCTCATAATTTAATCTTGTCTTGTTTTATCAGAGATCTCTTCTGTTGCAGTCTTTTATTCCCCCTCTTTTCTTGAAACATGTGCATTCCTTCATCCAAATTGTTTCTTTTGAAGTTCTTGCAGCTAGTGGCGCGAATCAGGGACAGCGTCCAGGAGCTCCAGAATCCCACAGGAGGGCTTTGTGCCTAGTGCCCCCATCCCCTCAAAATTCAGGGGTGGTATAGGGCACAGCAGGCAAGGCAGTCCCCCTCACCATCCGGGGGGGGGGGTTAGGGAGGCTAATTACTCCCATCATAGCCTCCAAATTACCTCGTGTGGGTCGGAGAGATGTTATTGTCAGCCATCTTCCGATGTGCCCCCTAGTGCCCCCCCAGTCTACAGAGTTTCATGTCACCCTTCCAATCTGAAGCTCAGAGGGTAACCATGAGAGAGGGCCTTTTCAGTGGTAGCCCTATGGCTTTGGGATGCATTCCCCAGGGAAGCTGGTCTGACATCCACATTGCTTCCTTTTTTTCTACTAGGCTAATATTTTTCTGTTCTCCCAGGCTGATAGAAGTCCCTGTGGAATAGTGGGCAGTTTTAATGCATGCATTTGATAGCTGAATATACTCTTTTATTGTACTGGTTTTGTGTCTGGGTTTTCATGTTTGTTGTTTCTGGTGTATCCTTTTATTGCAGTGTGGTTTTATCGTTATGTTTTTATTCTCTTTTTTATTTGTGTGATGCTTACCATTTGTGTGATGTGTACCAACTGATTGACAGGAACAAAGGCAGAAACTAGGGAGGAGGAAGTGGTGGAAAGATGTGGCTTGATGAAAATGAAGTCTGACATCGTGTTACTACTGAGCGAGTCTGTCTTAAATATCCTTTCTTGTCCTTTTCTGGCCGATAAGCAAATGCCATAAGCACAAGCATACATGCCTTCTATTGGTTGTGTCCGCTCCTAAGGCCCATAACTTGGTAGCATAGTGCAGATGAAAAAGGGCCAAGGTATCCTGACATCTCCAGGTAAAAAAAAGTTCGGATAACCAGCGGCAGATCTTGAAGTCTCAGATTTTAGTGGCACCCTGTGTGACGCTAAAATTTGGTGCGCCCCTGAGGCTCTGCACCCAGTGAGACCAAACAGGTCGTGTTCCTCTAAATCTGCCTCTGTTTGCAAGGAAAGAACTGATGGGCTACGTAAGACCAATACACCAATCTAGTAAAAGTAGCATCTTGTATTCCATCAAATATAACAAAAGTGCAAAGAAAACAATGGAGAGAGAAAATAGTATGGCAGACAAGAAGGTAACGGGCACCCCAAAATGTTTTTTCCCCTTGTTCATAGTGGACTTTTAATTCTTATTATTCCACATTGTGGGTTAGGAGCAAATTCCATCTGCTGTCAGATTTATTTCTTTTTCATACATTCATTTATGAAGATTCCATCTTCCACAGTGCCTTGGCATAAGCCATCCAAAGCAAATTTATTCATTTAATATATATTTATTCATTCAGCACTTCATAATTGCATTTTACTTTTCCTGCATTTATCAAACAACTAACAGGTTATTTCCCTGTATACGTTGAATTATAAACACTAGGATGGTTTTTTCTTTTCCTTTTAGCATTTTAACTTTATGTGCTTATTTTTAATTAACAGCAGATCTGTGATTGGCTCACTCTAGATTTTCATCAGATACCTGGTGCCAGTGCATTTTTCCTGGGGGGTACGCAGGGGTACACATACTTCTAAACATTTTGTGAATCTAAGTTTGGCCTCATTCAGAGGCAGTATTTCAATATAAGTAGGAAAATGAGAGTATCCCTAAACATTTTTTTTAGGGGAAAAAAAGCACTGCTTGGTACATTAGATAATTTTGATATAAACAGGATGGCAAGTCTACAATACACATATGAGAGGTGGCTTGGTTTGGCTTGTCCCTTTATCTGACAGCAAAACTACGTCATACTTCAAAATTCAGTCCCAGCCCCCTGGCTCAGCTGGTTGGGGGAAATACAGGATCCTGAGAACTTTGACTACCATCCTCCTGCATGCAATAGATTGCCATGTTCATCCAGGTTTGTACCAGCCATCAGTATTGCTGCATCTTACCTTGGGAATTGTAATAACACATTGTTAGGAATGCCATGAGAATATTTGTGAATTTGCTGCTTCCGATAAAGAAAACTCATACCTGCTATCACAAATATCTGTCTCAGTGAGAGAGAGAGAGAGAATGAGAATATTCTTTTCAGATTTATAAAGGGGGGAAAGCAGCAGCTGGATGTACAAGATGTTGTGCAATTAAGCCAACTGTAGTTGTGATAATATACATGTGTGGTAATGATTCGGCTATGCTGAGAACAAAGTCTATGCTTTTCATTGGGAAATATAGTCTTATACCAATGATAACAGAAGAAGAAGAAGAAGAAGAAGAAGAAGAAGAAGAAGAAGAAGAAGAAGAAGAAGAA
>JAXCMG010000208.1:522989-537329 GCA_034642415.1 Podarcis siculus | reverse complement strand
AAGAAGAAGAAGAAGAAGAAGAAGAAGAAGAAGAAGAAGAAGAAGAATTCAAATCTCTATCTGGTCCATCATCCTATTTCCCACCATGGCCATCCAGATTTAGATTATACTTCTGACAACTCCAGCAACCCATTGGCTGCCAAATGTATTGCTCTGCTTTCATTTGGACCACATCAGTGAGGTTGAAAGAGAGGTCTTGTTGTCGGGGCAGCCCAGGACCTCCATACACACTGCTCAGGCTTGTGTCCTGGTGAGGTCAGTTCGATGTTGCTAATGCAGCTAAAAATCAAAGGTAAACAACAACAAAAAATGTGGGAGGTAGCAGTTATGAATTACCGGTCTCTGCAGCCACAGCAGGTGGTGTGATTCTCCAGCAATTCAACTTAACCCCTCAGAGGCCCATTCCATTGTCTCTCAAGACAATGTTGCATTTTTGCCTAATTACACATTGTTGCAAGCATTTCCCCCTAAAATATTGCTATTTGTATTTCATTTTCACCAATATATTCATTTTTATGTACACTTCTACCTAATATATGTATTTTTTGTAAACATTGTTCATTTAGAGAATTGCATCGCAAAATTCAAACCAGTGAAAATTTTGTG
The DNA here is from genome assembly GCA_034642415.1 of Podarcis siculus. Taxonomy (NCBI): domain Eukaryota; kingdom Metazoa; phylum Chordata; class Lepidosauria; order Squamata; family Lacertidae; genus Podarcis; species Podarcis siculus. The sequence continues at coordinate 536,723 of JAXCMG010000208.1, read as the reverse complement.
TTTCGGTTCTCACATTGCTTCAGAAAGTGTGGATTTGATAGATTTGCCTTTAAAATGCAAAGTGAATTTAATTTCTTCCCCACCCTAAGCCTCCATTTAACAGAAACTTCTATGTTATATCTCAAGGCTGGGGTTTCAAGTATGGAAACAGGCACAGATCATTAAAAAAGGTAAAGGGACCCCTGACCATTAGGTCCAGTCGTGACCGACTCTGGGGTTGCGGCGCTCATCTCCTTTTATTGGCCGAGGGAGCCGGCGTACAGCTTCCGGGTCATGTGGCCAGCATGACTAAGCTGCTTCTGGCAAACCAGAGCAGCGCACGGAAACGCCGTTTACCTTCCCGCCAGAACGGTACGTATTTATCTACTTGCACTTTGACATGCTTTCGAACTGCTAGGTTGGCAGGAGCAGGGACCGAGCAACGGGAGCTCACCCCATCGCGGGGATTCGAACTGCCGACCTTCTGACCAGCAAGTCCTAGGCTCTGTGGTTTAAACCACAGCGCCACCCACGTCCTCGCACAGATCATTACAGTCAGGTAAATTCAGGTCAACCTTATCAATGCTGGAGCAAATACAATGTTTGTAGTCTGCGGTGCCAGATCCCTTATTTATATGAAATTGCAAGTGCATGTTCCATCCCCAGGGCTGCAGTATATATCCCTGTGAAGGCAGAGATAGGCAAGTGTTTTTTAGCTACAGCAAATGTTCTTCTGCTGCATCCACTGAACAGTTTCCAGCAGGAGGTTTTGACTTGGACCATCTGAGCTATGTGGTTTCTGTAGCCTATGGTAATTCTGCTCTTTTGGCAGGCCGTTTAAATCAGCCACCACAAAGCTCCCTTTCCTTTTAGGTTCTCTACAAATCATCCACAGAGCCCATGGACCGTATGATGAAGGGTTTGTTCACAGGGGACCCAGCGACGAGCCACCTACTGTTTTTATTGAAGGTGAGAGGGTTAAAGAGACGATAGCAGGGATTTATCTTGCAGTCGAGAACAGAAGGGAGAGTCTGCCAGGGAGAATCTGTTTTGGTTGTCATCCCCTTAAGCACAGTTTGGTTCAGCAGAATTGTTCCTCGCTAATGCAGAAAAAACAACAAGAAGTAATATAAGAAAATATCATCTGACGGACACCAACAACAATCTAACAAGAGGAGAGACCATTTAGAGTGGACATGGTTTTTGCATGAAAATAGTCCTGATGTAATGTGTTGCGGTGCAATGTGAAAAATTGCTGCAGGTGCTGTCAGGACTCTGAACTGCTACTTCCCTGAACTGGCTTCTGGATGCAGACCCTGGAATTCCAGCAGAACCATCAAAGGCAGCACTTTGTAACTTCACCACACTTTAAATCTGTCAGAGTTGGATTTAATTACCTGGCCTTACTGGCAATGCTTTGAGCTGTGGACTGGGGGTTGCCAGATAACTAGGACAAGTGGTCCTGTGCAAAGGAGCCAACATGTCAGAAATCTTGCTCTGCCATGAATGCCAGCAGGAAGATGTTGCTGTGAAACATAATATGAGGCTGCCTTAATTGTATATAAATTTACCCTCAGCTGAAGGTATGCTCTATCATATGTGGTGGACTTGTAAAAGGGCAAAAGAGTATTGGGAAATAATTTATAATGAATCGGAAAAAAATGTTTAAAAGTACTTCCACACCCCTCCCCCCCAAAACAGAGTCCTTTTCGTTGTGGATAATTCAGATGGAAATTCCCAGGTGTCAAAAAAGGGCTATTTATGTTGTTGTTGTTTAGTCGTTTAGTCGTGTCCGACTCTTCGTGACCCCATGGACCAGAGCACGCCAGGCACTCCTGTCTTTCACGGCCTCCTGCAGCTTGGTCAAATTCATGTTCGTAGCTTCAAGAACACTGTCCAGCCATCTCATCCTCTGTCGTCCCCTTCTCCTTGTGCCCTCCATCTTTCCCAACATCAGGGTCTTATCCAGGGAGTCTTCTCTTCTCATGAGGTGGCCAAAGTACTGGAGCCTCAGCTTCAGGATCTGTCCTTCCAGTGAGCACTCAGGGTTGATTTCCTTAAGAATGGATAGGTCACACACTCTCATACACTCCACCATTATAATAGTGTAAGTTTACCAGATGTCCCTGTTTCCAGGGAACAGTCCCCAGATTTACAAATCAGTCCCCATACAAAATTCATTGAAGTTGAAAAGTGTCCCCAGATTCATTGAAAAAAATCTGGTAACCTTATAATAGTAGCAACTGGGGGCCTGTTTATTGAGCACTCATCCTGATTTGCCCTAACAAATCTTAAGTGGATGTTAGGTTATACCTCGGCTTTATTGAGCAATGTGTATGTGTTTCCCTAAAGTGACAGAGGACTTGAATTGTACAAACCTAAATTTCCCTGGGTGCCCCTGTATCTCTTATGCAAAATACTGACAGTTTGGAGGCTCACTTGAAATTGCCCTCTGTGACAAATGGCTATTGTCCATTTTAACGTTCTGTCAAAAGTTCCTTATATTTACTCTTTGTCATGGAATTCTACTCAGTATTGATCCAGAGCATAACTCCAGTGTATAGTTAGCAGAGTAAAAACTTAAACGCGTCAAGGATTCCCCGCAAAATAGACCAGAGGTACAGTAGTACCTTGGGTTACAAATGCTTCAGGTTAGATACGCTTCAGGTTACAGACTCCGCTAACCCAGAAATAGTACCTCGGATTAAGAACTTTGCTTTAGGATGAGAAGAGAAATCGTGCTCTGGCGGCGCGGCGGCAGCAGGAGGCCCCATTAGCTAAAGTGGTGCTTCAGGTTAAGAACAGTTTCAGGTTAAGAACGGACCTCCGGAACGAATTAAGTACTTAACCCGAGGTATCACTGTAATTGTATTTCATCCAGCAGAGCTTTACTGCTACTGAAGGCAAATGTGCATAATGGTCACAAATTCAATACATTTAGGATTGGCACTATCCATAAGAAATCCAGTTGCAGCAGACTTAACTTAAACTTACAGTAACTTATAATAAGCCTAAACCTTAACACTAAGGAAAAGAGATAGAAAGAGAAAGTGAAACCCAGGCTCCTTCTGGCCTTACAGTTATAGTTAGCATAACCTTGACAGAAAGAGATAAGAGAACCACTTTAAGCCAGCTGTATTTAGCTTCTCTGAAGGAATAACCCAAACATCACGAACCTCCTGCTTGTTTATTTCACGCAGAGAACCTTCCAGAAGCTTCCAGAGCCCTCTTGAATTACCGTATTTTTTGCTCTATAAGACTCACTTTTTCCCTCCTAAAAAGTAAGGGGAAATGTGTGTGCGTCTTATGGAGTGAATGCAGGCTGTGCAGCTATCCCAGAAGCCAGAACAGCAAGACGGATTGCTGCTTTCAGTGCTCAGCGATCCCTCTTGCTGTTCTGGCTTCTGAGATTCAGAATATTTTTTTTCTTGTTTTCCTCCTCCAAAAACTAGGTGCGTCTTGTGGTCTGGTGCGTCTTATAGAGCGAAAAATACGGTAAGCAGAATAGGAAAGATTTCTACACATCAGATCAATACTTTCTGCACCAAGAAATGCAAACTGACACTGTTATGGTATATTATATGTTAATGGACAATAACTATGTCCGCAACCAAGTACTTCAATGACCTTTCACTGTGCCTCCTTGAGTACTTTATCTATGATGCATTGTATCCTTGAACTTAGGACACGGGTGGCGCTGTGGGTTAAACCACTGAGCCTAGGGCTTGCCGATCAGAAGGTCGTGGTTCGAATCCCCACGACAGGGTGAGCTCCCGTTGCTCAGTCCCTTCTCCTGCCAACCTAGCAGTTTGAAAGCACGTCAAAGTGCAAGTAGATAAATAGATACCGCTCCAGCGGGAAGGTAAATGGCATTTCCGTGTGCTGCTCTGGTTCGCCAGAAGCGGCTTAGTCATGCTGGCCGCATGACCCGGAAGCTGTACGCCGGCTCCCTCGGCCAGTAAAGCAAGATGAGCACCGAAACCCCAGAGACGGTCATGACTGGACCTAATGGTCAGGGGTTCCCTTTACCGTTACCTTTTTATCCTTGAACTATGTTAATGCCTATTTCTTGCCGAGATTTAGGCAGGACTATGTATATAAAGTCAGACATTTTTGCATGGATGGAATGTAACCTATTGTACAAAGTTAACATCTGTTGCATCTCTCTCTCATACACACACACTATGGGAGGTTGCCCATAAGAATGCAGACCGTTGGGAGTAAAATTACTTCGTACCCCTAAAGTAGTTTAATCAACCATTATTTCTAGAGGTTTGTTTTGTTTTGTTTTGTTTTTTAAGTAGCACCTCCCCGCTACCTAGAGTAATGTGATTTGACAGAGAATTGGAAGCTTAACTTTGAAGAAGTTTAATATAATGGGCAAAGTGCTTAATTTTACACAGACACATACAAAAGTTTTAAAAACAGTTAATAATGGGGCTTCTATTTCTGGAAGCATTATAAAGCCGAGTACTCCTCCTACTTCAGGTTTATAGGAGAAGTCAATCACATGCCAGTTATTGCTCTATTACCAATTTATTTCAGAAATCAAAAGACAGAAATGACATAATAATGATTTGGGCATATATCACAAATGACAAGGCACTGAGTCCAGTTAAATAAAATTTCGCTTTGCTATATGCAGGCTAGGAAGAATGATGTTATTCCATAGCTTGTAGATAGGGATTTTGCATATCATTGTTTCTTCCACTTTAATCCTATCAAACCCAGCATGTTGTATGAGCATATGCAACCCTTGCAACTGTCACTGCTTGTGTACAGCGGAAAACAAGGTTCACAAAAAGAAAACAGCAGCAGCAGCAACCCAGAGCTTTCTAGAGCCTAAGGAAACGTTACAGCAAATCTGGAATCTTCTTGATTAGGTGAAACACCTGAGGACATTTCAAGGGAACTTAAAATATTGTTGACAAGGTGACTGATATTCTTCAGGGTCAGTGGGTTGCCCATCATCTCTTAGGAACCATGCAAGTTGCGTGTTCAGACCTTTAAACCTCCCCCTTAAATAAATTCAGACTAGACTCAAATTTTGGTTTGGTTTTTGACAGAATTTAGGCCACAACTTTATTGATTACAGCAAGTGAGTGGTTGCATAGGCTCTGGTTTGACTAGCTCCCTGCACCGTTGCAGGTAGCGCTGACCCAGGGTACCAGCAAAGGTCAGCCTAGGGTGAACACCTGGATAGGTGGAAAGCTGGGAATAGGCTATCTCCACCACCCAGATGTCCCCCTAGACTCAGGCATGGGCACAACCCCCTCACAGGGTTGACCAAACCATCGAGTCCCTGGATTCCTTTAATGGAATACCCTTCACATAGGGATGGCGAGAGCGTTCTCCCATCCCTATCACCTGAACCAGAGCCTATCTGCAACCTTACAAGTTGTGATGATTTGCTACACGGCAGGCGAAACCCAAATGGCAACAGCCAATCAGCCAAGTGGGGGAAATTCCTGCCGTGCCCTTGTCCCAACAACAGATGACACACAACGGCATAGCAAGGTCAAGCGCAACAAGCCCTAAAAGTAGGGAGAGGTGGGCGGGTGTTCCGAATGCACATGCTGAAAGAGGAAGCTCTGGGTCATGTGCATAGGTATATATAGGTCCCTTGATCCATTTAGCCTGCATCCCATTGGCCTGATTAAACCCTGCATCTAGGGACCTATCAACTGGGTGTTGTGGCTATCAAATCGTACCCACCCACAGCACAGGGTGTGGTTGCCAGTTCTCACTGCAACACGTGCCCTCTTTAAGGGAGGACCCAATCTGCTTCACATTGCATCAGACCATAGGCCCATCTAGCTCACCATTGTCTACACTGACTGCTATTGACTTTCCATGGTTTCAGATAAGTATCTGTCCTAGCCCAAGGTGGAGATGCTGAGGATTGAAGACAGGACCTTCTTCATAGAAACCATGTTCTCTACCACTGGTCTGTGGCTCCTTCCCTCTGAAGCCCAGCTGTTAAAAGCACAGACATCCTGATAGGAAAAATGGATCTAGAACACACACATCCAAGTGAAATATACATCCAAGAATTAAGCATAGAGCCTTGGGGACAATTCTACATATTTAGAAAGAGAGCTAGCTTACTGCAGAGGGGTAGATTGTGTTTTGCTGCTGTTACTCAAAACAGCCAAGTGAAAAACCAAAATTTTCAGCTACGTCACCTCTGCCTAGGGTTACAATCCAGTGGCCTTTGAAAGCTCCAAAGCTCAGAGAGAGAGAGAGATGAGCTGCTGCATGTCTACCTATTTATTATGCAGTAAAACTAGAGAATCCCTGCAATGGGGTAAGGTCTCGTTGTTCAGTCCCAGCTCCTGCCTGCCTAGCAGTTCAAAAGCATGTCAAAGTGCAAGTAGACAAATAGGTACCACTCCAGCGGGAAGGTAAACAGAGTTTCCATGAGCTGCTCTGGTTCACCAGAAGCGGCTTAGTCATGTTGGCCACATGACCTGGAAGCTGTACGCCGACTCCCTCGGCCAATAAAGTGAGATGAGCGCTGCAACCCCAGAGTCATCCACGACTGGACCTAATGGTCAGGGGTCCCTTTACCTAACCAGTAATGAATGATCTGTACGTAACCAGTCGGGCAAGCCACACAGGCTAGCTAGCTGTAAATCGGATGGTTTGGGTGGAGCAGAGTTTTTGAGAAGCTCATGCACAGACTGATCAGCTGCAGGGCCATGCAAGCTGAAACAACCTGGGGGAGTCACTTCACTGCTTCTTGTGGGTTTTCAAGTGGCAAATTGAAGTGCTTGCTTGGTATGTATATATTGTTTTCTGTTTAGAATAAAATTTTTAATCTTCTCACTCACTTATGTTTTGTATTACTTCTGAATCTCATTTTAAAAGAACCACCTTGCATTTGGCAAGACAAATATTCTTGTAGGTGACACCGCCACATCCTCTGCGATTGATCTGCATATAATTAGAGCCATGATCTACTGTATCCGGGACCTCCTGTAATGAGAGAGAAGAAAACGTTAACCATATTGGCCTGAGCTTATGGATCACAGTATTTGTAACACCACACATTTTCCAAATTTATAAAAATCTTTTTTATTAAATAAAAAGCGGCTTAGTCATGTTGGCAACATGGCCTGGAAGCTGTCTGTGGACAAATGCCGGCTCCCTCAGCCTATAGAGCGAGATGAGCGCCACAACCCCAGGGTTGTCTGCGACTGGACCTAACGGTCAGGGGTTGTTGTTGTTTAGTCGTTTAGTCGTGTCCGACTCTTCGTGACCCCATGGACCAGAGCACGCCAGGCACTTCTGTCCTCCACTGCCTCCCACAGTTTGGTCAAACTCATGCTGGTAGCTTCGAGAACACCATCCAACCATCTCGTCCTCTGTCATCCCCTCCTCCTTGTGCCCTCAATCTTTCTCAACATCAGGGTCTTTTCCAGGGAGTCTTCTCTTCTCATGAGGTGGCCAAAGTATTGGAGCCTCAGCTTCAGCACTCAGGGCTGATTTCCTTAAGAATGGAGAGGTTTGATCTTCTTGCAGTCCATGGGACTCTCAAGAGTCTCCTCCAGCACCATGGTGAAGGGGCTTGAATAACTCAGAGAAGCTATGAACTATGCTGAGCAGGGCACCCAAGATGAACAGGTCATAGTGGAGAGTTTTGACCAAATGTGATCCACCTGGAGGAGGAACCGGCAAGCCACTCCAGCATCCCTGCCAAGAAAACTCCATGGACAAAGACAACAGTCAGGGGTACCTTTACCTTTACCTTAAAACTAGAGATCTGCTTGATATGGAAAGCAGAGAGCAGGGATTGATGAGTAAAAAGACATGTGATGGAATCAGTATTTCTGTCCCATGACATTACCATGTGTTAATTTACATTTGTTTCTACTCTTTCCACATTGATCTGCACTTTTAAATTTTAATTGTACATTCTGATACCTTTAAATGACTGAGAGCTGAACACAGCATTGTGTGACGCATGAACTCATACAGATAGCTAAATTCCAACTGCATGTTAATGTAAGAGGTGCAGAGATTACATCATTTTGTATAAAAAGTTGCAGAGATAATTCCTCAAGTCTTCCCTAGCAACTGGATAGCAAGCCCAACCTGCCTGAGAATTTTGAAAGGTGGGACCTCTGGGTTGCAATCTAGGAAGGCTGTCCCTGCCAGGCAGAGCCTAAGATGCTACAATCCAGTCACAGCCATGATAAATCTCATTGATTGTTGGACCAGAGAGAATTATACTTGTATACTTGACTAGAAGAGCACACTTCAGTAGGTACATCTTTTTCTTTTTACCTCCTCTTGAGCACTTGAATTTAAGTATGCTAACATTCCCTCCTCTACACAGTGATTAATGGTGTCATACTTTTATAGCACACGTTTCCAAGCTGTGCTCCAACATGCTTTGGAGTTCCTTGGAAGCAAAGGAGAATGGTTTAATGCAAAGCGATGATGAGGCCAAAGAATGCTGAAGGCCGCCAGAATGAAACCATTGCAAAATAACATACCTTCCAACATTCCTCTGATGAAAATAGGAACATCCTTAACAACAACAACAACAACAACAACAACAACAACAACAACAACAACAACAACATATATATGCCACCCATCTGACTGGGTTGCTCCAGGCACTCTGGGTGGCTTCCCCCCAGACCATAATAAAACCATAATAAAACATTAAACTCTATACAGGGCTGCCTTCAGATGTCTTCCAAAGGTTGTATAGTTACTTATCTCCTTGGCTCAGGGGTCACATAACTCCACACCCTCCAACATTTTTCAAATGAAAATAGGGACGTCCTACCAAAAAGTGGGACATTCTAGGATCAAATCAGAAACCACGACAGCTTCTGTAAATCCGGGACCATCCCTGGAAAAAAGAGACACCTGGAGGGTCTGGCATAACCAGAGTTGAAAAGTATATGCCCCAGTTATTGCTTATATCACAATTCTCCTCTTTATATGCGAACATCTGTTGAATATTCTTTAGTCAATTAGTTTTTGACACTCAATGAAGTTAGATTTGAGTGCTAGCTGTAATTGACAGTTGGTTTCTGACAGCTTCCAGGCCAACACAACTAATCACTGACTCTAATAGGGAACTCAGGTGATGAGTGCTGACAGGATTGGAGTCAAGGCATGCTACTGAGAAGGTATCTGCATGCTCAGCAAATTCAGAAATTTTGAGAAGTACAAAAAAAATAATAATAATGCTAATGTGCAGAGTCCCTATAAAAAATAAAATCTCCATGCTCCGTTGCTATAGGATGTCAAATGTCCATTAGAAAAGTTGGGGGAATTAAAATCAGGGTGGAGGTGCTTATTTATTTAAAGTGGGACCTCGGGTTATAAACACTTTGGGTTACAGACTCCGCTAACCTGGAAGTAGTACCTCAGGTTAAGAACTTTACCTCAGGATGAGAACAGTGGGAGGCCACATTAGCTAAAGCGGTACCTCAGGTTAAGAACGGTTTCAGGTTAATAACGGACCTCTGGAACAAATTAAGTTCGTAATGTAATGGATTTGTATACTCTCCTTTATCCAGAGATCACGGGGTGGTTCATAACATAAAATGACAAAATGTGAATACAAAATACATGATAAAACAAGAACAAAAACAAACTACCCCCCCAACACATTTTAAAGGCCACCAAATGCTTAAGAGGCCTGGTTATAGAGAAACGTTTTTGCATGACATCTAAAGTTATGCAAAGAAGGCACCAGGTGAGCCTCCACAGGGACAGCATTCCACAAATGGGGTGCCACCACAGAAAAGACTATTCTCATGTTACTATCCTCCAGGCCTCTTGTGAAGGGGGCATACAAAGAAGGGCCCCAGAAGATGATTGCAGGGTCCAGGTCGGTTCATATGGGAAAAGGCGGAATGATTGAATGGAGTGGTCCTGCTGGGAGTTGAGGATATACTGCCATAGTTTTTTGCAGTTCCATTTGTGATCCATTAAAATGGGGATGGGAAACCTGTCACCTTACTGATGTTACTGGACTACAAGTCCCATAATCTCTCCAGCCATAGTGACGGAGAGACAAGGAGCAGAGTAGCAGTGTCCACAAAATAATAATAATATTATTATTTTAAAGGGCAGGGGAAAGAGTAGAACGGGCAGCGGAATACACTTCATCCCATGACCTCCCCAGAACTGACATTGCCTCTGCATCAGAGGTTCAATAAATGTCCTGCTTTTGCTTCTTTTCCTGGAACTACAAAAACAAGGAGTCTGGTAAGAACCTTGCAGGCCACCATATGTAGTGTTTAGGTTGGCTGGGCTAGAGTTTGGGCAGGCCTTGGAGTCACAGCATTGGCCTCAGACAGGCAGTGAAAAACCAACATTTGACATATATACACAAGAGCTGACATAAAATAGCAGCCAGTGCTGGTAATATTTGGCACTCGGCAGATGGAATTTAAAAGTCTGCGAAAACAACTTACTTCCATTAGATGAGGAAGCCTAGTAATTCTCCTTCCCCCACCCACCCACCCACCCACCCATCCAAGATCCTAGATCCTGTTTTCTAGTCATTTCTCAAGTGCTTTGAATGCTATTCAAACAAACTGGAATCTTCTCCTCTGTCTCTCCAGCAAAACATTGGTTCGCTCTGCATTCGCTTGTAGCTTCTAATTAGACATCTGTTAAAAGTCCATAACAGGAAATCTAATAGAGAGATGCTGCATTTTGTCAGAATGATTAATGATTCACAGTATGAAAGTGTCCCTGCATGAAGTCTATTATTTGAAACATGCAGAATCAGATTAAGCTTTTACTTTACAATGGGACTCGAGCTTCGTTATTAGAGGAAAGAAATCATGTTTGTATGAGCACTCTCATCACAGAATTCTCATTGTTTGCAAGTAGGAAGGAATGCTCTTAGCATAGCCTTCTGTTCCTACCCATCAGTAAGTTAAGATCCCATTATAAGAATTAATAAACTTTGGGAGCATCTGCATCTACAGAACCAGAATGAAACTTGTTTGATGCTCCCCTTACCTCATGAGACGCCAAGCAAGATGGGCCACCAGCAGCTCTACTGGAAACACCCGAGGAAGTTCGGCCAGGGCTCGAACCACCACGGCCTGATTCGCAAGTACGGGCTCAACGTGTGCCACCAGTGCTTCCACCAGTATGCCAAGGACATTGGATTCATTAGACTGGATTAAATGCCTTTCCACAGAGATGGCTTGAAGAGGACATCAGACATGGAAGCTTTGCCCAGATAAACCCCTCCTTCCACACATTGATGCTTGGGTACATAAAAATAAACAGGGTCTTGTTAATAATAATAATAATAATAATAATAATAATAATAATAATAATAATAATAATTTATTTGTTATTTATACCCCACCCATCTGGCTGGGTTTCCCCAGCCACTCTGGGCGGGTTCCAACAAAATATTAAAATACAATAGTCAATTAAACATTAAAAGCTTCCCTAAAAAGGGCTGCCTTCAGATGTCTTCTAAAAGTCTGGTAGTTGTTTTTCTCTTCGACATCTGGTGGGAGGGCATTCCACAGGATGGGTGCCACTACCGAGAAGGCCCTCTTGTTTCTTGTAACTTGGCTTCTTGCAGCGAGGGAACCGCCAGAAGGCCCTCAGCACTGGACCTCAGTGTCCGAGCAGAACGATGTGGGTGGAGACGCTCCTTCAGGTATGCTGTTTGCCCTGATCCCCCCCCCAAAAAAAATTGTTTGACTGGCATGCCTTCCCTCCAAGGAATCCTGGGAAGTTTGATTAAAATGCTTAGGACAATTTGCTAGAGGATGCTGTCTATCTTAGGGCAACAATGCTAAATGCAGTTAATCACTGCCAGGCCCCCTTAAATTTGAAGGGACCTGACTCGATGATAAAAAATGCACTAGCTTTAACATGTGATTAGTGATTTATATACAATAATTTGCAAGTGCTGGCCCCACATAGCAGATAGAGATGTGAGGTCTCATGTTGTCAGGATGCTGTCAGCATGGTTGCCCAGGAAATATAAAGACAAGGAAAAGTTTCTTACTGTTCTTTTTTATTTCAAACTTTACAGACAGAGGCTGTAGAACCCAGCCTCTTGGATAATGGTGTTGTCCTGAGTGACTCTCCACCCCTGTCTCTCCCACTTCCTCATTCTCATTGTCTCTTCTATGGGTGCTGCTACGTGCCCTCTGTCTTTGAGCTCTTTGCTCTCCTACTTCTAAGGCTTGCCAGGTTCAGGGAGATGGAGGGTCTGGAATGCTTTCTAATGACAACGTGCCAGCCAGCTGCTCTGGCTCTCCCATGATCTCCCAGCTTTCTCCCTCATCTGCCTCTGAACTGTGACCTCCCTCAAACCCCTGTTGTCAATCTATACTGGCTTCCTCTTCATCCTCCCTGCAAGGGTTAGGATGGGGAGGCAGTCTCTACCATTCCTCCTCCTCTGCCCAGCCCCTGACACACACACCCTCTCCAGTGTCCTCCTCTTCTGCCCAGTCCCTGACACATGTGCATCATGAAAGCTCATGCCTATCCACAATGCACTTACGTGCTGAGGTCCCCAAAACACCCCTACCCCAATAACTCACACATCACACATAATTTTTGTTTAAGGTTTTTGGCATAATTTTGGCCACAACTTTATTAAAATACAAATTGTGAGTGGTTGCTTAGGCATTGGTTATGACTAGCTGTCCCCCCCGCCTTGGGGGACAGCACTGACTCTCGGATTCCAGTGAGAGCCAGTGTGGAGGAACAAGATCAGGGATAACTGGAGCTGCGACACAGACCCTCAGCTTCTCCCCGCATGCTCCCAGGAGCTTACGCGGCCCACACCCGATTCCAGGGGTTTGGACGAGAGGATGATAAGCCCCTGAATTCCTTTAATGGAATTCCCGTGCAGCAGCAGCATTGGAGGGGCAGGCACAGCCAATCCATACCCCTCCACCAACCAATTTAAACCAATGCCTAACCGCCAACCTTACAAGTTGTGAAGATTTGCTACGCAGTAGGCAAAACCCAATTGGCACACACTAATCAGCCAAAAGGAAAAATTCCTACCAGGCCCCCGCACCAATGCGGACGACCCCATGACAGGCATAGCAAGGTCAAAGCACAAGCCCAATCAAGGGAGGGCGGGCGGGTGATCCGGTGCCCACAGCAAAAGAGAAAGGAACATGTTGTGAGCCTTGTTCAAATAACCTCTGTTCCCACCCCTAAATTGGCAACATCAAATTTACCCCAGTAACACCAACCACCAATCCGATCCAAGCCCCTTCAATCTATCCTGCCTGCCTGGCAATCATGGGGTGCTTTGCTCGGCCCATCCGCAACACGTGCTTTCCTTTAATGAGAACACGCTTCTGCAGACAGGGACTGCACAAACTGAATTCAGATTGCTATGCATCTGATCTGTGCCAACAATGTTGTGGGAGCAGTTTTCATCCATGCATGAGAACCAAGATGTATGGTCACAATTGCTAGCTATAAGAATCCAGTGAGATGGTTGGGATGCATGGGCAGAGGGCTGCAGTGGGGTGGAAGGGTTAGGAATGCCCATTTCATAGCATGTTCATGCTGCATTGGATTTAACACTAAGATGCACAAACCAAGCTCCACACACATAAAGCAGTTTCGGCAATTTGCCTTGTGAGCTTATTATTTTCTTCCTAAAATCCTGTCCTGTACAGGAGAGACCGCTCTATTCCAATCTCCCATAAAGTACTAATTCTCATTTGGAAATAATAATAATAATAATAATAATAATAATAATAATAATAATAATAA
>JAXCMG010000208.1:451530-522979 GCA_034642415.1 Podarcis siculus | reverse complement strand
ATAATAATAATAATAATAATAATAATAATAATAATAATAATAATAATTTATTTATACATACCCCACCCAACTGGCTGGGTTTCCCCAGCCACTCTGGGCAGCTTCCACAGAATATTAAAATACAATAGTCTATTAAACATTAAAAGCTTCCCTAAACAGTCTGTCCATCAGTACTTTATAAAAAGCTGATTTATTTTCATTTGGGGGCATATATACCTATAACCAAATTCTTTTTTCCATGAATGCTAATTTCCACCCCAGTATATCTACCTTGTTCATGGGAAATAACCCATTTTGGACAAAAATTGTGATATATATACAAAACAACTCATTTTTTTCTTTGTTCCCGCAGGGATAAATTCTTCCCCTGATTTCTTTTGAATTTTAGGTCCTTTTTCCTAATGTGTGTTCCTTGCAGGCATCTAATTTTAATTTATTAAAGTGATGAAACATATTACAGAGCAGCTTCAAACCTGTTTAAGTTGTAGTTTCCAACCAAAAGTAAAAGTCATATGCATGAAATGGAGGTAGAGCAGTATGATTATTCATTAAATTATTCCACATATAAGTTTCTCTAGCAGCAGAAATTCTTGATCTTGGACCTCTCTAACAAGTGGACATGAGCCCAGCTCATAGGCACCACCTCACACTAACCACCAGGAAGTACTATTGGCCTTTTCCACAGTGGCTCCCTATTCGTGGAATTCTCTCCCCAGAGAAGCCTGTCTTGTGTCTTCATTACATATTTTTAGGTAACATTCCCCTTCTCCCAGGCATTTGGCTGATTAACATTCTATGGCTTTTTAAACGAGGGAGCAGGTTATTGGTTTGTTTTTGTTTTATGTATTTTGCATTCTCATTTTGTATTTTTCTGAGATATTTGGATGAAGGGTAGTATGCAATTTTAATAAAATATTACTCTTATTAAAGTACCTTCTCATTCTTCACTTGTCCTGTCTTTTGTCTCTGTGACTGGATGCCATTTACTATTGATACCACCACCCATTAAAATTATATTTCAAAATACAAACTGATGATTCCAAAACCAAATATTGGCCTAAATCCAGAAGATATTTCCAAAACACTGGTGACAATATGGGTTTATTTATATCTTTTGTTGCAGGGACACGGGTGGCGCTGTGGTCTAAACCAGGGAGCCTGGTCAGCGGTTTGAATCCCCACGATAGGGTGAGCTCCCATTGTTAGGTCCCAGCCCCTGCCAACCTAGCAGTTCGAAAGCACATCAAAGTGCAATTAGATAAATAGGTACTGCTCCAGTGGGAAGGTAAACGGCATTTCCGTGTGCTGCTCTGGTTCGCCAGAAGTGGCTTAGTCATGCTGGCCACATGTCCTGGAAGCTGTACGCCAGTTCCCTTGGCCAATAAAGCAAGATGAGTGCCGCAACCCCAGAGTCGTTCGTGACTGGACCTAATGGTCAGGGGTCCCTTTACCTTTTATATCTTTTGTTGTTGTTTAGTCGTTTAGTCATGTCCGACTCTTCGTGACCCCATGGACCAGAGCACACCAGGCACTCCTGTCTTCCACTGCCTCCCGCAGTTTGGTCAAAAACATAAAAATTTACAATGTGATGCACACTGAGTCTTCTGAGTTAAAAGGCATATTTCTCCCTTCAGTAATATTTTCTGGGGTCCAGTGATATGAGGAAACAGGAAGTTGTACACTTGACATAGGTGGATGACCCTGCTTCCTTTTCAGGAGTTATCAGGAGTGTGAGTCTATTATTAAAGCTTTTGCAGTGTGTCACTTTTGAATTACGGGCAAACCATTTCATGGTTCCGATACAGGGCCTTTAAATGTTACAGCAGCATTGTGGGTTGAACCAAGTCAATAGCAGCTCCCACATCGCTGCTGTAGCATGTAAAGGGCACCTAAGACATTTCAGAAATTATTAGTTAATTTGGTATAAAGCCTTTCCGTGGGAAAAATAAGGTTTTAGAATGCCAGCAAAGTGGTTGCTTTAATCCAAATGCACCCCAAATTGCATAGTAACTGTCAGTGTTTGATAAGTGGCATCATCCTGTCAATGTGTGATAATCATCCAACTTGTAAATGTCATGTTGCAGGGGGGGGGGGGGGGGCTTCTTTTGTTTATTACTGTTAGACTTCTTCATTTCTTACGGCTCAGAAAAAGGAAGCAGAGGCTTCCTTTTGTAATATTTATTCCTCAGAGCCAGTTTATTAATCAGGTGAATAATGTAGCAACACACACACACACACATGTATATGTATATGAATTTTGTTGTTCTTGTGCAGTCTTTTGTTAGCATTCATTAAATGGCTATGCCAAATACCTCATTAATTGTCGTGCAGCTTTTCCCACTATACTGTAAATTAAATAGACAACATATAAAAAAATAATCCTATGGTAAACAAAACACATGTTATTATATCCTTGCTGTTGTTCTCCTTATTTTAAAATGGTCTTGAGTAGCCTTCCTTTATGCAAAGTTCCAGCTCTTTAGTTATGTATTTCTGGGGGGCGTACTGCGAGTGGGACCAGTGGGGTGGGCGGACTTAGACTGTATTCTAAGCTCATTCAGCTCAGTCACATAACTTTACAATGCAAATTAAGTTGGCAAAAAGGGTGGTGAACTCAAACACCATCTTCAGGAGAGGAAAAGGCTACAAAGTAACCCCCTCCCCACCAATCTGGAATGCAGTCCCTAAGACGGTTGGATAGAAGAAGAAGAAGAAGAAGAAGAGTTTGGATTTGATATCCCGCTTTATCACTACCCGAAGGAGTCTCAAAGCAGCTAACATTCTCCTTTTCCCTCCCCCCCCCACAACAAACACTCTGTGAGGTGAGTGGGACTGAGAGACATCAGAGAAGTGTGACTAGCCCAAGGTCACCCAGCAGCTGCATGTGGAGGAGCGGAGACGTGAACCCGGTTCCCCAGATTACGAGACTACCGCTCTTAACCACTACACCACACTAGAGTTTTGTATTCCAGTTTCCAGCAGCTCCTGCAGCTAAGATAATGCCAGATGTATTGCTCTGCTTTCTTTCGGTCCACGTCAGCGAGACTGAGAGGAGAGTCTTGTATTCTGGGCAGCCACAAACCTCCATAGACACTGCCAAGGCTGTTAGGATTGTCCTACTCTCGTATAGGATCCTGGTAGAGACACATGCTCGACTGGCAAGTTCTCTCCCTCCTTGTCGATCGTTTGGGAGCTTCAAAAGCTTTATTCAGCCCAAACATCACAGCGACGGATACTAAGAAGCATCAGCACACTTAGGGAGCCACAGAGTATTCGCAGTTTGCGTAACAGAACTCAGTAGCACAGCATTTTGGCTAATCTACTTTATTTACATATAATACACTCGGAGCATTCTGACATAGCTCCTTCCTCTTTCTCATCAGACAGCAAAGAGAAAGAACAAAGGACAATAGTCCCACTTCCCGGAACACAGTAATACCAAAACATCCTGTCTTCCCAACACTTCCCAACACTTCCCAATCACTTCAGTGCTGCAAAAAGAAAGAAAGAAAAATGAACACTGCAAAAAGAAAAGAAAAAAAGAAAAAAAGGAAAAGATAGAGATAGATAGATGATAGATAGATAGATAGATAGATAGATAGATAGATAGATGATAGATAGTCAAAACTGGGAGAAAATATGGGAGACTCGTACTTTGAAAATGTTGTCTATAAGAAGGGCCGGATTTAGGTTTGATGAGGCCATAAGCTACTGAAGGTCATGGGGTCCTTTATATGTCCAGCTGTCCTTTGTCAACAACAAATTGTTGCTGTTTTTTGTGTTGAATATATGCTATATGGTAATTTATGGACCTAATAGACATCTAAAGCCATTTGCCACTGTTGCTGCATGTAGGTTTTATTTTATTTGCTTTTTATCTTATATTTTGGAAATGTACATCCAGTTTGTTTTTTCCTTTAAAAAAATTTTGAGGCCCCCAAGGGAGTGGGGCCCTAAGCTATAGCTTGTTTAGCTTATACGTAAATCTGACGCTGTCTATAAGCATGAAATAAAATTATTATACTGTAAATTAGTCTGGAGATTGTATTTAACAGCAGTCAGATTAAGTCAAATAAAAAAGGAATATTCGGTGTTATGTTGAAGGGGATGCCAGGAAACCAGGAATTATGTTCACGTGTGGTAGGGGTGTAAGTATGTACAATTTTTCTGGCAAAGGGTGTTTAAGGAGATAACAGAAATCATTGGGTTAAAGGTGACCGAAAGTCCAGAGGTAGCATTATTATCAATTTTTGATGGGGTGGAAGGACTTGCTCACACATTTATTGACAGCAGCACGAATTATGATACCTAGGAAGTGGAAGGGGCAAGCAGAATATAAAATGGGAAAATGGTATAAAGAGGTGTGGGATATAGCTATTAATGATAAATTAACATGTGTCATTAAGATAAGATGGGGAATACACAGGAGAAATGATTTCAAGGAGATATAGAAGGTGTTTGTAGAATGTTTACTGTTTGAATGGGAAGCAGCAAACCATCACAAGAGGTGTTGAAATTTTGGGAGGCTGGATAGTTACAATGGAATGGTCTCAGGGGTGGGGTGCACATTTTTATTCTTATGTATTTAGGATTATTACTTTGCGTGTCGAGGTCCCCAGGTCCACCCCAATAACTCACACATCACACAGAAATTTTTGTTTAAGATTTTTGGCATAATTTTGGCCACAACTTTATTAAAATACAAATTTGTGAGTGGTTGCGTAGGCATTGGTTGCGACTATCTGCCCCCACCATGGGGGACAGACTGACATTCCGCACGATGCGAAAGTCAGAACGGGGGAATACACTTGGGGGTTACGCGGAGCAGGGAACCTGCCCTCACCCCAAATGCAACCAGGAGCTCATTGCTATGGCCCAAGCCCCCTTGACAGAGTGGACAAGCAATAGTTAGCTCCCAATTCCTTTAACGGAATCCCTTGCAGCAGCAGCATTAGAGGGGCAGGCACAGCCAATCCATGCCCCTCAACCAACCAAACCATAAACCAATGCCTAACCGCGAACCTTACAAGTTGTGACGATTTGCTACGCAGTAGGCAAAAACCAAATGGCCCCAGCCAATCAGCCAGATGGACAAAATTCCTACCAGGCCCCCGCTTCAAAGCAGACGACCCCATGACAGACATAGCAAGGTCAAAGCAAACAAACCTATTCTAGGGAGGGAGGGACGGGCAATCCGATGCACGTGCGAAAAGAGGAAGCCCTAGCCTCGTGCAAGGAGTTTTACTATTTCTGGCTGTCAATCAATAAATGGCAACATTAACTTCTTCCCAACAACAAGGGAAACCCCAATCACATCAGTGGCCAACGATCAATTAGCCCGCCCCCCAACTTTGGAGTGTCCTGGCGGCCCCCACCGCAACACGTGCTCTCCATGAAGGAGAACACCCTTTGTCAAAAAGAAATAATTAAAAGGGGGGAAATTGTTAGTTAAATTCAGCTCCGGTCCTCCGAGCTGATACGGTTCATCTTGGCTTGAGCCCAGCAGAGTATAACCCAGAGTCTGCAACTAAAGGATGAGGCAGGTATGACTACATTGCTACGTTTTATTTCTAAGCTATGCTGAGAGCATATAAATATACATCTTGTCTCTGTGAGAAGCAGAGAGCAACTTCAACAAAGAAACGACAGTACAAAGGAAACCGGAAACCAGTCCCGTCTCCCTTTCCCGTGGGAATCCAACAGTATCTGGACTGTGGAATGAAAACATAGTCCTGTGACTACCAGCAGCTGCTCAGTGAAGGAAACAGAAACCCACAGAAATAACACTGCAAAAAACAGTGTGAGAGGCAGCAGTTACACTGAAGCCCCAGCAGGCACTGTGATTCTCCAGTGGTTTGACTTAACCTCTGGAGGTGCACTCCATTGTCTCTCAAGACAGATGGTTGCCAACAATTTAAAAGACTTGTTCCCCCAGTAGCAACAGAGTACGGCTCTGGTGTAACTTTATGTCAGCTTAAGTTTTGCTTTTTGCCACCTTCTTGGACATTTGACTGCTCCCTTGGTCTAAACCACAAGTCATCTGCCGTGCAGCATTTGAATTGGACCTGATGAAACCCTACCAGCAGCAGTCCGACTGGAGTCCTCTGAGGCAGCTAGTTAGAGCCACTGTCAATTACACATTTAAATTGATTCCATTGCTTGCTTAAGAAAAGCCATCAGGATGCCAGCTGGTATCGGTGAGCTGGTTTTACTGCACGGCTCAATCACACACATTTAAATTTAAATGAATGGAAGTCAATATCCAGATATTAGATTTATGTCTTCTGCTAGAGCTGAATTGTCTGGGCTTGTTTGGGTTTCTTTGCAGAAAAATATATGTTACCCTTTTAAGCATGCATCACAGGAAGTGCTAATTGCTACCTGCTGTCAAAATTAAGCATCTTTTAGCCTTCATTTACATGCACATGGGGGAATAGCATGTCCTTCCCAGTATTCCATATAGTGCTGAAAAAGCAGCTGAAGCTTTCTCCGCATTTGCACCAAACAAAATCATTTCCCCACAGGATTTTTTAAATATATATATAATAACAATGAATGTGAATGTGAAGCTAAAGTATTATGTTGTTGTTTAGTCGTGTCCGACTCTTCGTGACCCCAAGGACGAGAGCACGCCAGGCACTCCTGTCTTCCACTGCCTCCCACAGTTTGGTCAGACTCATGTTGATAGCTTTGAGAACACTATCCAACCATCTCGTCCTCTGTTGTCCCCTTCTCCTTGTGCCTTCCATCTTTCCCAACATCAGGGTCTTTTCCAGGGAGTCTTCTCTTCTCATGAGGTGGCCAAAGTATTGGAGCCTCAGCTTCACGATCTGTCCTTCCAGTGAGCACTCAGTGCTGATTTCCTTAAGAATGGATAGGTTTGATCTTCTTGCAGTCCATGGGACTCTCAAGAGTCTTCTCCAGCACCATAATTCAAAAGCATCAATTCTTCGGTGATCAGCCTTCTTTATGGTCCAGCTTTCACTTCCATACATCACTACTGGGAAAACCATAGCTTTTACTATATGGATCTTTGTTGGCAAGGTGATGTCTCTACTTTTTAAGATGCTGTCTAGGTTTGTCATTGCAAAAGTATTATAGGCTGCATCTAAACCATGGGTAGGCAAACTAGGGCCCGGGGACTGGATGCGGCCCAATCGCCTTCTAAATCCGGCCCACGGATGGTCCGGGAATCAGTGTGTTTTTACATGAGTAGAATGTGTGCTTTTATTTAAAATGCACCTCTGGGTTATTTGTGGGGCCTGCCTGATGTTTTTACATGAGTAGAATGTGTGCTTTTATTAAAAATGCATCTCTGGGTTATTTGTGGGGCATAGGAATTCATTCATACATTTAAAAAAAAATATAGTCCAGCCCCCCACAAGGTCTGAGAGACAGCCCTCTGCTGAAAAAGTTTGCTGACCCCTTTTGCGAAAAAAGTTTGCGAAAAAAGCGGAAAACCCCCCGCGGGGGGACGCAAGATTTTTTCGTTTTGCGAAGCAACCCCATAGGGAAATTTGTTTTGTGAAGCGCCTCCTAAACGGAAAACCCTTTCGTCTAGCGGGTTTTCCGTCTTGCGAGGCGTTCGTCTTGCGGGGCACCACTGTATTGGGGGGGAGACAAATAAAACAGAATTGGGTTTATTTTATTTTATTTTTAAGGAAAGACAGATTTCTTTTCCTGTCTGACCCAGCCCATTCTTGCAAGACTGTTGTTGGCCAGGGTTTGGGAGACAAGTGCAAGGTAGTGGTGACAGAGACCACCCACCAAAATGTCGACACACATGGCAAATTGCCCATCAATTACAAGAAGTACAATTTGGAATTTTGATGATGATATGTATGAATGCTATGAAGAATATGTATACATGAGCAACTTTCTTTTTCCCAGGCAGCCGCATGGCACCACCATCAAATTGACATCCTCTCGCATTTTCTCTTGTGTTTTCTCAAATCGCAGAAAGCAGACTTTTATTTTTATATTTAGAAAGAGTGGAACAATAGTGCAATTATGGATCATTCTTAAAGCTATTCTTCCATCTTTTCAAGAGACATTGTTTGTCACATGCAGTGATATAATGGGTGGGTGAACCATTTGTTATGTGGCACATTCTCACTATAATCGCTCTGTTGGGTTCATTTTTATCATCCCATTCATTTTTTTTTATTGATATCTTAATTAGCACCGGGGTTTCAGAGACGGAAGAGGGGGGGGGGGGAGAGAACACCCTTCCTTACATCCTAATATATTCAACATTTTTTATACTATTTATTACAATAATATTTATCATTTATAGCAATATTTATAATATTTATTTATATTCATTATTATTTATAACTTAACAGCAGATGATCTTACCCGCTGCTGGAACAAATAATCATCACCACTGCCAATTCCTCATTCCATACAGCTAGATTAGTTGCTGTTTGACTATGGCTTCTCTTTTCTCTCCAAGAGAGCATTTCCTATGTATTTAGGTAAAGGTAAAGGTACCCCTGCCCGTACGGGCCAGTCTTGTCAGACTCTGGGGTTGGTGCGCCCATCTCACTCTATAGGCCGGGGGCCAGCGCTGTCCGGAGACACTTCCGGGTCACGTGGCCAGCGTGACAAAGCTGCATCTGGCGAGCCAGCGCAGCACACGGAAACGCCGTTTACCTTCCCGCCAGTAAGCGGTCCCTATTTATCTACTTGCACCCGGGGGTGCTTTCGAACTGCTAGGTTGGCAGGCGCTGGGACCGAGCAACGGGAGCGCACCCCGCCGCGGGGATTCGAACCGCCGACCTTTCGATCGGCAAGCCCTAGGAGCTGAGGCTTTTACCCACAGCGCCACCCACGTCCCACGTCTCTTTTCTCTCCAAGAGAGCATTTCCTATGTATTTAGATCAACTGAAAAATAGAGTTCCTAAAGCAAAGCTTTCAAATGTACATTTAGGGACTACTTACCATTAAAAAGTACCAAATAATGTTCTAGTCTTAATTAAAGACAGTGTAAGAAATATGTTGTGTCTTCCCATTTTATAATAATTTGTGGCCTTTTAGACAAATGGTGCTTCTTTCTAAACTACTGCATTTCACTCAGTCATTCATTCATTTATTAGAATAGTTATGTTACTTGTTTGTTTGATTACAGTGGCAGCCCACTTTCTGCGCCCTTGAAGCAGCTCATATGAAATACAAATAGCATCATAAATTACAGTGCTTAAACACCATAATGCAAATTTGAAAGAAATAATTGCAAGTATGGGCACATCTGCTTTTGTATCTACTTTGTTTGTCTCTGCTTTAGATCCTGTTTAATTTGTCTGGTTTACTTTAGAATCACCTATGTTCAGATCATCCCTTTTCTCTCAGGTAAGGCTATTTGAGAGCATGGCTTTAGCATTTCCCCCTTTTTTCCATTCATTTTCTTCACATGCTTTACTTTTAAAGGTAAACGATCCTTTCCATGTCATTGTCCTCTTTCCCCTCTTCATTTCACTCTCATTACCAGATCTCTCTCTTTCTCTTTCTCTCACACAGCATATTCATAACAACCAAGAGGCCAAAGCAAGGCTAGGCTGCTGTGTATCTGAGAGGTGCTTTAGGCACTGAACATTAAGTACACACATGATCAAAGTCAAAGCACATAATTGCTTAAGGTAGGGTAACAAGAAATTCATTTGAGGGATGTTATTAACAAGCACTTAGAAGAGAATGTGAACTTAATAATAAGTGAGCTGAAACACTGGGTCCCTCTTGCAATTAAAATGCATATTTTGCATATCTCTGATGTAGAGAGAAACAACGCCAGGGTGAGAGACACGTTGCTGTAATTACTTGAGAAGTCATTTATCTGTGTAGCCTGGGAGACAAGACAGCCAAACACTCAGCTAGATAACCCCGAGTGCTATTTATATAGTCATACAGTGACTTGAGATTTTGTTCAACAGAAGTTTTGGACCTAGAAAAGGTGTCTTCTGCTACTAAATGAGCAGGTTGTTTCTAACAAACCTTGTCTTTGAGGTGGGGAGATAAATTGCAGGTTAGCTTGGATGCCCACGAATGCTTGCCTCATCTTGAAATAGTCACTCATCTCTTCAGGACATCTATGCCGTGGTAAGAGGACCAGGCAGGGAAGTGCTGCAAACATTGGTTATTTTAGACCACAAACTGTTTTATCTCCATTGTGTTGAAAGAAAACAAGAGGGGGTGAATCCTGGGCATCTTGCTACTGGAAGCATAAAGTTAGATTTGAGAGTTAAATCATTTATCTAGGCCAATGAACCTGTGACTCTCTAGATAGTGAAGAATCACCGTTCACATCATCCTTGAACATTAGCCATGCCAGTTGGGGCTGATGGGAGTTGGAGTCCATTAACATATGGAGGGCCGAGGTTCTGTCCTCGGCCCGTTGTTGTTCAACGCCTTTACAAACAACCTGAATAAAGGAATTGGGTGGATGCTCATCAAAATTGCAGATGACACTTTACTGGGAGGGATAGCTAATGCCGCAGAAAACAGAATCAAAGTTCAAAATGACCTTAAAAGATTGGAGAACTGGGTGCAAGCTAACAAAATGAATTTCAATAGGGAAAAATATAAGGTTCTGCACTTAGGCAGGAAGAACCAGATGCATAAACATAGGATGTGGGGAGACACCTGGCTTACTAGCAGTACAGATCCTTCGAATCTTGGGCAATATGGGAGGAAGCGATCGCTCAGGTATCCAAGAACCAAGCCATTTAGGTCTTTGAACGGTAATAGCCAGCACTTCGCATTCTGTCTGGAATCAAATGTACAACTTGTACCCATGTAAGCTCTGAGCATGCACACTTGATGAAGTAGCTGTGAGCCCGTTTGCCATCCTCCATGCATTCATTAGACATAGTTTCAGGCCATGTGGAAGTGGCAATGATTTTTAGGTAAAAAAGTAATATGGAAGTTCCTACTGCCGCCTTGCTAATTAACAGATCATGCACAAAATTGCATATATTAACCCTGTACAATGTTCTGGGGTTGTTTAAAGTTCATAAGGAGATCAATTAACGAGGAGTGATTTGGAGAGAGCATAGCTGGTAGGCTCTGCTGCATGAACTCCCAAACACCTCATTACATTTGCAGCGATCCAGCAATTCCCTCACTGAGCACCATTAGAGACGTATGCTGATAGTAGTCTCCTTTTATTAGAGTCATAAAGAGCAAACCAGCCTCATAAAAAAAAGTTTAACTGGCAGTTTTGTAAAAACATAACAGCATTATATTTGTAGTGGGTCTCTCTTAACTATCACCTACCTAACAAAACACCACCATCTGAAATTTATCAAGGAGTGATGTACGGGATGGGTCGCCTAGTTTATCACCATAAACCAAGTGTTCCTTTCATGTTTAAGATCATTATGGGAGAGAATGCGATTTCCTTATATAATCTTCAGGAAACCAAGCCAAATGCACAGATTCAGAGCACAACAGTATCCCTGACTGCTCAGAAGGAAGTGCAATAGGGCTTACTCCAGAGAAAGTGGATTTGGGATTACAGCCTTTTTTTCCTAGCTTGTTTCCTGGGGGCTCAAGGGAAACTAAAAATATGGGGAATGAGTCAAAGGGCTACTTCTCCTCTTTGGTCTCTTCACGTATTTCCACACATTCATGATGAGGGTTAACATTTTTTTCTTTCAACAGCAGACCTCTGTTGGCAGCTGAAAGAGTTTCTGAAATAGTTGGATAGCTGCTGTTTGAGAAGAGAAGCCCAAAGTCAACTCTTTGCAGCATAGAACAAATTGCACCATTATTTAGACCCTGTGTATATCTAGAAATTCAGGGATGAAAATCATTCAGCCTTGCACATATCACCAGCTCCAATAAAGATTCTTCCTACTCTCATCATGGCTCGGCCACTGTCTCCTTTTGCAATCTTAACCACAGAAAAAGGGCTCAATCCCCCTCTCTCCCCAGTATAAAAAGCTACTGTTCCTTCCTTCTTTCCTTCTTTCACTATGAATGGAATTTCCAATCCATTTTTCTCTAAGCTCTTTCCCATCCATTATTCCTAACATGGTATGAAGAACAACAAAGCTTCTTCCACAACATTCTGAACCTCAGCCGTTCACTTTCATTGGCTTGAGGCCATTCACAGATTCACAACATTTCTCCAGTGAAAATAGGGACGTCCCATTCTAGAATGGTAATTTCATATTTATATCCCACATATCTTATTGGGTTACCCCAGCACTCTGGACAGCTTCCAACATATATAAAAACATAATAAAACATTAATCATTTTAAAAAAACCTTCCCTATACAGGATTGCATTCAGACAGCTCGGGGGCTGGATAACTCCATACCCTCCAAGATTTCTCCAATGAAAATAGGGACCTTCTAAGGAAAAGTGGGACATTCTGGGATCAAATCAGAAACTGGGATGGCTTCTCTAAATCAGGGACATCCCTGGAAAATAGGGACAGTTGGAGGGTCTGGAATCAGAAAAGCTAAATAATGAGTGTAGGATTCCTAATCTGGATCAGGACCATGATGTGGACTGCAGGAGGTTTAACTCTTTGCCTATCACTATGGTCAGTGCTATTTTTCTAGAAAAAGAAGTGCCAGAACTCACCATGAACACCTCCCTCGTTCTCTTAGAACGGCACCCACCTGAGAGGGGCCAGAACTGAGTTCCGGCAACTTCTGGCTGAAAAAAATTCCCTGACTATGGTCCTGATCCAAGATGGGGCCTCTGCTATTTTCGTTGGAAGAAAGCTTCCATTTGTGCAAAGCGTGTTCTCCAATAAATGAGAGCACGTGTTGCTGTGTGGGCCACCGGGCCAGGCCTCTTGTTGCCAGGCAGGTTAATAGTTGTTGCCTGGCATTGTGATTGGATAATCGGGTTGCTGGGGCAAATTGTATGTTGCAAATTGGGTGGGTGGGACCATAGTCTTTAAATATTGGTGCACTCTGGTTTCTCTTTCTCTTTGCAGAGTGCATCGGATCACCCGCCCGCCCGCCCTCTTTTCCGGTTGACCTTGCTTTGCCTGTCATGGGGTCGTCTGCCTTGGCGCAGGGGCCTAGTAGGAATTTTGCCATTTGGTGATTGGCTGTGCCATTTGGTTTTTGCCTACTACTCAGCAATTCATCACAACTTGTAAGGTTGCAGTTAGGCACTGGTTATAATATGCTGGTGGTGGAGGGGTCAGTACAGGCTGGGCCTGCCCCTCCTATTGTGCTGAAGGGAATTCCGTTAAAGGAATCCTGGGGCTTGCCACGATTTCGTCCAATCCCTGTCATGGGACCAGGGCCGCCCAATCCCTGTCATGGGAATCCTTGTCATAGGACCTGGGCCGGCAAGCTTTCGGGGAGCTGCTGGGGTGAGCGGCATGGGTCCGACGCTTAGCTCAAATGACCCCCAAGTTTGACTTTCCCTTCTACTGGCTACCGATCGGACCTCGGGATGTCAGTTCTGTCCCAGGCGGGGGGACAGATAGTCATAACCAATGTCTAAACAACCACTCACTGATTTTGTATTTTAATAAAGTTGTGGCCAAAATAGTGCCCCAAAACCAAAACTAAATTACGTGTTATGTGTGAAGTTATTTGAGGGGTGGCCTGGGGACCTACACACGCAAATGGGTGCTTTTGCCCCCAATGTACTTAACAGGCATGAAGCCCCCAGTTCAAGCAAGACCGCAGCAGGGGACAGATATTTAAACCTCCCAACCTATGCATGCCAGAGTGCCTGAAGAATGTCCAATTGCAGGAATGATATATCATCTATTTTGGTGAGCTTCAACATAAGGGGAAGAGACTGCTAAAAACGTCTTCAAAGTAGGGAGAGATGGGGGAAAGACCCTTTGCTGTTATCTTGGTTTCTGAAGAAGTGAGTCAATGAATGAAACCAACGCTGCTGATCCTTAGCACTTATTTCAGCATTTAAGCTCCACTTAAAATGAGTTGCCAGCCAGTACCCTAGATTTTACTCCATTCTTTGAAGCGCTTCCAAAGCTGGTTTGTTTGCGTTCTTCAACAACTTTCCACTGAGGTTGCTACCTGCAGCAAATAGCCATACAAAGTTCCAGTTGACGATGATATGCACTCATATAAATAATGAGAAATGTCATTTGGAAGCTTATTAAGGGGTTGCCAGCTAAGTGCTAGTGGGTCACAAGACATCCATTAAATGTCAGTGGTTTCCTAGTGGCAATTATGCATCATTTTTGACAGAGATTCCAGTGGCATTTAAGGACCACCTTGAAATAAACAGCTTAATATTCCATTACCCTATATTTGTAACTGTATGGGGGGGGGGGGGAGAAACTACTTTCAAATGTGATTTAGAAACACCATAAAGCTTCTGCCCCCCACCCTTGATCAGTCTCTCACTGTTCATGATTATGAAATGAAATCACTGATAACAGTTTTATCACCAATGACAAATTAAAGTTAATTCAATTGCTTAATGGCAGTGATTAAGATGACAGGAGGATTTATAGTACAGTCAATACAGGGAATGGAGATTCCATGTCAGTGAGTGGGGGGGGGGGATGGGAGGAAATATGAACACACAGTGGATAAAATGTTCCACAACGAAACAATAAATTACCTCTGAGCAAGATTTAAGTCTCAGTTTAGAAGCACAAAGTACATTCTCAATATTTGTGACAGCTTAAAACAACAGCAAATGTAAATAACTAGAGCTAATTTGAAAGCAATTAGAATTGGGCCGGTCCTATCATTTGATAAAGTGAGGCAGCCACACCAGGCTGATGCTTTGGAGTGTCATAACAAAGCAGAAAATCCTTTATTACTTAGCATTATTATATTTTGTACTGCTTATGGGCTTTTCCGCCTCAGAGGCCAAAATAACCTGACCATGGGATGGAAGAAGGGGCGACATTTTCTGCTTCATCTGAGGCAGCAAAATGTCTTTGGTTGGTCCTGTTTGTGTTGTATGCAGCATATTATTTTTATTGTAATCACCCTTGTGGGGTTTTTTTATATAAAAAAGCTTTATATAAATTGGAAAATGTGTGGTGTTACAAATACTGTGATCCAGAATCTCAGGCCAATATGGTTAATGTTTTCTTTCTCTCTCATTACAGTAGATCCCGGATACAGTAGATAATGGATCTAATTAAACGCAGATCTAATTAAACGGATGTGGAGGTGTCACCTACAAGAATATTTGTCTTGCCAAATGCAAGGTGGTTCTTTTAAAATGAGATTCAGAAGTAACACAAACCGTAGGTGAGTGAGAAGATTAAAGATTTTATTGTAAACATAAAGCAATATATGCATACCAAACAAGCACTTCAATTTCCCACTTGAAAACCCACAAGAAGCAGTGAAGTGACTCCCCCAGGTAGTTTCAGGTTGCACGGCCATGCAGCTGATCAGTCTGTGCAAGAGCTTCTCAAAAACTCTGCCCCACCCAAACCATCCAATTTATAGCTACCTAGCCTGTGTGGCTTGCCCGACTGGTTACGTACAGATCATTCATTACTGGCTAGGTAAAGGGACCCCTGACCATTAGGTCCAGTTGTGGATGACTCTGGGGTTGTGGCACTCATCTCACTTTATTGGCCGAGGGAGCCAGCATACAGCTTCTGGGTCATGTGGCCAGCATGACTAAGCCGCTTCTGGTGAACCAGAGCAGTGCACAGAAAAGCAGTTTACCTTCCCGCCGGAGCAGTACCTATTTATCTACTTGCACTTTGAACTGCTAGGTTGGCAGGAGCTGGGACCGATCAACGGGAGCTCACCCCGTCGTGGGGATTTGAACCGCCCACCTTCTGATCAGCAAGCCCTAGGCTCTGTAGTTTAGACCACAGCACCACCCCACCCACGTCTGGTTACGTGCAGATTATTCATTAGCCACCCCCTCCCAATGCCTCACTTTCTCAAAACAACATCAAAGAAGCTACCCAGCACTATCACTTCCTTCCAACTAATTAGGGGATTAAATGCTGTTGTTCATGCCATCAAATAACTTAAGGAACCGAGTCAGGAAGGGTAACCATCTCATATCACTAACTCCTTGAAATACAATTTATTTTCCGGATAGATTGCCCATACAATATTGCAGGTGCAGTTAAGGGTTTCAGAAATGGAAACTCTCGCCTAGGCCCCTTGGCCCATGAAGGCAGCACAGTCATTGACATTATCCTGTCTTTATTATTTTTAATGACAATTCCCCCATATGTCCTCCATTGAGTCCATTCAGGATTATCTCATTATACTCTCACCGGGTTGGTATACTGTCAAACTGAGAGATAATAAGTAATTATTGGGATGAGTGAGAACTTGGAATTTGGACCTTAATTCCCTTTAGTATGGATTTTTGAGGAATTTAATCTTTACACTTTTTTGATTGTTATGAAATGACTCTCAGCTGTATCAAAATACAGTACTTGTTTAAATATCGATTTTGATCAAAAATACACATTTAATAACTCTGATATACTGATTTTTATTTTATTTTTACTTCAAATCTGCAGATTTGCAGATAAATCTGCAGGAACAGAACTGAATTATGAATACATGCATGGGAAAAGGTCACAGACCCAAAATTAAAATAATCAGCTGTTCCTGCTTCTAGATCAAAGTATGACACTATCAGTTTTTTGCACCTTTAGCAGCTACATGGATTACATAGCTATATTTCCACATTCAGCATCACTGTTTTATATTGTTGGCATGCCAGCTTCTGATTGAAAAGGATTTATGAACTCCATGGGCACACCTAAAATAAAAATAAAAATCTATTCGAGACAACCCCCTGCAGCACTGCAAGAAACTAGTCAGTGATATGCAATTTAATCTGAGATTGCGCATATTATTTATTACTCATTTATTGCCGAGAGGAAAAATATACATATAGGAAGGAGAACGTTAATCATTAAGTGGGATTTTTGTTATGAGAGGTTATCCTCTGCAGAGAGATGTACCTTTATTCTTCCTCCCCCATGGCCTCCAGAGCAGCAATACTCACACAGGGAATGGATAATGAAATGTGCTTTAAATTACTCATGACTAATATGTACTGGGGGATAAGGCAAGAAGAGTAATTTCTCTTTAATAGGCACTTTCATGTAAAAAGCAGAAAGTAAAACTTAATGTGATATATCCCAGACTATGAATAACGAAATCCCTGTTCCAATGCTTCACCAGACTGAATATCCTGCTCCCAAGGTGGACCAGTAGGCGTGTGATTTTAGTGCTTCAAAACCACTATATCTAGAGGTGTGAATCATGTGTTCATCCTGCTCCAGAACTAGAGGAATGATAATCCTCCATATTGGTGGATGTTTGCATCTTCACATGGTGCATAATTCAGTTGTGGAACTGCCTGCCAGAAAAGATACTGATGATCACTTAAGATGGGCTTAGACAAATTCATGGAGATTTTCTTCTCATCTTCAATTTCAAAACCATCTTCCAGTCCAGTTACAAGTTGCACTCATGGTGCTTTCCATTATTCTATGATATGATTTGTCCCTTGAATTTCCTTCTGCTTTGAATTTAGCTGAAGTAAGTTAATCTATAACGCGTAGATACTGTTTTCATGGCCAAACACTCCTGTTCTAATGAGCCTTTCTCAATGCTCCAGAGGAAAGGAAGCCAACAGGTCCCTGCCAATAGGCACTTAATAAAACAGCAATCCTCATTAGCATCCAAAACCTGGAAATCATTTCAGGTTGTCAGGATTAAGGAATGACCTCATGTGCATGGCTTCCCAACATCACTTTGGCCTGCGTCTCTGGAGAAAACATTGCTTATTGATTAATTCCCCAGTACAATAAGCCTCAAATGTATACTGTTTTAACTTAGTTTCAGACAACCTACATTCATTCAGTCATATGTCTCTGAGAAGGCTAGATCTCTCTAACCGCTGAGAATTGAAATGCAAATTCAAACACAAAGGATACAGAGTAGAACAATCCTATTTGCAATCTGTGAATC
Source organism: Podarcis siculus (assembly GCA_034642415.1). Taxonomy (NCBI): domain Eukaryota; kingdom Metazoa; phylum Chordata; class Lepidosauria; order Squamata; family Lacertidae; genus Podarcis; species Podarcis siculus. Next base: position 505,051 of record JAXCMG010000208.1, on the reverse strand, counting down.
CTTGGAGACACCTGGGTATGTTCTTAAATGTCTACAGCACGGATTCTATGAAAAGCTATACATAACATGTTTCTAAGCAAATAGATTTCCATAAATTAAATGAAGGTAAAAGACATATCAGGTTTGTAATTACAAAAAAAGGAAGGGGAAAGTTTGCAGAAAATTAACTTATTTTTCAAACTACAGATACATATCATTTCCACCGCACGAATATAAGCGGATTTGATGTTATTATCACTACAAGCAAGAATGTGTTATTATGTTTCCTATTGCGATAGCTGTTTTGCCCTTCATGGAGTAAAGGAAATTCAAATTATCATTCAGCAGTGTGAACTATGGCTAAAATGCTTTTTTTAAAAAAGAAATAAGAAAATTAAGAGGAACCTGGAATCAAATAGTGTGAGGCTGACATGATGCTGATTGTGCTGTTAGTACTCAGCAACAACAACATGAAAAATAAAAATGGAACACACAATATGAATGTCCAACCTAAATGATTATTATAATTAAGCACACCAAATCTAAATTCAAATCAGGATGACTGTGTACAGAAATGGGGTGATGCATGTGTTGAAACGGGACACGGGTGGCGCTGTGGGTAAAACCTCAGCGCCTAGGACTTGCCGATCGCATGGTCGGCGGTTCGAATCCCCGTGGCGGGGTGAGCTCCCGTCGTTCAGTCCCAGCTCCTGCCCACCTAGCAGTTTGAAAGCACCCTTAAGTGCAAGTAGATAAATAGGTACCGCTTTATAGCGGGAAGGTAAACGGCATTTCCGTGTGCTGCTCTGGTGCCGGTTCGCCAGAGCAGTTTCGTCACACTGGCCACGTGACCCAGAAGTGTCTGCGGACAGCGCTGGCTCCCGGCCTCTAGAGTGAGATGAGTGCACAACCCTAGAGTCTGTCAAGACTGGCCCGTACGGGCAGGGGTACCTTTACCTTTTATGTGTTGAAACAGATTTTTGTGCATGGGTTATCCACTATATGTGCACAACACAGTGTTGGGGAAATATTGTGGTTCAATACCCTTTGGGTTCAACCTGGACAACCGGTAAGATCCAGACTCCTATAGTCAGTCCAGCAGGAGATTTATTTAGGCGTTGCAAGGTCAGTGCAATACAACCTCAACGAGCGAGTAGCTGCATGATGGCACCCCAAATATGAAAAAAAAACAAATAAACACACAAACATTTATACATTTATAAGCAAGAAGCTAGATAAATCACAAGGCATAGTGTGTGTGTATATATATCTATGTGTTTGTGTGTATAATTATTATTACATTTTCTGATTTGCAATTTAAAATACTCATTTTACATCCTTATACCAATAACTTACCTTCTTTTCTTTCCATGGTTCATTTTACATAACATAAATCCCTGCATATTTTACAAAAACCATACCATTCAGTATTCCATTATTGCATCCATCAAAACTTGTTTGCACTGATGAATTAATCTTAATGCTGCCAGCGTTTTCAGCTGTACACAATTATTTCCCATATATTCAATAAACGTTTTCCAGTCTTCTTTAAACACATGTTCTTGCTCTCATATTCTATATGTTAAGTCTGCAAGTTGTGCATATTCTGTCAACTTAAGTTGCCATTCTTCTTCGGTTTTCCATTTTAGGGCTAACAAAACACGGGCCGCAGTAGTAGCATACATAAATAGCCTTTTTTGACACCTGGGAATTTCAGTCTGAATTATCCCCAACATAAATGACTCTGTTTTTTTGGGGGGGAAGTACTTTTAAACACCCCCCCCTCCCCAATTAATTATGGATCATTATTGATCCATGATTCAGGCATAGTAACTTTCTTAGCTTCGCTCCCTTCCTATGTCCTTAACTGTTAAAGCAAAGCCATTTCTCGTTCCCGGGGAGGTGATGTTGTGGGCTGGGCACAAGCCTGACCCACGCGCATGGGGTGGGATAGCCCTGGTGCCATTGGAGTCCTCGGCCACATCATCCCTTGGACCGACCAATGCGGTCGGTCCGGGGGCATGGCTTGGGCTATTTAAATCGCCCACTGTCAAGGACTCGCCTCCTTTTGCTTCCTGCTTGTGCAGTTCTCCCTCCCTCCCTAAGGTTAGGCTCTTTATCTCTTGACCTTGCTATGGACCTCGGTTGGTCGCCTGTCAAAGGGGGCTGGTAGGATTTTTTTTTCCACTTGACAAATTGGCACCGGCCATTTGGTTTTTCGCCTACCTCGTAGCAAATCTTCACAACTTTGTAAGGTTTGGCGGTTAGGCATTGGAGTATTTGGTTGAAGGTGAGGGGAGGTAGTGGCCATCACCTGCCCCTCCTGTGGGTCCCCAGATGTTGTTGGATTACAACTCCCATCATCCCTGAGCTCTGGCCTTACTAGTTAGGGATGATGGAAGTTGTAGTCCAACAACATCTGGGGACCCAAAGGTTGAGAACCGTTGCGTTAAAGGAATCCAAGGGGCGTGGTCTCTGTCTGAAGCCCCAGACGAGGGGCTAGGGCCATGGCAGGTGACCCTGGGGGAGTTCCTAGTTGATGTGCATCAGCAGGGCTCCCCCTACTGTGGTTATCCCGTACGAGACTTCCTGTAGACGGGCAGGAGTCAGATATAGTCGGTTAGTTTCCAATGCCTAAGCCAATACCACTCACATTCTGTAACCAATAAATTTGTGGCCTTTTCAGTCCATTAACCTAAAATACTGGTCTCATGTGTCTTTATTCCTTAAAATCTCGGGAGGGTTTGGGACCTTGCTCCTGCGTACATGTCTTTCCGTCCTTCTCTTGTGGTTCTTTTGGAAACACTAACTTCACATGCCATCTTTCACTTACACAAATTTCAACTTTTAATTTTATCACTTCTGTAATTTCTACAGCAAATGGATGCTGTAAAAAGGACACAGGAGAAGTCCAGGGATGAGTGGGAAATGAGTTTGGTCCTCTATTTACCATGGACCAACTGAATCTGGTTCTGTGACAAGTGCTTTTTTGGATGCAAATGCAATCCCAAGTCAGATCACACACTTCCCCAGATTTTGCAATGCAGTTTTTTTGGATATCAAGTACAAACAAAAATTTGTATTTTACATTTGAAAATGTGCATTTTTCAGATGAATCCATTGAAAAACATTGATGTGTATACACACACACACACCCTGCTCTCCTAGTCAACTCAGCAAGAGCTCAGAGTCTGTGAAAATACAGTGGAAAACCCCCCAGTGTTAGCGATCCACATTTAGCCATTTTTCCATTTTAAACCTTCATTAGTACCAGGGCCAGATATAGGTTTGATGAAGCCCTAAGCTACTGAAGGTAATGGGGCCCTTTATATCTCCAGCTGTCCTTCGTTGACAACAAAATGTCACTGTTTTGTGTGTTGAATATACACTATATGGTAACTTATGAACCTAATAGGTATCTAAAGCCATTTGCACATAAAAAATACAATCGTACCTCGGGTTAAGAACTTAATTTGTTCTGGAGGTCCGTTCTTAACGTGAAACTGTTCTTAACCTGAGGTATCACTTTAGCTAATGGGGCCTCCCGCTGCCGCCATGCCACTGCTGCGTGATTTCTGTTCTCATCCTGAAGCAAAGTTCTTAACCGGAGGTACTATTTCTGGGTTAGCAGAGTCTGTAACCTGAAGTATCTGTAACCTGAAGCATCTGTAACCCGAGGTACCACAGTATGTATTTTATCGAAACAATTGTTGAACTGAAATACAATTAAGAAGAAGTCTATTAATAGTGAAATATAATTAAGAAGAAATATATTAATAGTGAAATAATTATTACGCTCTAACTTAAAATAAATTTTTTATTCATAACAAACTTAATGCAAACACATTGGCATTTGGCAATAATAAAAGTTCCTTTAGAAACACAATTTACAAAGACTCGTAATTTTTTTTTGGGGGGGGGCAAGCAATTGGGGCCCTAAGCTATAGCTTGTTTAGCTTATATGTAAATCCAGCACTGATTAGTACGCATGTCAATTAAATCAATTTTACTTAACTGGATGGGGTTACTCGGTTTATCTTTGAAACCCCTTCCCCTAATTAAGTTTTCCAAACTTTTTCCTTCCTGCACATGCTCAAGGTGAATGAAGAAGGAAGTTTGGATTGCAGTCTTGCAATAAGCCTACTCACAATGTCACTTGGAAAGGTGTGTCTACATCCCTCATGGCTTTCATCTGTTTTCAAGAATCTGTTTTGGAGAATCAATCCAAAATGAGCTTTTATTTTTCGAATGAAACCTGCTTCAGGGGCAAAAAATATGCAGTAGATCGAAATGTTGTGTGAACCACATAGAAAAAGCAAGTAGAATAAACTATTCTAGAATAAAATGTCATGTACACACAGCCTCCTCAGCAATTTTCCAGACAATAAAATGAAAATGTATTCTGTCTCCCAAATATATTTGCCATTCATAGCTGACATAATGGCTTGTGGCCCAGTCAAAAGTGGGATAATCTGTGAAGAAGAGCAACTTGGAAATGGCATGAATAAATAAAACCATATTTATACACAAGCATTTTTCTCTATGCTGCATGTGAGAGTACATACAATTGCATTGCCCAGACTATTTCCATGCGAATTTGACTCTTCAGCAGTATAATAGATTGGCTTTCAGTTTCAGGTTTCTTAGTTTATTCTTCACTGAAGTGAGGCCATTTGGGGCCATATCAATATTCCATGTTCCATTTTGCAGAGAAGGCAGCTCTATATTATGCAATGGGTGCAGCATTCTATCTACAATTTGCTGCGCTTATGTGGTAACACTGCCAACCTTCAACCTTTCAGACTGATAGCCAGTATCCACAAAGAACAAAAGAAGATATTTTTACTGGATAGAATGAATTTCTGAGATACACATAAATCTGTCAGGCACTAGAGAGCAGGAATTTCACCACTACCAACATCTTAAGGAATCATAAATGTAGATTCCCTCAACCAGCCAGCACATTCAACTACCTTAGCCCATGGTTTTTATTTTCAGAATGCTATTCAAGTCACCAAAGAACATTTTTCAAAGAGTGGATCCAGAAAAATCTGGATCATTCAGCAGCCATTCCTGTATAAAAATGAATTCAGAACAGTGAAGATTACAGCTTGGAATTTTCCAAGACAATCAGTCTTTTCAATGTAAAGCTGCTATTTGTTTCTTTTTGTAGGAACATGACTTACCTCAAGCAGGTGTTTATAATGGGGAGGAGGAACCTGAAGTTTTCTGGATGTTGCTGGAGCTCAGCTTCCATAATTCGTGACTACTGGCCACTGCTTGCTGAGGTTGATGGGAATTGGAGTCCAACAACATCGGGAGGGCCATGGTTTGTAGGAAGCTGCCTTATAGAAGGTCAGACTATTTGTACAGGTCATCCAGTGTCATATGCCAGCAGCTCCTCAAGGTCTCAAGGCTAGGAGCTTCCCATCACTTGGTACCTCATCCTTTTAACTGCCAATTACCCCTGGCAAGCTCTGCCTCTGAGCTATGGTCATGAATGCCATGGAGTATATTCCCTTTCCCTGTAATATAAACGAGAAGGAAATATATATATGGGAGTTTCAAGAGCATTTGGTGAAACTAATCATACTCCTCAGCAGAGTTTTGTATGTTGCCAGCATGTAGAATGATAGGTGACAAATCTCTTGATACCCAGACCCCAGCACATTATGTCAATAATTCAGTTTTCTCCTTGTACTCTCTATCTCACACACTCCTTCTCTTTCGTTGTCTCCCTCCACTTCAATAGGCTGCTGGGATGGAGAAGATCTTGCCAGATGTCTGAACCACTTGCTTGCAGAGGATTCCTCCCCATCCCACCATATATTCTATGTCAACTTTCCACCTTTGCCTCCTCTGTTTTCTTTGCTCTTCCTCTGGGCTCCCACCTCCTCCTCCATGAAGGTTCATATGTGATTCCCCCACCCACCCTCTCCAGACTCTTCACTCCTGCCTTAGAGTGATCAGAAGAAATGGAGAAAAGTGTTTGGAAGAAAAAGAAGACGTCTTTTATCATATGTGGTGAACTTGTAACCTAATAAAAACTTTCTGGGAGATGATATATAATGAAATGGAAAAATAATGCTTAAAATAACCATTGTTAAGAAACCAGAAGCTTTTCCTAGTGGGAATTACAGGTACTGGAATCCCAAAAGAACAAAAAAGACTTTTTATGTACGGAACAACAGTTGCCTGGATGCTACTAGCCCAGAGATGGAAAGAAGACAAAGTCCCTGTTAGGATCGTCCTACTCTCGTGTAGGACCCTGGTAGAGACACATGCCCGACTGGAATGTTCTCTCCCTTCTGGTCGGTCATTTGGGAGCTTCAAAAGCCTTCTTCAGCCTGAACATCACAGCGACTGATACCAAGAGGCATCAGCACACTTACGATCCTGCAGAGTATTGGCAGTTCGCATAACAGACTCAATAGCTCAGCATTTTGGCTAATCTACTTTTATTTACATAGAACACACTCAGAGCATTCTGACTTAGCTCCTTCCTCTTTCTTATCAGACAGCAAAGAGAGAAAGAACAAAGGACAATAGTCCCACTTCACGGAACACAGTAACCCAAACATCCTGTCTCAGTCACTTCCCACTCTGTGGAATGAAAACATACACCGTCATGTGATAGACAACAATCCCATGACTGCAAACACAGAGCAAGAATCCTAACAGTCCCTACTGTGGCAAAACAAGCTGATGGACTATGCAAGGTGGCAAAACTGACTGGAAAACTCAGAAACCAAGAGGACAAAAACTTTATAAAAGAATGGGGAAAATTATAATTTATTTAGGAGACCACTGTAAGCAGATGGAAACATTAGCAGGATTTTTATTTCACTTGTAGTGTAACAATTACCATGGATAATATGGTTTGATATAAAAACTGGAGTATGGAAGAAGATGTAGTAATAAATGTTTAAATTTGGACCCCATGGAGGGGCTAGGGGGAAGTCCAGAGATTCAAAGGAATATCTCTATATGGATATTTCCCCCCGATTCGTTGTTTATAATTTTGTATTTGTAAAACCAAATAAAAACGATTTCAAAAAAAGGAAGAAAAGTGGTTGAAACCAACAAATGTAGGGGAGAGTATATAGCAAGAGAGAGGGATTTTCTTATTAAATTAGATCCAAGCCCCAAGCTTTATAAAGTGGAAGCACGAAACAGAAACATGCATCCACCATCATCATATCAAGCCTGCATTACAAAGATCAGATAATCTATTTTGACTAGCTTGTGCCATCGGATAGCTACTCAGGCTTTTGGAAATCCACTTCTTTCCATTTTCTTTTTAATTACTGATTGTCACATTCTCTTATTTCAGCTTTATTGGAGAGTCCTGGTTTTAAATGTTTGATGAATAGTGCTTAATGAACCTTGAAGGCGTGACCGCGCGGCAGCTAATGTATTTGAGAAAAATCACCACTTCGGATAAATAAAGCCTCTTCTATTATTTAAGCTTGAGAAGTCATGCAAACTGAGTGAAAATGTTTCTATCAGTTCTATTCATGCTGACTTTTCCTTTTCCTCAAAATTATGCAAAATGTTAACTGGCTCTCAGCTACTAAGGCTGTATCTCTTACAAACGTAAATGAAGAGTTGTTCCAGAGGTGCACTTGGTGGTTTGCAAACTTTGGCCAATCAGTTAAGTTTTGGGAGACGCAAATTGCCACACACAACACTCAGAATATTTTGCTAGTCTCACCAGAACTCTTTTCTGACTTTCGTTAGAATCTATTAAATCCATGGCGGGTGAATGGGGACCAGACTTCCCAATAGTTATGGGGAAAGCTTCAAGGACATTGTCATGGAACAACACAAAGTTCTGGATTTACCATTCCCATTTACAGATTAGAGCTAAATAGAAATTCAGTGGTCAGAGACTACTATAACCACTTGTTCTGGGCACAATGCAGGATAGCCAGTGCTATTTTTTCTAGAAAAGGAGGTGCCAGAACTTAACATGAATACATCCCTTGTTCTTTTATAATGTCAGTGGCACCCACCTGAGAGGTGCCGGAACTGAGTTCCAGCGAGTTTTGGCTGAAAAGGAGCCCTGAGGATGACTATTACTAAAACACCCTTCTCACCAGCTTCTTAGAGGAAGCTGGTTGGCCACTGTGAGATCCAGGATGCTATGAATAACCGGATCTTGGATCTGATCCACCAGAAATGTCCCCATGGTCATATGCACATCCAGAAATGTCCCCATGGTCATATGCACATAGAGTGGATAGTGGCATCATGGTTGTAACCTGAATCCTACTGTTTGTGGGCAGGGAATCACCTTACTGTGTGTGGAAGATGAATGGATAATAGAGCCAACCTGCTTTGTGGACCTCGAATGAAGTGTTCTAGCCATTGCATGCCCAGTTCTCTGCTATGATATGGGGTCGTGCATAAACCAGGTTATGCACAGCACTGGCTGCAACTCTCTCTCTCTCCCAATAGCATGGTTCCTGCTCACCATTTACCTCAGCATGCACTGCTGCTGCATATAATTAAAGAAAACTGACCTTTCTGGTGACAGCCACACATTTAAGATGGTGTGAGACTCAGTCCTTTTGTAAAAATTGGGATTTTTGGGGGGTGGGGTGAAAGCTACATGAGTCAATTCTTCAGCCTATTTCATTCCATCAATTGTTATATATCTAAATTATTAGATATAATAATTTAGGCCTGTTTACCTGATAACAATAATTCAGCCTTGTATACATGAAGGGGCATCTCCACCCCCATTGATCAGCCCGGACACTGAGGTCCAGCTCTGAGGTCCTTCTGGTGGTTCCCTCATTGCGATAAGTGAGGTTACAGGGAACCAGGCAGAGGGCCTTCTCGGTAGTGGCACCCAACCTGTGGAATGCCCTCCTGCCACATGTTAAGGAAATAAACAACTATCTTTTTAGAAGGCAGCTGAAGGCAGCCCTGTTGAGGGAAGTTTCTAATGTTGAATGTTTTATTATGTTTTTGTATATGCTGGAAGCTAGCCAGAGTGGCTGGGCCAACCCAGTCAGATAGGTGGGGTACAAATAATAAAATTATTATGAATTATCATTATTATTTGCTGCTCTGCACCACTTCACACTCCCTGATGGGGAAGTGGGGCAAACAGGTAAGGAGATTGTGCTCCCTTCTCATTGTTGAAGGCAAACTTATTGGTAGAAATGCAATTGGAAATGCAATTTTGGGCTGACATGCAGCCCAAAAAAGAATATGATGTTTTAATTTGCTGGAAGCTGCCCAGAGTGGCTGGGGCTACCCAGTCAGATGAATGGCATATAAACAACAACAACATTAATAACAATTATCAAAATCATCATCATCATTTACTTATAAAGCATGCATTATTTTTAGCAGATCTAATGATTTGGAATATCATTAAATTGGACTTTGGCAAATGGTCAAATGTCTTTCTTAATCAATTATGAAAGCCTGCCATCTTGAAGAGATTTCTGTCGCCAACTCTTAACCGAAAAAAAAATCTTGCCCTGAGAAATTAATGTGCATTCCTATGAGAGGAAAAAATGATATGCATTTCATTCTGCTGGTTTTTACTTCTGCATGCCCACACCACCCAAATCCACCTTATAGATCTGGATCTTTAAAAAAATGTTGGCCGGGTGAATAGCTCAATAGAAGTATACTCTACCACCAAAGGGAATCCAGTGTTTCATATAGACACTATCAGAGGTGAATTAAGGACACTCTCCTTCTGTCCTATCATAAACCAATGTCATGTTCAGAAACGTGTGAGCCCCCCCCCCCCCTGTTTAGAAAGGACAGCTGAAACCCAAATATAGTTTAGTTTTATTATACAAGACAGGAAGGGTATTGTTTTAGGCTCACACCAGGAGTGCAAAAATATCCCTGAAGTATGGCTAGTGAATTAAATGGATTTACACTGAGTGATGAATGCAGTGAATCTGACCTGTATCACAGTCTTGTCAGGGAACACCAGGCATCCCAGAGACTGAGTCACTTAATAGAGACTTCATTTCCCAATGGATGGTGAACGCAGGGAAACATTTATCTGTGCCATTGCATTGTTTGAGATGGTTGATGGATGGGTTTCACATGCTAATATCTAAATCCTTCTCGCACTGCCCAGGAGATGGGAAGCACGAAGAAAACAAAAGGACAAAATCTCCCCAAGGGTTTAAAAATCACATAAAATATATGAGAAATGTTTGCATTGTTCGCATGCATTGCATTGCATACCATCAATCAGTCTCATATCCGATCAAAAATGTAATAATATATTGAGTTATTTGGAGAATTAAACATACACCACTCCGATATGAATTTTCTCAACATCAACACTGTAAAATTAGTCATTCTGTAATTATGTCTTCATTTTGCAATTCGATTCTCTAGCCAACTTATTAGGAAACAGCACTAGAGCAAATTAAGAATGGTGATGGACTTTTAATGGCATTGCTGAAAAAACACACAGGTAGACTGCTCCTGTGCATGTAAGATCCGTCATGCAGAAAACATGATGATTGCTATTCTCCATTGTCCCATTTCTCCAACATTCTCTTCCCTCATAAGTGCTATGCAGAGGTTGAATGTTATTTGCAGTGGTTGAGTGCTTTCACTGAATTATGTTGTGAGTATGGGGTCAAGTGGGACGTGGGTGGCGCTGTGGGTTAAACCACAGAGCCTAGGACTTGCCAATCAGAAGGTCGGTGTTTCGAATCCCTGCGACGGGGTGAGCTCCCATTGCTTGGTCCCTGCTCCTGCCAACCTAGCAGTTCGAAAGCACGTCAAAGTGCAAGTAGACAAATAGGTACCGCTCCAGCGGGAAGGTAAACGGCATTTCTGTGTGCTGCTCTGGTTCGCCAGAAGTGGCTTAGTCATGCTGGCCGCATGAGCCGGAAGCTGTACGCCAGTTCCCTCGGCCAATATAGCGAGATGAGCACCGCAACCCCAGAGTCATCCACGACTGGACCTAATGGTCAGGGGTCCCTTTACCTTTACTTATGGGCTCAAGTAGAAGCTGAAATGATTCCATTTTGCCTTTCCAAACCACTGAATAAAATGGTATTTGATTTTCAGATACAGTGGTGCCCCGCAAGACGAAAATAATCCGTTCTGCGGGAGCCTTCGTCTTGCAGGGATTTTCGTCTTGCGGAGCTCCGCTATCAGCCGATCAGCTGATAAGCGGTAAAACAGCTGATAAGCGGCTTTTAGCGCTTATCGGATTAGCGGATAAACGGCAATTTAGAGATAAGGAGCTTAGCGCCTTTCAGAAAAAGGCAAAAAAAAAAAGGGGGGACCACGGAAAAAATTTCGTTTTGCGAGTAAGCCCCATAGAAAAAAACGTCTTGCGAAGCAGAAAAATGTCGGAAAGCCCTTTCGTCTTGCGCGTTTTTCGTTTAGCGGGGCATTCGTCTAGCGGGGTACCACTGTACTATCTTGGAAGGATGCTTAATTACTCTATTGCAAAGAAAAGAACATAATTTTCAGTCCTCTCCACCCAAGTCAATGTATCATTTATTATTTGCACCTCTGTTCATGGTAGTTGCCTCTGTTGCCTCACTCTAGTTGCTCACGATAACGTATCATGCAGAAAGAAGCTCAGATTCAATTTTGTTTTAAAAACAAGTGAATCTCTGGAAATTAGGAAAAGCAAAATTTGGAAACCCTCCTCCTTCATCAGTTATGATTATGTGCTTCTCTGTCACATCTTGCTTGTGACCCTCAAAGCATATGTTCCTACACATGATGCATCTGGTTCCAAATATTCAAGAGGATTTGAGTGTCTCACAGGTTTCAAGGAATAGCTCAGCACAAAGGAGACCCAAGAGGCAGGTCTATTTGAGGAAACTCTCACTGACGGAGAGAGCAGTGAGAGAAGAAAGAAGGAAATGGATAAGTTGTCAAGAAGTGGGCTCACTCACAGAGGTAACCCTATTGGAGCCCCATTTAAGAAGAAGTAAAAATAACAGCTGAAGAAAGAAACTTTTTATTTGATGTCATGAATAATGTTATTAGAGTTGGTGCAAGTAGAATCCCTGACCTGATCTGCTTTCCACCACAAGAAATGAGTTTCAAAGCTTCACAGTCTTGAAATAGTTTCAAATTAACATTACAAAATACAAAGAAACACATTGGTCTTAAACAAGCAAGCAGTGCGGTCCAGTCTTCTACTTAGCCCTCAACACAATTCAATAAGCTTTCCTCTCTCTGGTCCCAGAGAAGGATCCCCACAAACTTGCTTGTTAAAATGCCAAGCTTCTACTAATGTTGCTGGCTCCATTTCTTGACAAAGATGCTGCACTTTTGAGTCTCACCACTCTGTTATTAGATATCACTCAGGTTTCCAGCACTAAGCCATCAATTAGCCTAAAAAACTGAAATGGAAACACCCAGCGTTTGGGCCGCATTTGCCAGAGTGAAACCTGCTGCCTAATGCAAAGTTCTCTGTTTTGCAAATGCAAACCTTTACAGACTTTTTTCAAACTTAAAGGCCCACAAACATTACATTTCATGCAAATTAATCTTATATCTTTAACAGAATGAACCAGTCTTCTTAACTGCATGGCACAAAGTTCACCTTATGATATCAAAGCAAAGAGCTTTCTCTGTAGTGACACCTATCTGTTGGCATGCAGAGGGTCGCAAGGCCAGCTGGCTACCCCAGCTGGGTCGTCTCCTTCCATCTGTCCCGCTGTGAAGACCCATCAACCTCTGCTCCGAAATAAATCAGCAACCCAGGCTTTAAAGCCAGGGTACACTATGTCAGCAGAGTGAACTGTGCACACAGAATAGGCGTGAGGCTTGTGGAAGCATACTACAACTACAGATTTATTAATCATAAATCAGGACAAAGAAACATGTCGGCTCTTTCTTCATCTTCTCAGAAACACAGGGAAAAGCAAAAACTATACACACAACAGAAGTTCCCGGCAAGCTGTACTGGAATGTAAACAGACATGTGACACACAACAGTTCCATGTCTGCTACCTAAGGTGGAATGGAAATTCTCAACCCTATCTATGGAGTTTAGACACAGAGCCACTGTTGAGTGCTTCTTGCAGGCAAATTCAATCATTTACTCAGCCAATTCTAGGACATCAATGTCATTTTTAGCACAGTGATTAGTGTGTTTGATATTAAAATTGTACTGATATGTTATTATGGATCTTTTTTATTTATTTATTGTATTATTGTTTTTTGGGGGGAGGGGTTACTGCTTTGGAATGAAACTTGCTTTAGAAATAGTTTTATAAATGAATAAAACCTGGAGCTGACACCAAATGTCTGTATACAAAGTAAGTAATCCTAGTCTCTCTGGAATGGCAATATTTCGTTTTTATTAATCTCTTGGATTTCTTTTCCTTTCACCTAGCTGACATTTCTGCTGTGCCTGATAGCTTGTAGCATTTCTGCCACTGCCTATCGGTTTCCCCTAGCAACTAGCTTCTCCCTGCCATGACGCTCTCCAGCGCACAAGAGTGTACTCAACAATCAGGCAACATCAATTAGTAAATAAATCCTTTGAAATTCAAAGCATGCAATGCCTCCCCCTCTTCTTTGAAGATAAGGCCCTGGGTGTGACAAATGCTCATTTACATATTTTTGGCTAATTAACATAAAGATAAAATATACACTTCCCCACCAGTTTGTACAAGGCACAATATCTATATTTAGATTTGTGTGGCATAGCAGTCTGATTCCCAGGTGTGGTTTCAGTCCCATTTATGACAGTTCTGAACAAGGCCTCTCCTAATTAAACGGGATCTTAATACTTTGATTAGTAGAGACTAAGAATTACAAAGCACAGTGACAAAGCTGCTGAGTTTCTCAGAATTCTTCCTGAGGCTGAATATTAAGCAAACAAACAAAACAGAACAAAAGAAAATGCAGAAAGGATATTGCTGGTGGAGGACATGATAGAAACCATGTCTATATTATCTTCACATTTTAAGATGATTAATCATGAAGCTCGCTGGAGATTGATTAGGTTAATTTGTGCCCAATACAAGAGTACAATACTACCCAAAAGCATACTGAGACAACATTATGGACAAGCTGTTTGAAGAAATTTGGCTACCTGCATCCTTGAACCTTGCCCATCTTGGCTTCTTAGAGGTAGCCATAGGGAGTTGACCGGGTGCTCCAGGGAGTGAGTAATGCTTCACTGAAGGTTGGAGGGGGAAAGTACCATTTGCCTTGAAGGAGGCAGTAGTGCACCCCCTTGGTATGAAGATATATCTGGACAGAAGTGTAAAACACTATCACCTAGTGGCAATCATGCCCTTTTATGGCAAGGTACTTGAGAAGGGACACAGGTGGTGCTGTGGGTTAAACCACAGAGCCTATAACTTGCCAATCAGAAGGTCAGTGGTTTGAATCCCTGTGATGGGGTGATCGCCCATTGTTCGGTCCCTGCTCCTGCCAACCTAGCAGTTCGAAAGCACATCAAAGTGCATGTAGATAAATAGGTACCGCTCCGGCGGGAAGGTAAACAGTGTTTTCGTGCACTGCTCTGGTTCGCCAGAAGCTGCTTAGTCATACTGGCCACATGACCCAGAAGCTGTATGCCCGCTCCCTCGGCCAATAAAGCGAGATGAGTGCTGCAACCCCAGAGTCGGCCACGACTGGACCTAATGGTCAGGGGTCCCTTTACCTTTACTGGAGAAGGTAGTGGCAGTCCAAGCCGAGTACTTGGATCCATTCCAGTCTGGCTTCAGGCCCAGCCATAGCACTGAAACTGCCTTGGTCACCCTGACTGCTGACATTTGTCATGATCAGATGGGGGAAGTCCCACTCTGCTCGTTCTCCTTGCTTTCTCAGCAGCTTTTGACACCGTCAACCATGGTATCCTTGTAGCGAGGCTCAGGTGGCTGGGGGTAGTGGAACTGTGGTTCCACTCCCAGAGTCATTTCCAGAAAGTAGTCATGGGAGGTTCAATGCCATGTGTTGTTGAACTACAACTCCATCAAACCAACCATTGGCTATGATGACTGGTACTGATGGAAGCTGGAGTCTAGCAACATCTGAAAGGCCACAGGTTTCCTCGACACTAATTGTAAAGGTAAGGTAAAGCATCCCTGGATGGTTAAGTCCAGTCAAAGGTAGCGGCACTCATCTTGCTTGCAGGCTGAGGGAGCAGGCATTTGTCCACAGACAGCTTTCCGGGTCATGTGGCCAGCATAACTAAACTGCTTCTGGTGTATGGAGGACCGTGACAAGTGCCAGAATGCATGGAAATGCCGTTTACCTTCCCACCGCAGCAGTACCTATTTGTCTGCTTGCATTGGCATGCTTTCAAACTGCTAGGTTGGCAGGGGCTGGGACAGAGCAATGGGAGCTCACCTCGTTACGGGGATTTGAACTGCTGACCTTCTGATTGGCAAGCCCAAGAGGCTCAGTGGTTTAGACCACAGCACCACCCGGGTCCTTGTAAATGAAAGAAGCATACCCATTCTTTTTCTTTCACATTCCAGGGTAGTCCACAAGGACTAGAACTTTACTTAAAATGAGAACATACAGTCTTCATATTCTTTTCCATGCAAGAAAGTCAGATTATGGGCTGCACACCACACATTTTTTTTTTATATATACTTTCTATAAAGCTGGCTTTCAGTTCTTTTCTGAACTCCTGTTGTATTTTTAGTGTCAAATAGCTTAGTGGCCACTATAATGAAACTGACATAATTTATCCCTTCAATGATTTTGGTGACACCAGTCTATACACAGCAGCACTTACAAAAAAAATCCAAACCCTCTTAAATTAATATTTGCCAAGGAAAAACATTTATTACACAAAAAGGTTAAGCACTAAGGTTTGCACAGTACTGGTTCTGATTAATTATGAATACTTCAAGCCTAGTAATACGTGTTTTGTGATCAGAATGATAGATAACGTAAATTAACAAGCCTTCAGTTCCAGCAGTGGAACATAAGTTAATATTTATATAGTACATTGAGGAGCAGAGAGAATGGTTTTCACATGACAAATGTGGTATAACTTTTCATAGACTTGCAAAATACGCAAGGTAGATTGATTGTTCTGTGAAAGGGATGGAAATCCTGACTGCTGTAAACTTGCCTCCCTTTCCCTATTGCATGAAAAGTTGAACTCCCCTTCGGTGGTTATCACTGGAAGAAGAAACAAGGCAGCAGAGATACTCAATGAGCAGCAGTGTTTGCTCACTGGGGCAATGTGTTTGATGTCAATTCTGACCCAGCTGCACTGGCTGCCAGTTAGTTTCTGAGCCCAATTCAAAATGCTGGTTCTCACCTGTTGTTGTTGTTTAGTCGTTTAGTCATGTCCATCATTCCCAACATCAGGGTCTTTTCCAGGGAGTCTTCTCTTCTCATGAGGTGGCCAAAGTATTGGAGCCTCAGCTTCAGGATCTGTCCTTCCAGTGAGGACTCAGGGCTGATTTCCTTAAGAAAGGATAGGTTTGATCTTCTTGCAGTCCATGGGACTCTCAAGAGTCTCCTCCAGCACCATAATTCAAAAGCATCAATTCTTTGCATCAAAAGCATCAATTCCCCTTCATGGATCACTGCCTTGCCGTGGCGAAGGGGCTTGAATAACTCAGAGAAGCTATGAACTATGCCGAGCAGGGCACCCAAGATGAACAGGTCATAGTGGAGAGTTTTGACCAAACGTGATCCACCTGGAGGAGGAACCGGCAAGCCACTCCAGTATCCCTGCCAAGAAAACCCCATGGACAAAGACAACAGGTTCTCACCTATAAAGCCTTAAATGGCTCAGGAACGCAATACCTTACGGACTGCCACTCACCCCAACTTTTACACGGGAAGACACCCGAGGACACCAAAACCTGCATATATATATATATATATATATATATATATATCAGTAATTAAAATTCACTATTCCTTTTTATGTTGGTTTATTAAGATAGGTCAATAGAAGAGCTTGGCTGGAGCTCTAGCCACCTCTTGCTGCTAGATGATATTACTCTTAAACACTAAACTTTGAAAAAGCGTTCCAATCACTCAAGCACAATAAATGCACTGAGACGTTTTTTGCACTGGCTTATTTATTTTGGAAGCTGGCCAAATTAACTTGTAATTCTAAATAACCGCAGCTGCCAACACAAAGTAACGTGAAGTGACAACAGATCACTTTAAAGCGCAACCACAAGACTAGGTGTTACAATCTTGTAATCTCCAGATTAAGTATTGCCATTGTTTTGTCTTTCACAGTTTATTCCCCCAGCACAGATTTTCCATATGAGTAGGCAAAACATCGGTTCGGCACATAAATGTATAGCCATAAATGTGTGACCGGGGAAAAGGCTTCTAACTGGCATAAAATCAGCATTCTTCAGTACTGACAGAATTGACAACGATCTAATGAAGGTGCCATTTCAGATCACATCTGGTGACTGCATCAGAGGTTTACCTGTCTCCAGAGGAATTTGGTCATCTGTATGGAATGACAACCATAAATTATGAAACTGGCCTCCATATTGCTGTGCATACCAAAGACATACATTATTTTGCACTTCAGAAAAGGATGAGGCACTTTATTTTGTTTGCATTGCTAAAGTTGTGTGGTGAGTGTGTGTGTGTGTGTGTGTGTGTGGCTGTTTGATGTGATTTATGTGATATCAGGGTGACATGAGAGCCATTTCCCTGTGGCCCAGTTGCGTGCTGTTCTGGTAGAACAAAATCATGTGAACAAGATGATTGATGTGGGTCCTTTACACACCAGTGGCATCCCTCCCTGCAAGCTGGCAGTGCTTAGAAAGGAAGCAAATCATTTGGACAACCTACATGGCCTGCCTTCGAAATGGGGAAAATGGACCACAGGGAACCAGCTCCCTGCTTATGTTATGGTAATGTATGAAGTGAGCCTTAGAAGGGCTGAGGACTTAATGAGCCTCAACTATCTATCTATCTGGAGGGGGGAGAAAGAGCTTGGACAAAATTGCTCAAAAAAGAATTGTCTGAGGGTTGCATTCAACTAAGTTCTGCACAAACTGAAATTTATGAACCTAAGTTAGTTATTTCCATGAAATTCAGTCAGTGCGCTCAGAGTAAGAGTAGCTTTGGGTAATTTTTCTGAGAATGTTTCCTTTTCAAATCTTCTTTGGACTGTTGGATAATTTCTGTAAATATTTTTTATTGGTTTTTGATGCAAATGAAAGCAAAATTGGAGTTTTCATTTAAATTATGAAACCATTTAAATTATAGACACAAATATTCATTGGGTATGGTTTCGTATTTATATAAAATTCAGTACATTGTAGGAAAGTGACAGCTTTTCCCTCCAGAGTCTTGTACATTTTTAAGACAGGTCTCTTATTTACTCTATTAAATATGTAATTGGATACATATAAATATTTCAAAAATGTGTGTAACTTTCTTGATTGACAGTAATAGCTTCTTCAGAATCAGTGAAGCCTACGGAATCAATGTGCACATGGAATATATACATAATTTGGTAACCATATGAAAAGCTATTGAAATGTACTTACTGCTTGTTATGTGCATTTGTGCAGTATGCAAACATTCTGTCTCCCTAACACTTGTCTAAGAAGAAACCCCCATCCCCACAGAATATGACTCCCACAGGTAGCAGCGTTGTACACATATAAGCCTGTAAAAATCCATTCAAGCTCCCCTAACTTTGCAAAAAGATCAGGCTGTATGTGGAATAACTTATGCATAACATGATAACCAATGTAGTACCTCCAGTTGTTTTGGACTACAACTCCCATCATCCCTGACCATACTGACTGGGGCTGATGGGAATTGTGGTCCAAATAATCTGGCAGACACCAGACTCACTATACCTGCCTCAAAGCACCTGCCATTCTTTAAATGGGTTCCTCTGAGATATTCTTCGGAGTATATATTGGTAAGTCTAGCCATTGAATCTTAATGAATCTAATTGCTTCCCTTCCTTCCCATCTTCACAGATAAGCAAAAAGAAGGTTCTCAAGTGTGGATATGGGTATGGAATGCACTTCCCGAGGAAGCATGACTGGTGACAGATTTGGCAAGATCTGTGCTCCCAGGAAGCACAAAATTTATCCCTATGTTACCATCTAACCCAGTTATGTCCAAACTTGGCCCTCCAGCTGTTTTGGGACTACAATTCCCATCATCCCTGACCACTGGTTCTGCTAGCTAGGGATGATGGGAGTTGTAGTCCCAAAACAGCTGGAGGGCAGAGTTTGGCCATCACTGATCTAATCTATAGATCTCTCTCTCTTTCTCTCCACCCCCTCTGAAATTAATCATCAGGAGAAGCTACATGTTTTGATCTTATGAGCTACATAAAGTAACTGAATCAAATGGTCTTCAACTATACTTCTTTTTCTGCAATTTAATCTTGAAAATATCCAACAGCAGCCTTTTGAGACTCCTTCCTTCCACCCCACCATTCCAAGAATGAAATATGTTGGGGCTCCTTGTGGTTCCCCCAAAACATGAAACAGTGCCGCTGTTCTTGCTACAGCCATTTTATATTGGAGCAGGTGGGGTTTTGATGGCATAAAACACTGTGAGGAATGCTCACCTCTATTTTTTAAAAAGTATTCATAAATGTTTTCCCTACTTTTTCTTGGTTTAATACAGGTTTTTCTTTCTGCGTAATGTACCAGGAATTTGAGATACAAGTAAATGTTGCGCAACATTGCAATGATGGTAAGGATGAAATATGTTGTCCTCTTTACGGAGAATATTGATTGTAGCCAGTTCTAATGTATAAATCTGACACTCGGAAGGTTGTTCTGGAGCTCTAAGGTCACAAATCTTATGCACACTCACTTGGGAGGAAGACTTGTTGAAATCAGGGAGTGACAATGGCTAGAACTAGGAAAGTGGAAATAGCTTAGAGCTGTTAGCAGAGATCACGTCAGTGGTTTTGATTCCATGTCCCAGAAGAGAGCCAGTGTGGTGTAGTGGTTAAGAGCGGTGGACTCGTAATCTGGTGAACTGGGTTCGCTTCCTCGCTCCTCCACATGCAGCTGCTGGGTGACCTTGGGTTAGTCACACTTCTCTGAAGTCTCTCAGCCCCACTCACCTCACAGAGTGTTTATTGTGGGGGAGGAAGGGAAAGGAGAATGTTAGCAGCTTTGAGACTCCTTCGGGTAGTGATAAAGCAGGATATAACAACAACAACAACAACAACAACAACAATTTATTATTTATACCCTGCCCATCTGGCTGGGTTTCCCCAGCCACTCTGGGTGGCTTCCAACAAAATATTAAAATACAATAGTCTGTTAAACATTAAAAGCTTCCCTAAACAGGACTGCATTCAGATGTCTTCTAAAAATCTTGTAGTTGTTTTTCTCTTTGACATCTGGTGGGAGGGCATTCCACAGGGCGGGTGCCACTACCTAGAAGGCCCTCTGCCTGGTTCCCTGCAACTTGACTTCTCAAATCCAAACTCTTCTTCTTTTGTCTGCTCAGAGCTTTTGGAGAGGCAGATCTGGACAGTAGGACAATCACCCAAATTAGGTTGATGGGGCATGACAGAAGACCAACCATATGATTAAAATTTTGGTTCTGCGACATGGGTTTACATCCCCCACAGTCAGAGTAAATTAGACACCCCAATGTGATATGGAGATAACAGTCTTCATCTTTCTGTAGAGGGTAACACAATTTTTCTGGAAGATCACAAAGCTCTTGTTGAGCTTTTGTGTTGTAGGTGGAGGTGAACGGGGAGAAGCTGAGTGTCTCCTGTGGCATTGGGTCCAGGTGGGCGAGTAGATTTGGGAAAATACCCAGTTAATATCTGAGCCAGAGTTGTTTTGGGGCCTGTCATGCACATCGGGGTGAAAGCTGGCTAACGGGACCATAATGTGCATGTCAGGTTCATATGCCCAAGGAGCACACAGTGAGGGGGGAGGAGTTTCCTTCATCCTTGTTGCATGATCATAGCACGTTTATATCTTAATAAATACAACCTGCTAACCATCGTCCTCATCTTTTCTTGGGTGCATTGGCAAAGACCCATTAGAATCATGGAGTGACAATTGCTAGAACTAGGAAAGGGGTGTGTTTTAAAAGTGGGGATGCTAAAAATGTGAGCTTGCATCGGAGCAGCCCCAACTTCATGAAGGCATATATCACCCGCTCAAACAAGCCCTCCACTGAACCCATACTACGTGGCTATAACCAGCTCCCTAATAGCATTAAAAAGTCTTATCTTGAAGATGATGGTAGGAAGAGCAGGTAGCAGAGAGCTCTCGTAATACAAGAAAATGCTCAAACAGCTTTTCCTATAATGTTTTTTTGTATGAATGAATTTGGAACTAGGTAGGTAAGCAGGCCGTTGACACAAAGGGAAGACACGTAAGTGACTCAGCACACAGCACAAGGACAAAGCAAGATGCATATAGGGAGCATGGAGTGTTTATTATTTAATGCCTGCCTGATTATTTAGTGGTTGCAAACACCACTTGAAACAATCATACCTCTTCAAGTCCCATAATTCTTAGCAGGAAACAATGATTTGTGCTTCATTTGGCTTGTCGTTATGGAGAAGCCAGACAAAGCCTCTTTTGTTGACTGAGGCTGTCCCTGCCTCTTTCCTGAAGGTAAGGCTTTTAAAAAATTATTTTGCCCTACTTTAAAAAAATTATTTTGGCATACTGGTATTCCAAGAAAACACTCAGATTTTTAAAAGCAATCAACCTCAATTGAAAACTGCAGTTTATTTTCGGAGCCACTGTTAAACGTGAGTAACATCTGGAACCAATCAAACTCTTGAGAAATTCTGTAGTTGCCAAATAGATAAGAGGGATTCCTTACAAAATTTCCACAAAGGTTTCATGTGCTTCTAGAGTGTGCAACACTATGCTCAATACAGCATGCTTTCAATCGGCTTGTCCTGCAATCACATATAAGAAAATCAACAGACTTCTGTTGTGTACAAAGCAGTACACCTAAATACCTACTTGCACAAGTCACTCCCAAATTGTGTGTTGTAGCGCTAGAAAAATTTAAAAGGGGGTACCCAGACTGGAGGTTACACTCACAGAAACACAAAGGAAAAAGATACAGGCACTAAGTGAAAATATAGGCCTGTATCGAAATACAAATGTGCATAGGGACAGCCTCAAAAATAAGGAATCTGTATATATATAAAATTTGATTTTTAAAATTTATAAACATGCAACAAAAAAACCAATTCAGAATCCAACTATCAAGATTGCTCTGAATCTCCTGACTTCCCCCCATCCCTTTCATGGGTCCAAATAGTAATATTTACAACTGTTTATCAGTACTTGTCCAAATTGTTTGTCGTTCCAAATTATCCAAACTTTCCATTACTTTACAAGTGTGGTTAAAATCCTGCTAAGGTTTTAACCTGCTTACAATGGTCTCATTTCTTTTTTTAAATTTCTTGTCTTCTTGATTTCTGAGCTTCCCAGTTAATTTTGCCATTTTAGCATAGTCCCAGCATGGGAGCGCTGGGCGGATCTTTGCACCCCGACAGTGCATATGCTAAAGAAGGGAAACTTTGAAAGATCTGGCCCAGTGGTTCTCAAAGGGTGTGGCACACCACACTGGTGTGGCAAGAGGGAATGCCAAGTGTGGCAGGAAGATTCAAGGACAATCAATATTCTATCTTGGGAATGATTTATGTTCTTATGTAGCTGCGTAGTTTTATACTTTCTGGATTCCCCCTGACCATATTATAAAGTAGTTGTGTCCTATGTTATAAATCAAACACTGCTGGGAGTTCTTTTCATTTACCAATGTATTTCTATTTAAAAAAATAAAATATTAATTTTCCAAAAACCAAAAAAATACAAAAAATACAGAAGAAACGAAAAGTAAAAAAGAGATAAAAATGATAAAAATAAAAATACAGAAATATCAAAAGAAAATTCACAGACCAAACCAAACATTCCCCCCTTTCCCACCCACCACCTTGACTTATAAAAAAAAATTAAACTAAAATATGACTTCCTTCCATTGATGCTTGACCTTATTTTATACTCTTCTCTTTATTGTTGTGTTTTGTTTTGTAGATATTTTTTATTTTTGTTTATTTTTTCCCTTTTCCCCTTACAAATTTTGTCATGTACATATCATGATTTCTGTACTGGAACAATGTTTCACACAATCCCAGTTCTTTGTAATTAATCCCAGAAGGTATGCTTCCGGCTCAATGTATTTCTTATCAATTAAAAATTTGGTGTGGCACAAGGAAAGCTTTATTCTGAAAGTGTGGCGCAGAGAAAAAAAAGTTTGAGAACCACTAATCCAGACCTTCTAAGTGTCCCTATTTTCCAGGGATGTCCCTGATTTATAGAAGCCATCCCGGTTTCTGATTTGAATCTGGAATGCCCCACTTTTTCTTAGGATGTCCCTATTTTCATTGCAGAAATGTTGTAGGGTATAGAGTTATCCACCCCTGAGCTGTCTGAAGGCAATCCTGTATAGGAAAGTTTTTTTTAAAAAAAAAGTTTAATGTTTTATTATGCTTTTATATATGCCCAGAGTAGCTTGGGCAACCCAGTAAGATGTGTATATAAATACCAGTAGTAACATCATCATTATGGAATGGGATGTCCCTATTTTCATTGGAGAATTATTGGAGGGTATGCTAATCTAGATTAATCTGCTAGGCACAAGAATATCTGGACTATTGCATTATTATTTTTTGAGAGGTGGGGAATCACACACAATATTCAACCCCTACAAAGGAAAGAAGAACTACAGGCCTTTTATGCCATCAGGAGGAGCTTTATTATATAGTAAATTAATGGTAGTATAAAAGAACATCTATCAATAGCTGCCTGAGAAATATGGAAGGTGTGATGTTATATAGATAATGCATTGATTTTGTGTCTCTTGAATCAATTAATAACATATTTTCCCTGCATGTAATGTTTTTGGGAATCCTTTTTTTGTGTGTGTGCAAGGGGTGGAGGATGTTCTTGATAAATTCTGCATGCACCACACACACGAAAAAAATTCTTCATTGCTTTTTAAGTCATCTGTTGCACTGTGGTATAACTTCACCATAAGGTCTCACACAAGAGTGTTGCACATCATTAGCTAGCAAGTTGTTGATGTTTCCAACGCTAGAATGTGAAAAGACTTCAATTATATGAAAAACATACTGCAATTCTTAGCATCTCATAATCCATTCCATCCATGTCCCCCCCTCTTGTTTAACTAATATATTCAGCGGAATAAAAGACAGCTAGCGCAAGGTGAATGCCGATGAAGTGAAGGTGATTGGCAGGAGAATACAGGACAGACTTAGGAGGCAATCGTTCTCAAATGCCATCATGCAAAAATCAGTAATTCTGAGATTACTGAAGAAGGTGCTATTGATGGTGCAGCTCATCATACTGAGACATACCTTATGACCCAGCAAATGTTTGCATATCTCTCATTAAGCATGGATTTATAGAAATCACATGAGAGCATGGCTTTATAGAAAATTAGGAGCTGCAGCATTTTAATCTAATGCATAGCATATAAGGAAAGTTTGCAAGTCCTGTTTTGGAAGGCTTCTGGATTCTGGGTCAGCTGATATGAGTCCTGTTGCCTTGCTTTGATTTTAATGGGAGTGCTTTTGAAGGAATGGGTTTCCCAAACCCAAAACTGACTGTGCAGGCAGTTTGAAATTGCACCAAAATCCCTATTTTTCCTTAGCTAAAAACCATTAACTTGAGCTCTGAGTCAATGTATAAACAAAAACCTGGCTGTGCTCAGAGCCCTCTCCTTTATCACTTTGTGACGGCAGGGATGACCCTGACTGCACCAGTAGAACAGAGAAGACACGTCAGTGCCTTATCTTATGTCCTAACCACAAAAGACGCACAGACCTAAGTCCGGGAACAACGCCAGAAGCGTGTTCTCAGAGATGATGACCTCTTCCTCCAAGATAAGAGTAGGAAGAGGAAGATCCTTTTATGGTCAGAAGTACAGGAAGGAATTCCCTTTTATGGTTAAGAATACCAAAGCAAGAACATATGTGATGTCAACCTGCGTACATGGGCTGACGTGGTTGGATTCCTGGGGAAGGAGGGGGAGGGTGTCTGGAGGATATATATATACTGTATGAAACTTCTCATTTCTTTGGACTTGCTGTGGACTCACCACGCAAGTGCCTTCTGCTACCCGGAGAGCAGAATAAACTCTTTCTTTGAACCAACCTCGGTGTCATTTGACTTCCTTCCTCCTGTCCCGGAGCAATGCAGACCCAATCGGTGAACTCCAATAAGGCTACACTTTAATAACTGTCCCAGATTAGGCACAGTTTCAAATATCATAAGGCTGTATGAATACATACTGCTGCTTCTTCCCATTTGAATGCAAGAGCACTGGGTTATGGTTTATTGTAAAGATCACCCTAATTGTACATATAATCTGAAGCATTCCTGTTGGTGATTGCTCCTTTGAGGGAAAAGCAATCATTCAGGATGGAGAAAGTAACCCAATCAAATGAAGAAAACAGCCTTGATACATCAAATAACTTCTCCATCATTCCCCCCCTCCCCTGATTTAAATGCTCAAGGAAAGGCAGTCCTCAGGGCTTAGTACATAATTTCCCTATGATTTAAACTGCTAAATAAATATGATGAGCTGAAACAAACAAATCCAGTGTACCAAAAGAAACATTGGTTTTGGTTGGGTGGGTCTCATGGTGTAAGGCCATATTTTCCCCGGAAATAAAATTCATCATTACGGAGACAGAAAACGTCAGTCAAGGGATGTCATCAAGCAAGCTAGATAAAATTTGGTGAAGCGTTGTTAAATAAAATAACAGGAAATGAAATGAAATAGAAATTGAGCGGATTCTCTCTTTTTTAAAAAAATGCACATTACTCAAAAATAATTTCATGGTTGACAGCAGTAGGCATGCTGAGGTGTACTTTGGTTACAATGGGAGAGCTGGGATGATTAAAACTCATTAAATATGGTCTCTAGTTGCACATGGTGGAATGCGGTTGAAGAAGATTGCCAAGTGCTTTCTAATGCTCTGGTTGTGACTTGTAGCACTTGTAGCAGTTCATCCCCAAATAGGCATGTGGGCAGAGGGCTTGATGTAGCTCTTATTTTCATGGACCTGACCTTGAGCTGTGATTATGCTCACAAGACCCTGAGAAATTCTGTTCCAAGCGCTGTCAAGCACCCCTGTTTCAAATCTCACCTGTCTCTTCTTTTTACTATTTAGGGCTGAACTACTACTTAGTGTAAGGTTACCAGATTTTTTTTCAACAAATCCGGGGACACTTTTCAACTTCCTACTAAGTAGATGGATTTTGTCAGGGAACTGATTTGTAAATCCGGGACTGTCCCCGGGAAACGGGGACATCTGGTAACCTTAACTTAGTGACCCATCTTGCTCTTGGTTTTATCCATGTGTTTGCCGAATGGTTGCACATTACGGAACATAGGGACGTGAGAGGGGTGTGTGCATGCACATTCATGCTTTGGACTCCTTTTTATTTAGTGCCATTTTGTTATTTATGTCTTGTAATTATTTTCCTCTCATCGTTTCCCCCCCTATTAACTTTTGAACTGCTGGCTACTCCTTTTTTCGAAGATGGAACACTGTGAGTGCTTTTATTTTCCCTTCTCCTCTCACAGAATTTTTGTAAACCTATGTACACATCTCCCAAACATTTACATTCAATTATCTATTCTGTTTATTATATTTTAATTACTTTAAGCTGATAACCATTTCTTTTATCTCTCATTTGCAAACAAACCCTCCCCCCAGAACCCTTTTGTGTTTGAACTTACATTGAGATATCTTCTTAGCTCTTATTAAAATCCCTACAGTTTATTTGCAGATCGCTTTAAAACGCTACTATTCTACTTGGGATGCCTTATCTACAATTCGCTCAATGCTGCTGCCTATCTTTTCTTTTCTGCTTCCCTTTAGAAGTAAAATATTTTCATGTTTATTCCTTTTATAACTCTGACTTCTTTATCAAAACATGATTTCCCCCCTTTCCCCTATCTTACGTAAGTCTTTCATCTTCCACCATCAGTTTCAGAAACTCTTTCAGTTTATTAAAATTATTTCACAAAGTTTTCACTATTTGTAGAGTGGTAGCCTCAGATTGTTAAATTATATACCTTCCCTCACCTTTCTAATCTAGCAATGGTTAAGCCAGCCACTACTAGAAGATGGCCAATTAAGTCTTTGCTGTTTTAAGTCCTTGTTCCTTTCTGGTAACAGATTTAACAGTTCCAACTGAGGCTCCATGTCAGGTTGTTTGTATTTTGTTAAAGATACAACTCCATTCTGTTGTGCAGGTGAATTAGCCAAGCCACAAGCGGAAGCTCTGTCGCTGTCTCCTCCTTTTCTTTCCATTCATGTTCTTCTATTTCCTACTCTACTTCCAACACTATCAGTTTAATTTGCCCTTTTGTAGATTTTAAGAAATGTAGGCATGCATAGCTTCAGAAAGTGTCTGTTTTGATCAAAAATGTGCGCACTGTTCAGATTACATCATTACATGATAGCCTGACTTGCTGGACTGCAGTTCCTGGGATTAGTGGAATGAAAAATATACTTGGTTTGCATTTTGCAGAAGTTGAAAGAGCTCCCTGCCCTTTGGCATTTTTTTTTTAAACGGGAGGGGGTTTCTTGAAATAAAACAAAATCCCAAGGTGTTCCTGCAAATGTCCAAGCCTCCTTCTCTCTTATTAACATGTCATTGCTCTTGCCTCTTCTTAAATACATTTTGGTGTATCTTTGCACATGGGGTAACTTCTTAATTCAAGAAAGAAGTGACCAAAATGAATTACATTACCTTTTAAACTATTTTCTTATATTCATTGGGAGTACTCTCAAAGCCCAGGAAACCTATCCACCGGATGTCACTGTTACCCCACAGAAGTTTAGCTGGAAGAACTTTTGTCTGTCTATAGTGAAACTCCTTGTCCGGCTATGAGATAAAGCACACTTTTTTAACCATGTTTTTTAGAACACACTCACCAGAGAAAGAATGTATAAAGCAAATGACTTTAACATGGTTAAATTCCTCTCATGGGTGCTTATATTAACATATTGCTATATTAATACTTCTAATTTTATTTATTTATTTTATTTTTGCTGGAGGAGCACTTGGAAAGAGGAAGAATTCTGACCAATCTTCCCCCAGGCAGTCTGATGGGAAGGCTCTTTGCATAAATGCTAGTCAATCATATTGCAATCTATTTTTCTCTAATTAATGTTGTTGTTGTTGTTGTTGATGATGATGATGATGATGATGATATTTTGCAGCTTACAACATATCTAAAAACATAATAAAAACATCAAGCATTAAAAACCTCCTGATACAGGGCTTCCTTCAGATGTCTTCTAAACGTTGTGTAATTCTTTATCTCCTTGACATCTGAAGGGAGGGCGTTCCACAGGGAAGGTGCCGCTACCGAAAAGGCCCTCTGCCTGGTTCCCTGTAACCTCATATCTCGCAGTGAGGGAACCAGCAGAAGACCCTCAAAGGAGGACCTCAGTGTTCAGGCTGAGTGATGGGGATGGAGATGCTCCTTCAGGTATACCGGACCGAGGCTGTTTAGGCCTCAGAAGTGAGCTCAGCTAGGGCAAAAGTAGCCAATTGAACCTACTTTGATCCCATTTCAGTGGAAAGTTGGGCAACATCAAGGAAGAGGAGGACCTTGGCTTGGGAGTGGTGAAGAGGAAGAAGAGTTTGGATTTGATATCCCGCTTTATCACTACCCTAAGGAGTCTCAAAGCAGCTAACATTCTCCTTTCCCTTCCTCCCCCACAACAAACACTCTGTGAGGTGAGTGGGGCTGAGAGACTTCAGAGAAGTGTGATTAGCCCAAGGTCACCCAGCAGCTGCATGTGGAGGAGCGGAGACGCGAACCCGGTTCCCCAGATTACGAATCTACCGCTCTTAACCACTACACCACACTGGCTCTCTGAAGGTTCTCAGAGTCAAATCTGGATCTGCCCCAAGCAGAGCTCACATGACGCAGTATACATTGGCGATGCCACCATTTGCCCCCTTTCTCTGGAGCCTGATGCAAAACTGCACACATGGGGAAAGAAGGAGAGCTGTTCCACCAAGAGGTTTGAATCAAGGTTGTGCTAATTAGATTAGTGAAATAAGCCAAGGTGTTACCTCAAAGGCATCTTTTCAAGGCAATGTGCTTACTCACCCCTGCAGAGATGGGGAATTCCAGGCAATGCTAAATGGCTGATACTTTTTCGAGGTTTACACTTCAGCTCGAGGAATCTTCCTCACAGTTTGCTTAATTATACGCGTTAATATTCCTTCTTTTTACAAATCTAATTAGCACAACCGGCTGCATCCTTGCGGTGCACCGCAAGCTACTTTTGTCCTGGAGTGGTGAAATATATGTCGCATTCAGGAGTTGTAAATCCCTTACATACTTAGGGAGAGTGAGGAGAAGCATACTTCATGAATAGGAAAAGATCCTGCTGCAAAAGTTATCCCAAAAGTTTGTGGAGGGCAAATGGGCAGAGCTGGTGTGCTCATTTTCACACTGTGTGAGGGATTTAGGACATCTGAACAGGGCTATGCCGCCTCTTCTATTTTTCACTACAGAGGAAGAAAAGAAACCTTGGGTGGCAACTGTGATCAGAGAAATGAGAAAGGAAGAAAGGATGAAAAATGCCCTCTCTCAGCAGCAGTCAGTCCCCTGGTCATTCTGAAGCCATGGTTGCTATTTTACCTGATGGTTTTTTTTAAGCCCTTGGCGAAAAAGAATTATACCACGGCCTGTAATGTGTGGTTTCAACCTGACTGTGTGATGCATGGCAAGAGATGGATATGTTTTGCATCAGATTTAACAACTATTGCCTCTTTGGGATCTTTCTCAAGATCATGAATGGGCAGAGAGCAAACTTTATACGAAATATTTTTATACGAAAATATACGAAATATACGAAATATATTTATACGAAATACCACATCACATACACAGCCCAACAAGACAATGACAATACAGTGGTACCCCGCTAGACGAATGCCCCGCTAAACGAAAAACGCGCAAGACGAAAGGGCTTTCCCACATTTTTCTGCTTCGCAAGACGTTTTTTTCTATGGGGCTTACTCGCAAAATGAATTTTTTTCCGTGGTCTCCCTTTTTTTTTTTGCCATTTCTGAAAGGCGCTAAGCTCCTTATCTCTAAATTGCCGCTTATCCGTTAATCCCCTAAGCGCTAAAAGCCGCTAAAAGCCGCTTATCAGCTGTTTTACCGCTTATCAGCTGATCGGCTGATAGCGGAGCTCCGCAAGACAAAAATCCCTGCAAGACGAAGGCTCCCGCAGAACGGATTATTTTCGTCTTGCGGGGCACCACTGTAATCCACCAACAGCATACAAATCAATATGGCTAACCTGATCCAAAACACCCACTCACACATGAAAATCACAAACAAACAACCACACCCTTGGCCAACCCCAACCTCTCTCACCATCAAAGGAACACAAGTGAACAGCACAAGCAACGCTGACACCAAAACCTACATACATTAAGCGTAATGGAAACATTGCCACCCGACCCTACCCCCACCCATCTCCCCTCCCTCCACCCCCCTTTTTTCCTCTCCCCCCCTAATGTCTCAACAAATGAAACGGATTTGTAAAAATGTTACATGGAAAAAATACGAGAGACATTACACTTACTTCTGTAAAACAAAAAAATCTTTAATAATAATAATAATAATAATAATAATAATATATTCCCAATGAGACTTCTCAAAAAGTATTCCAATACCAGCTTGGAATAAAAACTGCATGTCATGCACAAAAGTCAATTTGACACACACAGACTTTTCAATTCAGTATTGCACACTCGCTCATTGAAATACACTTGTAGCATATTCTCTTGATGGGGGGGGGGGGGGACTAAAAGAAGCAGACTTTTCTGGAAAAAATATATACCAGAACACGTAACACACCATTCTGCCCTAATTAGTGTAAAAGCAAAGCCTCAGAGTTAGCAAATTAGATATTTGCATGATTTTTAGAGCCTTTATTTTCATAAAACTTAATTAAATTTACATCTAACAAATACTTTACTCGCAGGGCAACCTTGTAACCAATCATCTGCCAGCCTTACCTACTTCGGCTTCTGTTCTCCATCAGCTGTTGCCTGACAGCATCCATTCCATCAGGCTGCTACTCTTTACAGTTTTTCAGCATTCATGTGCATTTATATATTTCTAGCCTACCAACTGATTGCTATTAAAAGGGGCAGCGGGGGTGAGGGATGAAAATGAAGGAGTACATTATTAAAATACATAGGTCTTATATACCTTTTCCAGTGGCAGAGGGGCAAAGAAAAATTGGCTGGGATTTCTTTTTTCCTACTGCAGTCACCTCACCAGGTGGTTTCCCATTTAAAATGAGAAATAGCTTTAAAGGTATTGCATGTAAGTTCTTAGTAAGTTATATCTACAGGGATGCAAAAAGCATTGTGGCTCATATGCGACATTGAATGCCAAAGGTGTGGTTAAGGAGAACAATATGGCCTCAATTTGTAATAAAAATACACATACCTGAAATAGCCTAAATACCATTGCTAGCCTGTGTGAAATACAGCCTTCTGCCATGACATTTCTTTTGATAGGTGGATGCTGTTGAATTTGCTGGTAGCAAGAAGGAGCTCATTGTGTAAGCCGGTCCTTCTCTAACCTTAAAGCTGTCCCTCAGGTATTTTATATGCCTCACTAAAACCAAAAGATTCAAAGTTTGCCCCAATGTTTTAAGAGGGGGGAAACAAGAGCTACTGTAACCAGTGAGGCAGAAGAACCAACAATAAAATAAAAATAAAAATCAAGCGGTGATTTAGTGAAGCAAACCTAAATGGAGGTGAAGGATCCAGGAAAGTTTAATATATATGGTTATAGTCCCCACCACACAATCTCCAAGGGTGCATGATTCTAGGTGTTCCAGGTTTACCCAGGCTTCCCCAGGGTTTGTGTTCCCTTTTGGAAGTGAGGCACAGTGAAGACTATGGTGTCTTTATGATAAATGTTTTATTTGCACATATATGCAACCTGGGAAGGGAACTTCACTTTATATATTTTTTAAGGAAGCTATATGTGAGGAGCAAATGGCAGTCTTTTTTTCCACTGAGGTCTGCATTCTATTGAGGACCTTCTCAGGGGTGGTGCCTGCCCTGCGGAACACCCTCCTATCAAATGTCAAACACATAAGCAACTGTCTGACTGTTAGAAAACATTGGAAGGCAGCCCTGTTCAGGGAAGTTTTTAGTGGTTGAAGTTTTATTGTGTTTATAATATTTTGTTGGGAACCGTCCAGAGTGGCTGGGGAAACCCAGTTAGATTGTGCCTAATAATAATAATAATAATAATAATAATAATAATAATAATTCACTTGTAGCTAATCCATCAGGGGTGCATACTGGCAGGCAGTGGGACCAGAGTTATGAGAGGGTAAAACTGGAAGCTAAAGTAGACAGGTGCATTCCCCTTTCTTTTTCTGCCACACATTTTTCTCCCTCCCTCCTTTCCTCCTTTCTTCCTTCCTTCCTTGTAATCTGCATGTAATTAGAATCTTTAAAAATGTAGTATAAATACCAACAACTGGGAAACACTGGCCTGCGAGCGCTCCAGCTGGAGAACAGCCTTTACCAAAGGTGTCATGGGCTTTGAAGACACTCGAACTCAGGACACAAGGGAGAAACGTGCTAGGAGGAAGGCATGCTTGGCAAATCCACACCATGATCAACTCCCACCTGGAAACCAATGTCCCCACTGTGGAAGGATGTGTGGATCCAGAATTGGCCTCCACGGTGACTTACAGACTCATTGTTAAAACCGTGTTTATGGAAGACAATCTTACAAGTGATCACCAAAGAAGAAGACATGAAATTAGGAAATTAGGATTACAGGTCCCCACCCTTTGCTCCTGTAGGTAGACAGTGGGTCTGTCTCTTACTTTGTTAAATACTAGTTGAGCAGAAAGAAACAGAATAGAGCAGCAGGGCATTCTTTCACAGTTCAGTGAGTGCAATGTGAAGTCGGCATCAGAGGGGATCTGGATTTGTATCCCTTTGCAGTGTATTCATATTATATCTAATATTAAAGGTCTGTGACCGGCTGACCTAAAGTCAGAGTTTCCTAGCTTGGTTATCAGAAAAAAAACTTTACGGGATTGCTAGATGCTTCTGTCAAACACACATCTAGCTGCCTATTATCATGAAAGTTTGTTTCAGGGTCAGGACATAGTTTGTTCCATAGGATTACCCCATAGTCAGAGGTGATGCAATTCCTGTTTGAACATTGTGTGGGATGCCACTGGATGTAGGAGTTGCTGTTGACTAGATAAATCGAGATTGGAAGGAAAAATACATCTCCAACTTTTTAAAACTGTGATAGAATTGGAAGATCGCTGTTTCCATTGCCTTCCAACTCATGGAATGCAAACATCTGAATTGGAGAGTATTTTAGACCCACGAAGGCTGCCAGCATATTTTAGAACCCCAATTATCCAAGGTTTTAAAATGTACAGGGAGCCCCATGGATATGAAAAGTTACCCACTAGGGGCAATCTTCTGCAAGTCAGAAGGTAATGGAAGCCAGCATACAGATGGTGCTTCTCCCTCCTGCCCACTTAACACGTTTGCTGTCCTCTCCTCTGACTAGGGCTTAATCGTATGCATGTTCTCTTCGAAACCACAGCCATCGTAAATCTAGGTTGTTAATTAAGTTGTTCAATGAGTGTGTGTCATGATACAGTCACTAGATGTTCTGCTTGAAAGCAGAGTTGTTGAAGAAACTAACTGAGGAGCAGCATTTAAAAGACCAGGGTGTTGTTAGAGATGCCCCTGATTTTTATGAAAAGCAAATTTGGAAGTTCCTGTATCCAAGGAACTGCAGAGGATGCAAAAGGTTATTATAACAGAATTGTGAAACTTTCTAGTGCAGTTCCACAAATCCCTAGAAAGAACTAAGAAGCAGCTATTAATTTGGGTTGCTGAAGTGATTATTGTAGCGATTATAAAAAGTAGAGACATCACCTTGCCAACAAAGGTCCGTATAGTAAAAGCTATGGTTCTCCCAGTAGTGATGTATGGAAGTGAAAGCTGGACCATAAAGAAGGCTGATCACCGAAGAATTGATGCTTTTGAATTATGGTGCTGGAGGAGACTCTTGAGAGTCCCATGGACTGCAAGAAGATCAAACCTCTCCATTCTGAAGGAAATCAGCCCTGAGTGCTCACTGGAAGGACAGATCCTGAAGCTGAGGCTCCAATACTTTGGCCACCTCATGAGAAGAGAAGACTCCCTGGAAAAGACCCTGATGCTGGGAAAGATGGAGGGCACAAGGAGAAGGGGACGACAGAGGACGAGATGGTTGGATAGTGTTCTCGAAGCCACCAGCATGAGTTTGACCAAACTGTGGGAGGCAGTGGAAGACAGGAGTGCCTGGCGTGCTCTGATCCATGGGGTTATGAAGAGTCGGACACGGCTAAATGACTAAACAACAAGTGATTATTGAGAATGCCTTTTTTTGTTTGTTTATTGATTCCTTAAGACATTTGAGATGGGTGACATACTGTATGAACAGGAGCACATGATCAGTGGAGGGGGGATTGTTTGAGAGGCAAGGATTTTAATCCCCTGTAAATCTGAAAATTTCAGTGCACCTCTATTTATAATTATTTAACAGAGAGCCTAACAAGGTTCAGTCTTTTTCTAGTAACAATTTACTGTGGAATGCTTCCTTTAAAATCAATTGACCATGTGATTTGAAGATTGTTGCTATTGTTTATATAGCCATCTGGAGCAACTGATGACAAAAGGATTTAAAATAAGCCCATTGCATTGATTAATTAACCAATTAATTAGCAATAAATGATAAGCAGTTTAGATTTACTGTTCCTTTGAGCACACATATTGATTTCTTTTCTTACAAAATATGTATTGCATTTCTATGCAGAGCCTGGGGATTAGCTTCTTTTATATGCAGATTTTGCAGTCATTTTTGCTCCTACCATAAATTCAAAAATTTAAATCAATATGCATGACAATTTTTGAAAGTGATATATTTTTATGCTGATATTTGCAATACAGAACAATGACATTCCTCTAATTTATTAAAAACATCTATACAGTGAGGAGAGATTTATAGCTTTAATAACTTTGTCACATTAATGTGCATATTTTAATGACATTCAAACAAAAAAAGGGGGGATAAAAGAAATCATGTTATACTACTGTTGGGGGAAAGTACCCTTTAAATGTTTTTGAGCGTTCAAACTCTGGCTTTTATAGTTAGCATTATTTATAATGATTATAAATTATTTTTCTGAACATTTAGGCTTGATTTCAGTTGAGCTTAGCAGAGTTGCGAAGGACATTCTGATACCTCCTACTGAGTAGCTGGTGGGGCTTCTCTATGCATAATCAGTAAAGTAGGACATCTCTCTTGCCTTCCCCACATTTTAACAAGCTATTCTGTGGATAATCTAAAAGATGGTGCTTAGCTGTCATTCCTCATTTTGAATCCATCTATCATTGCTGCTGTATAGTGTTACCACTTCCTTGGCAGGGTGTGTTTTTTTTTGTTATCTTGAGCCTCATTCTGACATGCAATTAAAAGAGACATCATGAAATATTTGGAGAGGGATTTATTTATTTATTTAGGCGCTGGGCTATAACCCCGGATGCAACAATTCAATAGTGAAAGGGTGCAGTTCGGTCTTTCATCCCCCCTCCCCCACCCTTGTTGGCAGATCCAATAATGAAATAGTAAGTCTGAACCACAATTGGGAAGCTCATTTTGTGGCATGATTAGGCCAAATTTTGAAAACCCAGCTTGGGGTGTATACGTGGTTCACACCAAAGTGGCTGTTCTGACCCATGGTCATGCTTACCACAAGTGAAAGTAATGAAATACAGTGGTACCTTGGGTTAAGTACTTAATTTGTTCCGGAGGTCTGTTCTTAACCTGAAACTGCTCTTAACCTGAAGCACCACTTTAGCTAATGGGGCCTCCCGCTGCTGCTGCGCCGCAGGAATACAATTTCTGTTCTCATCCTGAAGCAAAGTTCTTAACCCGAGGTACTATTTCTGGGTTAGTAGAGTCTGTAACCTGAAGTGTATGTAACCTGAAGCGTATGTAACCCGAGGTACCACTGTAAGCAGGAAGATGACTAGCATTCCTGGCAAGAAGAGGGTCAGGACCTTGGACAAGGAGCAAGATGTTGGTTCAGGACCACGGACAGCAGTCCTGCAGCTGAGACAGGAAAAGGCAAGTTGACCCAGTAGTGTATTGACGCTATTTGGCAGAGCTTTAGTTTGGACTAGGTAGCCATGATGAGTGTTGCATCTAGACAGTTTGAGGGCCTGGACTCTTGACTGCAGCTGTTGGCTTTTTCTAGATAGTGGGGTTCAAGCTCTATGACCTGCTTCAGAGAAACTGCCTTGGGACTTTCTTGATCCTCTGACAAATCTGTGGTCAGGTTCTTGGAGTCTGGTGACAAAGGTGTCTCATTGTGGCTCAAGGAATGAAATGCAGTCTCTGGTGTCAGCATAGGGCTACATCTGTCTCCTCAGGGCTGATGTTGTAGGAGGACTCTTCATCTGAGTATAACTGGTCTGGGGCCATGGCATTGCCTACAGAGGTCTGCAGAGCATCAGGCAGTGAGACATATGTCTCAGGTGGCCTATGTGAGGGGGCAACAGTGGCCATTGCCCTCTGATGGGTATCAGTCACACCCTATTCAAGACTACTGCACTTAAGGGAAGAAGCTATTCCATTTTTACTGCCAAAGTAAGATTCAGCTGCCAGTCTAGCTAGGTTCTGTACATGTGGGAGACATCCATCATCCTTTTCTTTCTTTCTTTTTAGAGTTTAATGTATGTGTTGTCAGAAGCTCCATGCAGAAAGGAGCTCCAGCAGGTACAAGAGCATATTCACTACCAGGGGAAAATCAAACTTGCCTAAAGGAACTAATCATCTGGGGTAGAAAC
The DNA here is from genome assembly GCA_034642415.1 of Podarcis siculus. Lineage (NCBI taxonomy): Eukaryota > Metazoa > Chordata > Lepidosauria > Squamata > Lacertidae > Podarcis > Podarcis siculus. Next base: position 468,134 of record JAXCMG010000208.1, on the reverse strand, counting down.
TACATCTCCCCAGATTCAGACAGAACATAGAACTGGATGTCAGGATCTCCTGATGACAGCTCCCACCGGTTTCATATAGATGCTAATTAGCATTGGGGGACAAGATGGAAGCCTGTCGAAAACCACAGGGCAACTTCCATGGTGATGAATAAAAAGGTAAAGGTAAAGGTACAGTTAAGTCCAGTCGCAAACGACTCTGGTGTTGTGCCGCTCATCTCGCTTTACAGGCCAAGGGAGCTGGTGTTTGTCTTGAAGTGGCCCTGGAAGTAGGAGTGGAACAACACAAGTACAGTACCCTCAACCCCCAACCTCCCTTAGATGCAGTGGCATAGCATAGGGGGCACAGGGGCAGTTGCCCCATGTGCACAATTCTTAGGGGGCACAATATTTTAGCACCCGATGCTGCAACTTCCATTGCTGGGCTCCGTTGAAAAAGGCTTCTTCATGCAAACCAGGAAGTGACCTCCCCCCCACCCCCTGATCTTTTCACTCCTCTATCCCTTTATCTTTTTTCCTAACAAATGTCATAGACCAAGGTGACCAGTGCAGTATCAGTTCCATGGAATGGATCCAAATAATCAGTTTTTTCCAGGCATGTCTGAAGCTCAGCTGCCACCACCCTCTCACGCACCTTGCCTCCAAAGGGAATTTTTGCCTAGGACAAAAGAGGTTACTTCTCATTATACTCTAAGTGACAGACTAATTTTAGCAATTGGGAGTTTTCCTTCGGGCTGCTCTTTATCACTATAATGTCCCAAATGTTTAAGAAACACTGCCTGGATCAGAACTGGGGAGGGAACAGAAATATTTTTCTTGATTTGCAGAGGAGCCAGCAGTCTCGATTCATTCATTGCTCTAGCCTTCCTGCTGCTGCCTTGTTGCTTTAATTTCTCATCCAACTGAAAGCATCCTGTTTAGATTAACCATGCATCAAGAGCACAGATGGGCTCCAGGCTTCTTAAGCTGAGCAAACCTTAAGTTACATCTCTGCCGACACTGAATAGTGCCCTGTTGTTTAAGCATGCAGAATCACAGTGAGGGTTTTCTGTTCACCATATGTACATTTCTGGTGTTTTGATACATACTGAAAGAATCAACTAAACTACTAAAGCATAACTAGTTAGAAATCTTCTACAATTTTTGCTGTGGTTCCCATACACTAATATGAACTTGTAGTGACAAATAGCTGGGTCCTCTGCATAGCTGTCACCACCATAAACCTTTTTGGTGGTGGTACTGCATCTGTCGAATGAACTCCCCACTGAAGTATGTTTTGCCCCAAACTTAGTTTCATGTCTGTGCTCAGTAAAAACCCATCTGTTTGTTGGGCTTTTGGAGGCTAATGGCTTTTTATGTTGTTGTTCATTATGTAACTTAAGGGAATGGATGTTTCTGCTTGTTACGTATTTTTATTATGATTACCTTATTTTTGTAAACTGCCTTTTGACCAACTAAGTTTGTTATTGGTATGAGCTTTCATGTGCATGCACACTTTTTCGGGCAAACAAACTAGACTTTGAGTAGGGCTGTATGAAACCAGAAATAGGAAACAACTGATCCTTCTGACAAAGCCACTTCCGAGCTGGAGAGGAGGTGGGGTTGCGGGCTTCACACCCCACCCCCACATGCACGGGGGCTGGCTCACAGCCCCCGCGAGACTGAGGGAATCCTCGGCCGTGTCATCTCCCCTGCCAGCCAATTGGCTGGCTTGGGATGCATGGCCCACCCTATTTAGGGCTGGCACGGCCGAGGCTCGACCTCTTTTCATCGCTCCAACTGATCCGGTTTCCCATCCCTCCCACCCTTTAGGCAGGCTCTCTGACATTGTTATGGACTTTGGTTGGTCGCCATCATGGGGCCTGGTAGGAATTTTTTCCACGTGGCAAATTGGCTCCAGCCACTTGGTTTTTCGCCTACCTCGTAGCAACTCGTCACAACTCTGCGACATTGGCGGTTAGGCATTGGTAAGGGGCATGGTTAAGCAAATGGGGGGAGCGCCATCACCTCCCCCACATCGAAGGGTAGTCCCATAAAGGATTCCGGGGGGTGTTGCCCTGTCCGAAGCCTATGGAGGTATGGGCCTAAGGCACGCCCCCGAGCGGTGACCCCGGGGGAGCTCCTAGTTGATGTGCATCAGCAGGACTCCCTCTTCTGGTGGTTAACCCTTTCTGGTCTTCATACAATCGGGCTAAAGCCAGATATTCAATAGGACCAATGCCTAAGCCAATACCGCTCATTCCTGTAATCAATAAAGTTGTGGCCTATTTTTGCCCATTAACCTAAATCATGGTGTCTTGTTTCTTTATTTCCACCGGGGGGGGGGGGGGGGGGGGGGGGCGGGAACTCGCCACACAACTCCTGTAGCCAAGCTGGTTTGAAACATATTACTCTGCTTTCCTTTGGACCACATCATCAATGCCAAGAGGGGTTTCTTGTTGTCTGGGAAGCCTGGGACTTCCATACACATTGTCCAGGTTTGTGCCTCAGGGAAGTCACTTTGGTGCTCTAGCACACCTGTTTGACTTCAGCCTCGGAGGCGCACTCCATTGTCTCTCGAGACAGACAGGTGCCAACAGCTCTGAGTTGATCTAAGAGTGGAATCAACCCATTGTGTCCAAACTGGCTCCTTGATGTGAGCTTGGAAACAGTGAGCTGGTGCAGCTGTTTCAATATGCTCCCAATACCTAGCCTCAGACGCTGCAGTGTTGCATTTGTACATTTAAGATTTTGTCCATTAGGTTATCACCTTCTGTAGTTCAAATAAATATTAAGGCTGAAGGGGAATCTTAATATAGCCTAATTTAAATAGCTCTGATTTGGGAAGCGCAGGTAGGATGCCCTCAGGAGAAGAGGTCCCCGAAACACCTTTCTTTCTCTAATTATTACTACCTGCTCTTCTTGTAATCTTAGTGCCTCTAACTGTTACAAAAAGTAATAGGATGTATTTGGTCTCCATTACTTCTCTTAGCAGTGGGAAGCGGGTTAAACCACAGAGCCTAGGACTTGCCAATCAGAAGGTCAGCGGTTCGAATCCCCGCAATGGGGTGAGCTCTCGTTGCTCGGTCCCAGCTCCTGCCAACCTAGCAGTTCGAAAGCACGTCAAAGTGCAAATAGATAAATAGGTACCACTCTGGCGGGAAGGTAAACGGCGTTTCCGTGCGCTGCTCTGGTTCGCCAGAAGCGGCTTAGTCATGCTGGCCACATGACCCGGAAGCTGTACGCCGGCTCCCTCGGCCAATAAAGCGAGATGAGCGCCGCAACCCCAGAGTCGGTCACGACTGGACCTAATGGTCAGGGGTCCCTGTACCTTTACCTTTACTTCTATTAGCATGAATTTTATTCTTCTGGTTAGTTTAAGAATTCTTCTCCTTTTGATGATTTTTAAACTTTGTTTCATTGAACTGTTTTTAAGAGTTGAATCACTTGACCACTGATGTGGTGACCACTTATAAAATCTTTTCCACATGCCAGATCTAACCTCGTGGAGAACCAGTTTTTGTAGCCTCCAGCTAGGCAGTAAACTGACTGTTCCCATTTTCTCACAATGGGTTGGAGAAAACAGGTTAGCAGGATTGACACCTCCCAGGTCAGAGAGTTACCAAAAAAAAACCTCAAAGGCTAACCAGTTAAAGATACCCAGCAGAAAACCTTTAAAGCTGTTCTCCCTTGTACTATGCAAGAAAATGCTTAATAAAATACAACAATCTCCCTTACCTGCAATTTATCCCATTTATTTCATGCTCATCAATTTTGGATTTTCTTTACAACCTTTCAGCATATATAAATCCACCATAAATGTGCCCTTTGCATTAAACCTCCCAGGACTTTCATAATCTCTGCTTCTATTCCAAGACCATTCTTAAAATGTGAAGCAAACACCTATAGAATAGTTTTTGATTCGGACTTTGAAAGGGTAATGATTATTAGGTCATTTTGATTGTTTTACTTTTTTGCTCAAAATATTTTTAACCCATCCTTCATTGGAATATGTTGTCAGGGCAGAGTACAATCATATAAATTTAAACTAACCAATGCTGGGGAAAACTGGGGGGAAATGTTAGGAGTAGATAAGGTCACAACAGATGAAGCACTAACAAGAATACAGTGGTACCTCGAGTTACAAACGCGTCAGGTTACAAACGCTTCAGGTTACAAACTCCGCTAACTTGGAAGAGTTACCTCAAGTTGAGAACTTTGCCCCAGGATGAGAATGGAAATCATGTACCGGCGGTGCAGCGGCAGCAAGAGGCCCCATTAGCGAAAGCACACCTCTAGTTAAGAATAGTTTCAGGTTAAGAACGGACCTCTGGAACAAATTAAGTTCGTAACTAGAGGTACCACTGTAATCTAAATCCACCCAGGTGGGCAGCCTCCCTTCCCCCTCCCATAAAGACCCAGTGCAATAAATGGGTTTTCAGTTGTCACTGGTAAAATTGTCCTTTGGTGGCAATTGCATTTCAAGACAGTATTCCATAATTAGGAAGGCACTGTAGAATAAGCCCTCTTCCTGGTTACTGCATGATAGATGTCCTTTGGATGTGGAAAATTTAGGAGGACATCAACTGCTGACCTTCTGGTTGATATGGGAGGTGATACACCTTCAGGTTGCTTATGGGTTTCAGAATGTTAGTTATATTTTGAATTTGGCTTGGTAGGCTTGGTAGCAAACTGGCAAATATGGGTCATTATATTTTGGTGCTTCTCTTAATAATTTCCTTTACTCATCTGTATATATTTTTTCAGCTGTGTAACTTGATCCATTCTACCTAGTGCTGTAATCTCTGACTGCCAGTAGCTCTCTAATGTTCTCTTGCTAAACAGATATCCTTTTAACTAGGAATATTGAGAACTGAACCTGAGATTTTCTTCATGCAAAGCATCACGTCCTCTGCAACTTAACTACATGAACAGCGGAGGCAGCACAGCTAAATGAATTGCAGGAAAGGTATTACAGATGACAGGGATATTTTGTGATACTTTGCTATCAGTACAAGAGAACCTCTTCTTCCTATAAGTATTCCTGAGCAGGCAACATGTGCAATAATATTTTCACTAGATGTGTGAAAAAATAAGTGGCAACTAATTCTGCAATTCTATGATTCTAATTCTGCCAAGTCACAATTATATACAGAGAGATAACTTTGCATCAGGTTTTCGATTAAAAATAAAGATAAGTTAACTGCAGACCCTAATTTTAATGCAATAGTGATTCAGATCTGAATTGTGAATACAAAATACCTGTGTGCGTTTTTTGAATTTTTCTCTCTCTGTATAGGTACAGAACACTGAGTTTATTTGAGAAGAAATGAAAAAAAATGTATGCAGAAAGGAATCGCTGCAGTTTTTGTAAAAAAAATATATATAGTGGGGGGAAATTCATATTTTCCCCTGTGTTTTTATCACTGACTTACCGGATCTACATTTGTAGGGAAATATAACCTGGTCCTAGACAAAAATCAAGATAAATTTGGACTGGGTTATCCAGTCTTTTCTGACCACTGAGCAATAACCCTTCATTGCTTCAGATCTGACAGATTAAAATCTCAAGCAAAACAAGTTTAGAATTTCAGTTTCTTTAAGATTTCAGTCTTTATATACACTAACTTGGTGGAAAGTTCTGCTTATGTTGATGGGGGTTTCTTCTGAGCAGCCATGCATGGGTTTTCTCTGCAAAAAAATTGTCCATGGTTGTATTATTTATGTACTTATTATATTGCATTTCTTAAATGTGTTTAACAGAACAAGACTCAATGCAACATTTTAAAATATACAAAAAATTACACAAAATGTAAAACAAAACAATATCCTGCGGTGATTTATCAATATAATACTAAAACTACGCACACTATGAAATTAGCATAGGCAGCACCTATACAATAATCAATCAATCAAAAGTCAAACAAAGAAGCCATCAGCACGCTACCAATTTTCCCTCTCCTCTTTCTTCCCCTCCTTTGCTTTCTTATTTTATGTTTGTCAAACTACAGGTTTGTTTGTTTGTTTTTTAACAGTACCTAGCAAATTTAGCCGGTGTTTATTATTTATTTACAGAAATGGGAGCTTTTCCATCTCTTCCTTTGGTGATTTTTGTGTGTGGCTATCCCACTATTGAATCTCAAGTGTAAAAAGGAAACCAATAGATATGTAATAATTAAAAGTTTTGAATCATTCTGAAATGGAAAGAAAATGTATTCATCTGGGGTTATGGACATTTCTTACAAAAAAACGTAAGAGGGAGAAAGACCAAGGTGACTTGTAAGGAGCTGTATGTTAAAAGTGTGTTGAATTTAGATTTAAATGCTTGATTATCATACATTTTGGCAGACTTGGAAGAATGTTTGCCCTTAGTAAAAAGTGGCAGGTCACCACTGTCTGACCATTTCAGAAGACTTCTAAACTCAGCCAAGAAGGATCCCTCCTGTTTGGCTCAGCTTTAGTAAAATTATACAGCAAGGAGCTTTAGATTTATTTTACTAAAGCCTGAATGACAATGTAACATATCCTTAGAACACATGGGGTAGTTTTACAAACTTGCAGTCTAGCACTTGGGGAAGATTTCACTGAGAAATTCCATAGCCTCCAACATTTCTCTGAAGAAAATAGGAATGTCCTATTCAATTATTATTATTATTATTATTATTATTATTATTATTATTATTATTATTATTATTATTATACCCCACCCATCTGACTGGGTTGCCCCAGCCACTCTGGGTGGCTTCCAGCATATATAAAAACATAATAAAATAATATACATGAAAATACTTCCCTCTACAGGACTGCCTTCAGATCACTCAGGGGTTGCAAACCTCCATACCCTCCAACATTTCTCTGATGAAAATAGGGACATCCTAAGGTCCCATCACCTCCTGGCAAATAGAAGGGGAAGAAATGGAGGCAGTGAGAAATTTTACTTTCTTGGGCTCCATGATCACTGCAGATGGTGACAGCAGCCACGAAATTAAAAGACGCCTGCTTCTTGGGAGAAAAGCAATGACAAACCTAGACAGCATCTTAAAAAGCAGAGACATCACCTTGCCAACAAAGGTCCGTATAGTTAAAGCTATGGTTTTCTCAGTAGTGATGTATGGAAGTGAGAGCTGGACCATAAAGAAGGCTGATCGCCGAAGAACTGATGCTTTTGAATTATGGTGCTGGAGGAGACTCTTGAGAGTCCCATGGACTGCAAAAAGATCAAACACATCCATTCTTAAGGAAATTAGCCCTGAGTGCTCACTGGAAGGACAGATCGTGAAGCTGAGGCTCCAATACTTTGGCCACCTCATGAGAAGAGAAGACTCCCTGGAAAAGACCCTGATGTTGGGAAAGATGGAGGGCACAAGGAGAAGGGGACGACAGAGGACGAGATGGTTGGATAGTGTTCTCGAAGCTACCAGCATGAGTTTGACCAAACTGCGGGAGGCAGTGGAAGACAGGAGTGCCTGGCGTGCTCTGGTCCATGGGGTCACAAAGAGTCGGACACAACTAAACGACTAAACAACAACAACAACAAAGGAAAAGGATCAAATGTGGAACTGGGATGGTTTCTGTAAATCTGGTACTGTCCCTGGAAAATAGGGACATTTGGAGGTTCTGAGCTGTGATAAATTAAACCACTATTTCAATTCTGTGACCAACCCATTAACTGGACACAAGGCTTCTGCACTAAGACTTCTTCCCATGTTTCTTCCTCTTTGTTCTTATATGTTTGACAGCACCTTTCTGCTCTTGTCTTCTTCCTGCTTTCACCCCATCATTCCCTTCCCCCACTTCTTCCAGTAACTCAACAATCATTGGGAAGCTGTCTTCAAGACAATAAAAGGACCTTTCACTGATGCCTCATAAATGATTTTTTCAGATATTTATAGCTCGGTAGACCTTTCCCTTCAAATCAATGTTCATTACTTTGTGACAGGCTCAGCACTGTCCCTAGCACAAAAAGACGGCCCTCTGCAATGAAGCACAAAAGGAGTGGGTCAGATAAGTGCAAGTGCAAGCTGTTACACAATCAACATGTCTCCAGATGATAAGCTGTACTGTAGGACCATGGGCAAGAGGAGAAGCTGCTAACAGCCTTCCTGAAGGAACGTTAATATCCAATACACGGCTGTGTGTTGAGTCAGAGATGCCCATCCTTACATTAGCCCTGTGCCCCACTTAGCATGCCACTGCTATCAACAAGAGCCGGAATGAGTGGGGCATGAATAGTGAAAAGTGGCAATGCACATGTTGTCAGGATATCATTTCTGACTTTTGACCATCAGCTTTGGGGCTGATGGGAATTGGAGTCCTATGATATACAGAGGTCCATAGTGTCACGGTCCAGTTTACGGGTGGTCGAAGTCCTGGTGGAGGATGTTGGGACCAGGGGCAAGACGGCAGGGTGGGAGCAGGAACGGGAGTCCGGAAGCCAAGAATCAGGAAGCCAAGGGTCCAAGGGTCCGAGTGCCGAAAGTCAAGAAGCCAAGGGTCCGAGGATCAGGAAGCAAGGAGTCAAGAAGCCAAAGGCAGGAAGCGTGTTGCTGTGGCAAAGAGCCAAAGGCAAATGCTGACCTTATATCCCTTCCCGGCTCTTGCCACCAGGTGCTGTGAGTTACCAGTCGGCCTCACCTGTGCAGCCATGCCTTGCCTCTTCAGAACAAACTTAGGAAAGCCCCAGGCCTGTGAAGCCCTACCGGTCACAGGGCCTGGCTTCTGTACGCACTCCTGACACATAGGTCCCCCATCTCTAGAGTAGGAGATGTGGACAAGGTGGAGGGGGGTCATGGCCACAGTTGTTTGGGAGCCCAGTAAAAGCAATTCTGTCTCTGGGGAAGGTTAGGTAATGCTGTATGACATCATGCCATCGCATATTAGGAAGTCAAGCCACATAGGTCGCTGGAATCAATAAGGCATAAAATAGTACTTAGGGAAGCTACATTGTGATGTATGATGCTACCAAACATCCCTAAAAGGAGAGTGTGTTTAAAAATAAATACATTATCAAAAATAAAACAAAAATGGATAACCTTCACTACCAGAACCCTGGGGGAAAATAATGTTTCAGCTCAGCCCTCCATTTTGAGTCTAAGCTTTCAGACTTTCAGAATTTCTGTTTCTGGGTGATAGTAATTTATCTTCTATTATCCAGGTTTGGTCCTTTCCACTGGTTTGGAGTAGGCCATTAGTTTTAAAGAATACCGAGAGAGGATCAGTAATGGAGCACCATCTTCTATTAGGCTAAAACCTAGATTACATTGAAACTGGATTACCTGGCCTAGATTACATTGAAACTGGATTACTACAATTTTGAAAGGTTTATAATGTCCACCAATATTTTTCCAGATCACAATATTGTTCCTCTTATGTTCCTCTTTACATTTATGACAATTAGACTAGGCTCCTCTAAGCGGTTTACGCAAACTATTAAAATTGCCAGTGAAAACAGTTAAAAACAATGAAAAACATTTAAATATAATTGAAATCAGCAGTAAAAAGATGAAAACACATCAGCATGTGTGTGTCTGGATAGGCTCAATAAAATTTAAACAAAAATTTAAGCAGAACCCATATTGGAACAGCTCTATGTCACCCAAGAATAGTTGCAGCTGCCCTACCACCTTCCTCCATTAGTGAGTATTTTTGACTGGTTGGTATTTATTCTGGTCCAATGGGTCTAGGGTCAGTTTTGTTAGCAGTGATCATACCACTGCCTCTTACAAGGCAGCAGGGACCTACCTCTCACACAACAAAGGGTTACTGATACTCTGAACCCAATCAGACCCAAACCTCTGTGAGATTTAATGAAACAAATGGGTCAAAGGGGCATTTGGTTTGGAATATAGTTGTGACTGCTTTTTCCACAATTACTGACTGCAGAAGCTGAAACTGATCCCAAAGCACACCAATGACTCTGGCATTAGATACCTCATCTTGAACTGCTAATCTTACACTACACATTGTTTTCACTGTTGTTATTGTCTTTTCTCCCTCATTAATACACTCACACGGTCAATGCCTGCAGAATAATGATTAGTGCTGGGCTGTGCCTCGAAATTAATCCCTGATTGAACACTTTGAAACAGATGAAGATCTTCTGGGGGCAAGGAAGTATCAATGCTGTATTTTGACCCATCAAAAAATGATCTAACTTATGATAAGCTGGTTCAATGCCTCCTTAGTAGACCAACTTTTCATAATTAGGAGGAAAACCCAAATGTGATATGACTTAATAATGGGACAATCAGTTCCACTGCTTGTGAAATTGAATTATGGCTTTTATAAGTATAAAGTGGGGTTTTAAGAAATGAAAGCTGGATAATCTGGGGTCATAACCCAAACCAAATATATATGCCTTTCACTCCTCTGAGATAAATGATAACAGCTAATCCTGGAGTTACCCTTTCATAGCTTATCTTTACTATGAAACTTGCCGCTCAGTCTCCAGCATAAATTAGCTCGTAGTTGCTGACAGATATTAAGACGCACTAAAGGTTCTGTCTTAATGCTAGATCAATCAGTGTTCAGTGATCACAACAATTTATACAATTGTCGATTAACAATCTAATGAACACCGTGGATGCAAATTATAAAATCCTGCAACTCTGGAGAAAGCAAATTACAGTGGTACCTCGGGTTAAGTACTTAATTCGTTCCAGAGGTCTGTTCTTAACCTGAAACTGTTCTTAACCTGAAGCACCACTTTAGCTAACGGGGCCTGCTGCTGCTGCCGCGCTGCAGGAGCACGATTTCTGTTCTCATCCTGAAGCAAAGTTCTTTACCTATTTCTGGGTTAGCAGAGTCTGTAACCTGAAGCGTATGTAACTCGAGGTACCACTGTAAAGGCAAAGTCAATATTCTTGAGTACAATACCAAAAGACAAACTTTTCTTTTTAAAGAAAAAAGAAAGTAATCTTGACAGCCTTATAAGACTGCATTTGAGCCGCTCAACCTTATTTCCTGATGTTGGTTATTGAATGGTAAGAGAAAGATGCCCTGCATAAGTTCAGACCCCATTTATGTCAAATTGTCCTGCATTGTCCAGACTCGGAATCTGGACTGGATCACGAGCATCAGTCTGAAATGAGCCAGGGACCATGGAGAAAACAAACTCAGGCTTGATAGGAAGGATGCAATTCTATGGCCCCATGGAGGGTGGCCAAAGAGCCCTAGGGAATATATTGGAGCTTCCTAAACATAAGGGGAGATTCAACGTTGGGTTTCCCTTCCCTCTGCCACTGCAATATCTGTGGCCATTAATTCCCAAACCATCCCATTGCCCTGACATGCCTTCAAACTGGTTTAAGTCTCTCCTTCCTCTTTCCCTCCCATTATTTCAAAAAAGAATCTACCAACTTCAGAATGAATGGAAGACCTTCACCCTCTCAGAGCAAGTCCAGTAAGATGTTGGATGGGTGGTTTAACAGCCTTCAGGTTCCTCCACCATCAGCAGTCTTGCACCCTAATAGTGTGTTTAAGTGTCCAAACCAATTGTGTTCTTTTCTCCATGTATTGAGTAACTCGGATGCCTTAAGGAAGTTATTGAAACATTAGGAGGTCTAATGTGAGTTGGAATATTTTTAGTCATTCCTCGGGATATTGGCAACACTAGATGCACTGAAAGGAACCTTGGAAAGAAAACTAATTTTAATGTGATTTTATAATTTACTCCCACAACCTTTAGAAGAGATTCAAGACATTCTAATTCTTTCTGCCTTAGAGCATGTTCATATTTTTTTACTTAGTAAATGCTTTGAAAATCCCCAGCGCACTTCCTAAATTTCAGACTTAATTGCATGGCTGATATGATAGATGGCAAAATTTCAACATTTTTGAAATACTATGTAGTATTTATTATAGACTGCTATAAATTCCCTGCAGTGAAAATCTCTCTATTCTATTAAAAGAAACACACCATCATTACTTTGGCATCCTACTTATAATAATAAAAAAATTCCATTACTGATTTTTAATATATTTTGATGTTGACTGATATATTCAAATATGTGTTAAACATGTATTATACAATTATGTGTTATTTCTTTATTTAACTTATTTAAATAAGTGTTGGAAATGTGAATAGAAAGAAGGTTCTTTTTACCATATGTGGTGGTCTTGTAGTAAGGTTAAAGCTTACTGGGAAATGATATATAATGAATTGAAAACTCTTATAAAACTGTGGGTTATTACACTAATCCTTACTTTCACAGTTCCTTAAATTTATTTTTAATATTTTCTGCATATCCAGATTAACATAATTTGTTCATTTATTCATCTGCTTTAAATATATACTCTTATAAAACTGTGGGTTATTACACAGCAAAGGTAGAATGGATGCAAAAACGTATGGAATATGCAGAAATGACTAAACATACTGGAAAAATAAGAAATCAAGATAAGAAACTTTTTATAAAAGAATGGAAATGGTTTATTGCATATTTACAAACAAAGTGTAAACAGATAAGAATGTTGGTAGGATTAGTGTAATAACCCACAGTTTGAAATGTTAAAATGACTGTAAAATTATTGAAATGCGGACGCAGGTGGCGCTGTGGGTTAAACCACAGAGCCTAGGACTTGCTGATCAGAAGGTCAGCAGTTCGAATCCCTGCAACGGGGTGAGCTCCTGTTGCTTGGTCCCTGCTCCTGCCAACCTAGCAGTCTGAAAGCACGTCAAAGTGCAAGTAGATAAATAGGTACCACTCCGGCAGGAAGGTAAACGGCGTTTCCATGCACTGCTCTGGTTTGCCAGAAGCGGCTTAGTCGTGCTGGCCACATGACCCGGAAGTTGTACGCCGGCTCCCTCGGCCAATAAAGTGAGATGAGCGCCACAACCCCAGAGTCGGTCACGACTGGACCTAATGGTCAGGGGTCCCTGTACCTTTACCTTTATAAAACTGAAAATCGCAAATAAAATATAAAAAACAAGTATGTGTTATACTGTAGGCAACCCTGCTTACTTCACTCACCAACCCCACCTACCTTCACCAGCTAAGCCAAACATCCCCTCCCTTTACTACTCACTAAAGCCATCCCTCCCTCAGAGCTTTCCCAAACCACCCTGCCACACAACCCCTTAGACCTTGTCAAAACTTTGCAACTCAACTGGGCCATTTGCCTGGGTGAGCCACGCACTTGTTGGTCCAGACCACCTACCTGATTGCTGGCCTGGGCACCTGTCTGTCCACTTGCCCTGCTACGTGCTCTCAGCATGGCTCAACCTCAATTTCCATTGCCTAAGGCAGGGATGGGGAACCTATATCCTTCCAGATGTTGCTGGACAACAGCTCCTATCAGCCCCAGCCAGTGCAGTTGTTGGTCAGATGTGATGGTAGCTGTTGTCCAACACCATCTGGAGGGCTACAAATTCCCCGTCCTAAGACTACATCAGCCAATTTCATAAACCTGTTTCCCTTGTCATCGAATCCCTCTTCCAGCTTTCAAAGACAAGATATAACTGCTCAAATTGGAGACAGTGTGTCTATACATGATACATCTGTTCCACCTTGACCTTTCTACCTTGAGCAGGAAGGACTGAAAGAGTCTAATAAGCACATTAAGCTGATTGGAATCCACAGTAACTCAGAAGTCCCAGTTCCAGGGAGACTTCTAAGCAGATTCAGCCAAATATTCTTAGAACCTCTCCTAGGCCTTTCCACTCAATCCAGGAAGGTCATGGTGGATCATAAATTTCTGGCACACATGGGGATACTGTAACAGTTCTGGCATGCATGTGCCAGCCAAGTTTCAGCCCTCCCACCTTCTTTTTGAAGCCTGATATGGGCTATTTATTTTGTTGTAATGCATATGAAAAGGCTATCTTGAACAGCTTATACGATGTTTTAAAAGCACAACCTACCAAATGCTTTAAATGCCCCACCTATGGACCAGTTTCTCACACTTAACCTCACAGTAGGTCTCATTTAACTTAGTAGGATTTTCCTCTGAGTAGACACACCTAGGATTGGGCTGTTAATATTCTCATTTTAATTAGTTTTCTACCTGTGCAAAATTTCAGATGGGATTTAAAGTGGAAAAGGCTATTTTAAATTCATTCTCCATCATTATCACAAAATGTATAAGCAGGGATTAGCAATGAATTTAATACCAAAAGCACAAAGAGCATCAGCAGTCGTAGATTAACATGGAATTCTATCAAAAAGAAGGAGGTCAATGAAGTTTTTCCCCCCTTCTTTGAAAGAAACTCAGAAATTTTCTCTGCCCCAAGGATCTGACCTTTTGTTTGGTAGGTTAGTTTTTGCTTATCACTGTTTAGCAATGGTTTAGCATGTTCATTTGTACAAAAGTGAGAAAAAGTCTGTCTAGAGGAAGCCAGAAGAGGAGGACTTCAGTTTGCAATATTTCTCATAAGTCCCACTGATTCTGTCTACTACTGACTGGTGCTGCATGTCAGAAACTATCCCTGAAGGGCCAAACTCTTTCTAAAAATGTTGATTCCTCTTCCTCCTTCCTCTCATGATGACTGATATGTCAGAAGAGTTGGAGGAATATTAGGACTTGTAATAGCAGTCAGGAGAATGTGGGCAGGTGCAACACCTTCTATTACAGTGGTACCTCGGGTTAAGTACTTAATTCGTTCCGGAGGTCTGTTCTTAACCTGAAACTGTTCTTAACCTGAAGCACCACTTTAGCCTATGGGGCCTCCTGCTGCCGTTGCGCCACCGGAGCACGATTTCTGTTCTCATCCTGAAGCAAAGTTCTTAACCCGAGGTACTATTTCTGGGTTAGCGGAGACTGTAACCTGAAGCATATGTAAGCTGAAGCATATGTAACCCAAGGTACCACTGCATTTCAGTCCTAGAATGGGAGAGACTTTATCTCCTGATATTCTGCCTCTCGTGGAAAAACATGCCATACTGCTTTCTCTAGAATGCCAGCACATTTCTTGGAGATGGTTAAAACCTGCATATTATAAGGCCCTGGGGAAAACCCAAGGCAAGAGACCATTTCCCCTACAAAGTCCAGATGAAAGATGACTTGCTTGTAAGGAGGGGAGACATGTTGCGGATATTAATATCGTGCAGTTTGAAGCAACTGGAAGCATAAGAACTGACTCCTTTTGGAATAACCAATTGCCCAGAACCATAAAAATATTATGCAAACTTTTACTGGCAGAACTCTTTAAAACGAAACGTAAGCATCAAAGATATCCACACAATGTCTTATGCTGTCCAGCACAGGCTCAGCACCTTAAAAAAATGAATTAATCGAAACAGACCTAAAAACAAAGGTCTCTCTCCCTCTCTCCACAGCATGCATTCCAGCCTCCAGGCAGTTTACACTCCCTTCAGGACAGTTTATTTTTACATCTTCACTCCACTGAGTCTGGGAGAAACGACTCAAAGGCAACTCCCTTCAAAATGGAGATTTTGCAACACAAGACTTCTCACATGATCTAAGGTTACACTACTCACATGTTACCTACCAGAGAAACAGCAATCAGTTAGTTAATCGTTAACTTAGCAAGAGCTCAAAGTGTTCTCCCTGGCTTTAAAGCGTGTTCTCACTAGCAGAGAGCACGTGTTGCGGTTGGGGAGCAGGCCACCATCATGACTAGGCAATTTTGGGAACTCAAGATGAAAGGGTTAATTGGGTCGCTGGGGTAATTTGGGTGTTGCAAAATTGGAGGAGGGGTTTAGAGTCTATAAATTGAGGAGCTAGACTAGGGGACTTCCTCTTGGCCGTTTTGCATCGGATCAGATCGGATCAAGGAGCTGTTTGGTCGGAGACGGTTGTATTGCTAATTGCTTCCCATATTGCCCCCCCCCCCCTCGTTGATTTCCACCCGGTATTCTTTTTGATTCCTTCCTGCCAATTTTAATTTTCTAGGTTTTAATTCCCGAAGCTTCAAGGGAGCGGGGTTTTGCCGTATAGGCAGGGGGGGTGCCCCCTACCTAGCTCCGGGAGCTTCCCCCTTCTATTCCACAGCCACCTAAGGCCACAGCGCGGTCGGGCTTCCCTTTCCCCCCCCCATCGCGTGCGTCGCCTTTGGGAGCCCCCGCACCCGCCCGTTGGGTCGCCCCGCGGCTCCGCAGCCGCGGAGCTCAGCAGGCCTTCCCCCCTTCCCCCCCACCCCTTCCTTCGTTTCCCTTGCTAAGGGAGACTATCCCGCCCGCAGGTTCGCCCCGTGGCTGCGAGCCGCGGAGCGCTCCTAGGCGCCCTTCCCTCTCCCCGGCCCTCTCCTTAATAGGACTTACCTTGCACCCTTATTAGGCCCGCGGCGTGGTTGCGGCCTCCGTCGCGTCTCCGACGCTTCGTGGGCTGAAAGAAAATAAAAAAATAAAAATAAATAAATAATTAATTGCCGGATATCGCTGCGGCGCGGCTAGCGCCCGATACCTTTGGCCCCGGCTTCCGCGCAGAGTAACGGGCTCAGCTGGTGGGTGGCTTGTGGCCCGTTAGGGCCTCCTAAGGCCGCGGAGCGGCCTGCGCCTCTTTGGAGGCGTTTTTTGCTGTTTCACGGGGGACCTCCATCGCAGCGTGACTAGGGAGTGATCGTCGCTGTTTTGGCCCGCGCCCCCTTGTGGCCGTTGCCTGCTATTGCAGCCGGCCTATGCTTGAGCTCCCCTAGTGGCCAAGCCGGTATTGCAGCCGGCCTATTCGTG
>JAXCMG010000208.1:388601-441381 GCA_034642415.1 Podarcis siculus | reverse complement strand
TTTCTTTCTTTCTTTCTTTCTTTCTTTCTTTCTTTCTTTCTTTCTTTTCTTGGGTGGTATTCAATGCCAGAACTATTCAGAGTAGACAAGTTGAAATTAGTGGACATGACTTAATTAGGTTCATTAGTTTCAACAAGTCTAATCTGAGTAGGACTTAGTTGGGGTGGGTGGGTGTGGGTGTGTGTGGGTGTGTGTGTATATATATATATATATATATATATATATATATATATATATATATATAATCTAAAATTCAATTTCAGTTTTACAATTTCAGATAAACATTTTACATACTTAAGATATCAGTGACTTACCTTCTTCTCTTTCCATGGTTTATTCTGAATATCTTACATCCCTACATATTTTACAAAAACTATTCCAATTGGTTTTCCGTTATTACATCCACCAAAGATTATTTACACTGTTGAATTTATCTTAGCGCTACCAGCATTTTCAGCTGTACACAGTTATTTTCCATGTACTCAATAAACATTTTCCAATCTTCTTTAAATGTATGTTCTCCTTGCTCTCTTATTCTATATGTTAAGTCTGCAAGTTGTGCATATTCTTTTAACTTAAGTTGCCAATCATCTCTAGCTGGGACCTCGCTCACTTTCCATTTTGGGGCTAACAAAAGAAGGGCTGCAGTTGTTGCATACATAAATAACCTTTTCTGACACCTGGGGATTTCAGTCTGAGTTATCCCCAACAGAATGAACTCTGGGTTTTTTGGGGAAGTAATTTTAAACATTTTATTTGGGTGTATTAAAACCTTCTGTTTTTCTGGAAAAGAATTTTTTGGAAGGAAATGCTTTCTTATCAACCACAGTTTTTTTAAAAATATATATATACTGTAAGGTCATTGCCCTCAAGTTCATTCCCTCCCCCAGTGGTTTTAAGATGTGTTTTTGTGGAGTTAAACATATCTGAAGCCCCACAAGATGAAAAGTTTCAGCAAAGATCCTGTGCTTTGGGGAAGGTTTAAGTACGCCCCACTCGCTGGATCATCACCTTGTCATGGTGAGTGGGCTTGCATGTTCCTATGACCCTTGTGAGTGAAGCTGTTGGGAATCTCATACTCCCAGCAGGGTCACCAAGGCAGTAAGGTCAAAGGGAAGGAGCTAGACAAAGAATGATCCAAGAAGTCCTCAACTGCAGAACAGGCAGATGATAACAAGCGGTATGTTACAATGACTGTGAAGGCAGATGAAGGCTGCAGCAGATAGGAATCTACCGGTTTGTCGTGACTACTTCATGCCATCGGAACACAGCCCTACTGCGAAGACTGTGCGTTGGTCAGCGTGCACTTATCTACACACATAAAACAAATCCACGCACAGGAAACCAATGTCCCCACTGTGGAAGGACATGTGGATCCAGAATTGGCCTCCACAGTCACTTACAGACTCACGGTTAAAACCGTGTTTATGGGAGACAATCTTACTCGGCTACGAGGGATCACCAAAGAAGAAAGATGTACGCACACATTGTCATTTCTCTTTCGAGAAATTGTTTCCTCAAAGCTGCTTTTTCATTTGAGAATAGGCATTGAGATTGAATTGCATGGGGTTTGCATATCACTTGTGATTTGGCACATAAGCAGCATTGTAAAAAAATAAATAAAAATGAACAATCCAAACCCAAGATTTGAACAAAGTTCAGAATTGGTAGATCCCTGTCCTGAGCCTGGGCACATCCAGGGCTACACTGGCTCATCCATGTCTCTCCTCCATGCTCAGCCAGATATATACCTCTGAAATTGTTCCATCTTGGCTCATCTGTCTCATTTGAAGCAAGTCCCCAAAGAGGGGTGTTTCAGGGGAGAGGTGGGACAGGGCATGGGGAGACCTGCCCCTGTTCCAGATTCTGTTCAGCTTGGTCATACGGCCTGGCATCCCAAGGCAAAGGGGATGGTGTATGTCAAACACTTTATTAATGGGCTTTCCCCCCCTCTACCAGCCATCAGCAGCCCTATGGTTGCTCTGTTAGACATGGTTTAGATAGAATTTATTGACAGACTTAATAATATCCACAGAGAATGCTACAAACTGAGTGTTAAACCAATGAAATATATAGGATAGTGTTCCTTTTGGCTCAGCTCCACTTTTATTCCATGGGTAGGAGAACCGTAAAACTCATCTGAGGATAATATTCAGCTTTTGGAACTGAATGCACTGATTTAAATTTAGGGCATATAACTCAATAGTATAGTGTTTTGCACATGTGGCAGTCTCCTAGGGTCCATAGGTAAACATCTCCACTTTCAAAGGGTCTCAGATGCCAGGGCAGGGAAAGAATCAAAGACCTTGAAATGTTGCTGAAAATGAGGATAGATGTGCCAAATTCTTGCTGTAAGTGCATCATAGCCCAAGTGGGGGAAAGCACCGCACAAATGTGCAGAAAGTAAATCAAAGTGCCTTGTAATTATGTTGAATTTCTAACCTTTGGGGAAATCTTGTTTAGATGGGGGTGGCAGGGTTGGTGCTAGTATTCAGTTGCTTTAAATAGATATTACCGTTAGAGAAAGCTGGTTGTGTGGCTCTGGAATAAGCAACCAATATAGCAGCAGTAGTAAAATGCTGGCATTTGTTCATCCCAATGAAGCCATAATTGCCACATTCAAGAGTTTTAATTACAATAGAATGTGGCTTTTTTTCCTTCTGAGTCATGCGATCAGTTCCAGTGCTGTCTTAGTCCATCTGACACCACTTTCCTTCAGATGAAATGTGTTTAGTGTTGTTTACATAAACAACATTTTTAAAACTGTTCCTGTTGTGGCCCTTAAAAATCTCTTCAGATACTTTGTTGGAAATGCACTCCCAGTGATCTGCTCAAAATTCAGGTGTGATTGGGTGCCGAGTCCATCCCTGTGCAATTTGCATGAATGGATATTGGTAGAAAGAGCTGCCACATCTTTGGATCGAAGAGAATGATAGCTTTTTGACCCAGGTGTCCAAAGAATTCTTTGTCGTGTTATTTCAGGGGTAAAGGTAAAGATACCCCTGACTGTTAGGTCCAGTCATGGACGACTCTGTGGTTGCATGCTCATCTCACTCTATAGGCCGAGGGAGCTGGCGTTCGTCTGCAGACAGCTTTTGGGTCAAGTGGCCAGCATGACTAAGCCACTTCTGGTGAATCCGAGCAGTGCACGGAAACACCGTTTACCTTCCCGCCAGAGTGGTACCTATTTATCTACTTGCACTTTGATGTGCTTTCGAACTGCTAGGTTGGCAGGAGCTGGGACCGAGCAATGGGAGCTCACCCCATCATATGCATTCGAACCTCTGACCTTTTGATCGGCAAGCCCTAGGCTTTAGACCACAGCGCCATCTGCATCCCAGGGGTAGGGAGCCCTTTTCAGACTAAGAGTCTCATCGCCCTCTGCACAGGCTTCTGGGGGCCACAAGTCAGCAATGTGGAGGGCCAGAGGCAAAAGCAATAGCAATAGATGTGAACATAACTGGGTCAGTTTCTATACCCCCTGATCTATAATCTATATATAGCAAAGCAAGAAGCATCATCAGAGTTCAAGGACACTATTCGGTCAGGCAAAAACACTCAAAGAAGTTGGAGAGTAGGCCTGGTAAGGCGTGTGGCTTGGAAAGAAGGGATGTGGCTGGGGAATGGATAAAGCTTGGAGAGAGTCCCCTGCCTGGGATTTTGGTGCCCAAGGTCACCGTGTTATTCCCTAGACTTATTTCATGAGTGGGACTCAGGTGGCACTGTGGTCTAAACCACTGAGCCTCTTGGGCTTGCCAGTCAAAAGGTTGGTGGTTCGAATCCCCACAATAGGGTGAGCTCCCATTGCTCTGTCCCAGCTCCTGCCAACCTAGCAGTTTGAAAGCACACCAGTGCAAGTAGATAAACTGGTACTGCTGTGATAGAAAGGTAAACAGTGTTTCCGTGCGCTCTGGTTTCCGTCACGGTCTTCCGTTGCGCCAGAAGAAGTTTAGTCATGCCGGCACACGACCCGGAAAGCTGTCTGTGGACATACACCGGCTCCCTCGGCCTGAAAGCGAGATGAGCGCCACAACCCCATAGTCCCCTTTGACTGGACTTAACTCTCCAGGGGTCCTTTACCTTTAAGCTTCCTAGACTTATTTCATTCTGATTTAAGTGTCACTCCTCGTTAGTGACTTCTCAAGCTACATCTGTGAAAATGGAAAGAAGGGAAATTGACCCATGAATGGGAAAGGAGCCACAGGTAGACTGTACTATGTCACAAGGAATAGGTACAGTGGATGCCCTCATGAAAAATTGTGTCTTTTGGGCTAGGAGCCACTGAGAACCAGCAGTTCATGGTATGATTATTTTCCACCTTTTCATTTTGACACTTTAGCACCCTATTTGCAAAATTTAACAATTCCAAAATATAGACATGCTTCACTTTTGCAAGATTGAATATTCTGCCTTTGGCTGTACTTGAGGGTCGATTTCAAAAAATCCACTGGAAAAAACGGTTATGTCCCTGTGGAGATGGCAGTGGCTCATGTGCTTCTGGCTTGCACTCTTTATAAAGATTTGAGGAGTGAGGTTATTACCCCTTTTCTATTGTCCATACCAGGTCACTCAACCATTGCTACTGTGTCCTTTCTTGTAGCACAGGCATCCCCAACCTGTGGCCCGCCAGATGTTTTGGCCAACAACTCCCATGGTCCCTAGCTAACAGGACCAGTGGTCAGGGATGATGGGCATTGTAGTCCAAAACATCGGGAGGGCCAAAGGTTGGGGATGCCTGTTCTAGCAGATGAAGATGATCAGGTGACAGCAAAAACCTCTATCTTCAATACATTTTATTTTATTGCTATGGCTAGTGGCAAATAAAGATTATTCTGATTTTGATTTCTTAGTTCCCATTTTGCTTTTTGACACAACATGAGCTTATAGGCAAGATGTGTGCAAGATTATGGTATTATTGAACCGACTTTCATACATTTCTTTGCCTGCTGAACTGCATTTCTGAGATCTGAAATAAGTACCAAAACAATGTATGTGATTCTAGGCGTCATAGAATTTTTTTTAACTTAAACTAACTTTCAGCTACACTACACTCATTAGCCCCCTACTCTTGCTAATCGCTGCAACACTCTTTCTGCTTAGCAATTAACTCCCACTCAGATCCACCTCCCTTTTTATGTGGACTCATTTGGTTGCTGTTTTAATCACTTGCTAGATGACTCCCTCTCGGTTAGTCTGCAAGAGGATGAGTGGTCTTCAGGTAATGAGTGTTTCTGTTTCAGATGGTGGTGAAATTCCAAAAGAGACTAGGATAGAATCTCTCACCAGCAAGACTGCATTCAGAGTTTGACATTTTAATGTCGGAGCATTTGGATATCTGTCAGCAATTAAACTCGGTAATGGATTTACTTAAGATAGCAGTTTGAAGTTAGCCAGAGATGCATTAACTTGAGCATTTAGAGCAATTGTTTGAGATGTTAGCATGCACTAGGTTCTGAAGTAGTGTACAGTGGTACCTCGGGTTACAGACGCTTCAGGTTACATACGCTTCAGGTTACAGACTCCGCTAACCCAGAAATATTACCTCAGGTTAAGATCTTTGCTTCAGGATGAGAACAGAAATCGTGCTCCGGTGGTGCGGCGGCAGCAGAAGGCCCCATTAGCTAAAGTGATGCTTCAGGTTAAGAACGGACCTCTGGAACGAATTAAGTACTTAACCTGAGGTACCACTGTACCTATAATCAAAGAATCATAGCATTGCCGAGTTGGAAGGGACCCTGAGGAACATCTAATCCAACCCCCTGCTAGGCAGGAGAGATTCATGTGTGAAAGATTCATGCAGCCACTATTTTAAGGGTTATATTGCTATGTTTTCAAATGCAGAAGAATAATATATTGGGTAAAATCATTTGCCCTGGCAGGCACATTATGTTGCCCATGAGAGCAGAAAATAACCAGACTGTACAATAGTGATGAGATAAAATCAAGCCAAATCTTTATTGACAGCAGGAGGCAGGGCAAGGGTTGGCATGGCATTGGGTCCCAGGGTCAGTTCATTATTCCACAAGCCCCATGTTAATGAAATGGATCCACTGGGTTTGGCCAATGTTGAACCTTGTCATGGTGCAAGCTAAGCAAGCAAGGTCTCACTGGGGTGCAGATTCCAACCAGGCAGATTCTGAACCCTTGCTTGGGTTTGCCATGGTCAACCTACCCTCAGGCCCCTTATGCCCCCCCCCTTATACTATGTTGATCCTGTCCAATTCCATTTCTGCCCTCATACAAACAACGTTCTTCTGCCTAACAAAGGAAGCCCATAATTTCACTGTGGGAAAGGAGGGAGAAAACCCAACCAAGTGCCCATCAAGCTGAGAAGGAAAAAAAAATCATTTCCAGCCCTGTCAACCAACGACCGAAAATTGCTGAGTGAAGGCTCTAACCCAAGGGCGGGCGGGGGGGAAGCTCTAACAAAATGGCTGTGAGCTCCGGGGGAAGCAGCCTGATATAAGCTTTCCTCTCCCCTCTGCAGCAAGGGCTCATGGGACAGCTTTTTCCCATGATCCCATCACACATAGACGATACTGAGCAAAACCTTGCTGCAATCTATGGGCCATAGCGCTGCCAGACAAAGGTGTCATGTGCTTATTGGGTACTGAATGGGGCCTAATGCAGAAGAATAATATATTGGATGAAACCATTTATTGGATATGCATAACGATGGGCTGATTCATTCATGCTTCATTAGTGGCAGTATTTACTTACCTATTACGTTGCTTGCTTCCTTGCCTCACACATGTGGGCATGGAAAACGACACTGGGAGGATGTTTGAGAGAAGCTAAGGGGATTTTTATAAGACTAGTGAAATTTGGAAACAAAATAATCCTCACATTCCAAAGCAGTCACTCTACTTCATCTATGATGAAATTCAAAACCAAATGAGAGGTTCTTCTTCAGACAAAAAATCTACATAATTTCAAGGGAAGTCGAAAGACTAGCGAAATTCCCCAGTTTTGCTTATTCCTGATGTATTTTTGAAAGAAGAAAAATGAATGAGCTGCAGTGAGCCTGAAAGTTATGTTATCATCAAGTCCCAACATATGTTGTTCCTTCCTTTTTCCTTGTTATACAAGTACTACCTAGAAGTATAGCCTGCATTAAATATTCAGGGACTTCTCACAAAGAAATATACTATATTTACGTACATTGTGCCAGATAGCCACAATTTACCGACCAGTTACCAGTGATATGTGACAGCTGCATACAATTTGCATTAAGATATCTACTGATGCTTGTTGGCCACACATTAATTCTCCTAACTTGGACTTCCCTCCTGTAAAATATGTGGATTCTATCTATCATTATTATGTGAATTGGGAGTTATTCTGGCTCCTGTTACATGAATCAGAAGTACCTATTTTGTGAAATGGGGAGTTATAAAGCAAATCATGAAGGCAGCTTCTTTCTGTAGTATGTTGGCTCCATTTTTTTCTATATTAAGTTCCTTAAGTCCATAAAAATGTAAGATTTCTGCTGTTGTGCTTTACATAACAATTAGGACAGACATTTTAATCCTCTTGCATTTCCCCATATTTTTCCAGCTTACTTGTTGGACTGGAAACACATCCTACTTTGGAAGCCTGTCAGATTGGTAGATATACAAACACAGATTTTTTATTTGTAGCATTTTGCCCAAATACATTCATAAAATACAAGAGCAAAACACCACCTTGAACATGAGTTGTTAGAAAGAAAACAACTCTGCATTGCACTTGTCTTTAGTGGTTGGACAGCAAAATGCTGGCATGTTCTGGTCTTCCCCACCCCCAATGAACAATTGCAGTAAAATAGATGAGAAGTGACAAACCTCTATTAATGTCGTCGATTTGGTTTCCTTTGTTTGAATCCCTGTGATGGAGTGAGCTCCCGTTGCTCTATCCCAGCTCCTGCCAACCTAGCAGTTCAAAAGCACGCCAGTGCAAGTAGAGAAATAGGTACCACTGTGGCGGAAAGGTAAACAGTGTTTCTGTGCACTCTGGTTTCCATCATGGTGTCCCATTGTGCCAGAAGTGGTTTAGTTATACGGGCCACATGACCCAGAAAGCTGTCTGTGGACAAATGCTGGCTCCCTTGGCCTGAAAGCAAGATGAGCACCGCAACCCCATAGTCACCTTTGACTGGATGTAACCATCCAGGAGTCTTTTACCTTTACCTTTTTGCTGGCATGGGAAGTTAACGCACAGCCTACCCTGCCCAAATGTTTACTTCATTTCCAGTCTAGAATGGCATCCAAATGGTTCACTTCATGCGTAAATCCTGCTAGAAGCCGTGGCCAACTAGAGATATTTTAAAGAAAAAATAAGCACATCTAATCCACGTTCTCCCCAAAATGCATTGCTAAAACTGACCCTATTCCAAACATGTAAGAAAATTAGATGTAAATTGCATAGGCAAATAAATTGGTCTCTCATCACTAAAATTGGCTGCTCATCTTTATTTTAGGAATACACAAGCCCTGCCATTTTATTTTTATGAACTGTGGTGGTGGTTGTTTGCCTGCCCACTTGCTTGCGTCATACATTTGCGACACTTATCAGAAAGTGTGGGTGTGAGCTTTTTACAATGTAGTTGCACATAGTGCTTTTTATTATTTTGTTCAGCCTTTGGCATTGTGGATCAAGTTCTCTCTTGAAAAGGTCAGTCATCGCTCTTATTTATAAGCCACTAGTTTCTGAACATATGTCCCTAATCTGATGCTCATAGTGGCCAAGTTTCCCAGGGTGGGGGAGGGGGAGAGGCTTATCTGTCATTACCAATCTTTCCCAGTGGTGTGTACCTGCAACTTACACTGGAGGTATCATGGGCATTTCCGGCTTTTTAGGGCAATTTCGAGCACTCCACACACAAACAGAGAGTATGCTGTGCAGCAGAATCCTTTGCAATAGAATTGTTGTTGTTTGTTTATCCATACCCCACCTATCTGGGTTTCCCCAGCCACTCTGGGCAGCTCCCAACAGAATATTTAAAACATGGCAATACATCAAACTTATAAAACTTCCCTAAACAGAGCTGCCTTCAGATGTCTTCTAAAAGTCAGATAGTTGTTTATTTCCTTGACATCTGGTGGGAGGGCATTCCACAGGGTGGGCGCTATTACTGAGAAGGCCCTCTGCATTCCGTGGCAGAAATGAAGGCTTTCCTCTGCAGATGAATCAACACTGGGGAGTTCATGTTTGGCTTCCAAGAATAAAAACAATAGAACGAGGAATGACACAAAACACAATTCAATCTGTAGAACTCAACAGCTGCATAAGTCGGGTCCTCCATCATGGAGGGCATGTGTTGTGGTGAGATCACCAGAAACTGCCTCCCTGTTCTGGGATGGGACCGTTTGGAGGCCACAACACCCCATTGATTGCCCCTCTGTTGGGGCACCTCCAAGGAGTTCCTTTACTGTCACTCATAGGAACAGTCAAAGGTGGATTATGCCAAGTCAGACTGTTAGTCCACCAAGTTCAATATTGTCTAAACACTGACTAGCAGTGGCTTTGCAGGGTTTCAGGCAAGGGTCTCTCCCAGTCCTTTCTGGAAATACTGGAGATTAAAATTTGGACATATTGCGTGCAGAACAGATGCTCTACCATTGAATTTCTACATTTCATAATTAACAATTCAGCTTTCCCCAACCCTTTGGATATTTTGGACTACAACTCCCATCAGCCTCAATCAGCATGGCCAATAGGCAAGGATGAAAGGAGCTGTACATTTGAAAAGCACCAGGTTAAAGAAAGCAGGAATATGGGATTGAAGTGCTTTCCCTCCAAATAGTGGAGAAAGGTTTGAATTATTTGCTCAGATCTAACACTGTATAGAGTATGAAATATGTGACCTAAATTTGCAGTGCATGGAACTCTTTATTTACGCGTTATCAGTTTTGCTGACATACAGAGTTCCAATGGCTTCGGGATTTTCTTTTCTTCCTTTCTTTGTACATTATGAAACTCCAAAAAAAAAAAAAAAAGGTTAATTAGATGTATATAGTGCACTTTCCTGGAACTCTACAATGTAAGGGGTTATGAAACTCGCTCATGAGTCAGAGGTGCTGTTGAAGCCTATGCACTAGGAACAAGCGATCAAAACTAGCTGCTTTATAAAGCATGTCACTCTAGGACTTCTGTGGAAATTTCTGCAAGCTTTTGCAACAAATGGCTTCTTATGAGGTCAGCTGTAACTGACATGCTTGAAAACAGGTCCCCAATTACTTGAATAGGGATTAGTGCAGTCTTCCAAACATTTTTTATTTAAAGAAAAACCCTGCCAAATTTATTTTCACATGTTATGTAGCTGGAACGCCAACTGAAGTCAAGTGGAAGTTCTAGGGAGCAATTTGAGGATTGAACACACTGCAAAATTATTTCTCTACTTGGTCAGTTCTTTGCTATGCAGACCATTCGGTCACTGCAGTTGGGGGCATATTGTTGCATGTCACCTAAATTTCTGAGTGGCGTGAGATTCCCTGGTTTCCCTGGAGCTTACCCAGGGTTCATGTTTCCTTTTGGAAATGAGGCATGTTGGTGTCTTTATTATAGATGGTTTATTTACACATATATGCAACCTTAGCCTACAATGGAGGGGTTCACAGCATTAACACTCCAAAAGGGTCTTGTTTCTTCCTTAGCCTTGGCTTCAAACAGAAATCAAACCTTACTCTGGGGTCACATCACTGCAACTCAACTTAACTGCAACTCAACACTCAACTCTGGCTTTGTCCTTCTAACTAACTGTGAGC
The DNA here is from genome assembly GCA_034642415.1 of Podarcis siculus. Classification (NCBI taxonomy): domain Eukaryota; kingdom Metazoa; phylum Chordata; class Lepidosauria; order Squamata; family Lacertidae; genus Podarcis; species Podarcis siculus. Next base: position 430,636 of record JAXCMG010000208.1, on the reverse strand, counting down.
TTTGTGCTGTCTCACATGGAGAACCTTTCCTTTTGTTTCCCTTAATGGCTCATCACCTGGACTATCTCCTCAGGAAACTTGTATTTCAACTCTTGCTGTATCCAGTGTTCCAGATTTACAGTTGGTATGCGGTCTTGCCTATCCTATACGTATTTTATTTCCCCACTCCAGCCCATGAACACATCCCAGTCCCACATCTCTTTCCTGGTACGACGGGTAGCAATTTGGATTCCTGCATCATCTCTTCTTGAGAGCCAGTGTGGTGTAGTGGTTAAGAGCGGTAGTCACGTAATCTGGGGAACCGGGTTCGCGTCTCCGCTCCTCCACATGCAGCTGCTGGGTGACCTTGGGCCAGTCACACTTCTCTCTGAAGTCTCTCAGCCCCACTCACCTCACAGAGTGTTTGTTGTGGGGGAGGAAGGGAAAGGAGAATGTTAGCCGCTTTGAGACTCCTCAAAGGGAGTGAAAGGCGGGATATCAAATCCAAAATCATCATCATCTTCTTCTTCTTCTTCTTCTTCTTCTTCTTCTTCTTCTTCTGTTGTACTAAAAGTTGCAGCATGGGTGCAGTTATGAAGAGAAGAGCTTCTGCTTGGAAGGCAAGGAGCAAGAATATTGATCCAATCACAAAGACAAAAATATACAACCGATTGCCCCGTTGGCAAATGATAATATGAAGGTTATGCAACACGCAGCTACTTTAACCACGACTATAGGAAAGCTACATCAAATACATTTTGATTCCCATGTCATTTGTTGTGATTTGGATAATTGAGTTATCGAAATATGTAAAGGTGGTAAGCACTCAGTTACTCTCCAGAAATGCTTTGGCAGACGTGTTCTGGAGTCTAAAAAAAAGGGGGGGCTATTCTGAATTTGTTTTTGTTTTTTTAAAGCAAGGCAGTGCCCGCGAGTCTCAAACTGCTGAAAGCGACTGGGGGATCCAAGCAATGCGTTGGTCGATGAAACCGCTGGGCTAAGCTGGCTGGGTTTTTTTAAGCTGAGTTTTCTTTTTAAAGCTATTTCTTAGTGTGGCATCTATTCTAAAACAAACACTTTCAGTACTGGATCAATTGTTAGCCAATCCAAACATCTGACATGTTTTTTAATAAATTAGCCTTCGTATTGAAAGTTAGATTCTGTTAATTACCTGTTTGGGCCTGCTTAGCCAAACAATTACTGTGTAACACAGACGCTTGCCTGTCCTCTAGATGACTCTATAATTACCTAGTAATTACAGTTCTTAGTGCTCAAGAAAACATCTTTTCTCCTCAATAGCACTCCCACATCAACACTACGTTCTGCTTAGGCATCAACAAGTTAAAGAAAGAGATCACACAATACGGAGTTTTTAACATGCATCATTTCGAACCCTATCTAAAAATCCAAAAATATCCATGAAGCAGCTTTTCCAAACTTGGGAATAGTGTAAGCGTGCTGCCATATGTCAAATGCTGAAGCCCCATCCTGCTACAGGGTGATCGGATTCCTAGATTTTGACAGGTGATTTCACACGATGTCACACCCTAGAACCTTTTCTCCTGAATAATTACAGAAGGTTAATGCCCAGTTGGACAAAGGGTACTGGATGGGGGAGGGGGAATCTAGCTACAAAATCCCAGAATAGGGGAAAGGACAATCTAGTGACCCAGTAAATTCAACAGCTGGATAGCTGCATCTGAGCTTTGTGAACCTGCGTAGAAGAATGGATGCTAGTGGCTTTTACATGGTCCTACCTAGCAATGCTGGAGGAGACTCTTGAGAGTCCCATGGACTGCAAGAAGATCAAACCTATCCATTCTGAAGGAAATCAGCCCTGAGTGCTCACTGGAAGGACAGATTCTGAAGCTGAAGCTCCAATACTTTGGCCACCTCATGAGAAGAGAAGAGAAGAGAAGAGAAGAGAAGAGAAGAGAAGACCATGATGTTGGGAAAGATGGAGGGCACAAGGAGAATCAGACGACAGAGGATGAGATGGTTGAACAGTGTTCTCGAAGCTACCAGCATGAGTTTGACCAAACTGTGGGAGGCAGTGGAAGACAGGAGTGCCTGGCGTGCTCTGGTCCATGGGGTCACAAAGAGTCGAACACGACTAAACAACTAAACAACAACATCTAGCAATGTTTCCCCGCAGAACATTAGCTCGACCTTTATTATCTGCTTGGCTCTACCGCAAGTGGGGCTAGCTGAGATACAACACCCACATTGTTGGAACAATATAACAGCTGATGCATGATTCAAAATTGCTAATCTAGAAAAACCATGGTCTTCTTAACTGCTACATGGCTATTACCCAAGCACGCCAGAACTATTGGAAAACATGAACAGCAGTATTCACAACAAATGCTGGGAACTGCCAACTGTTGCCCTGCACTCTATCCAGATGCCTTGGAAGGTTAGACTTAACTCACATGGTGCTTACATGTTTCAAGCCAGTAAAGGCAAATGTAAAGGACCCCTGGATGGTTAAGTCCAGTCAAAGGCAACTATAGGTGTGGTGCTCATCTCGATTTTCTTTTTTTTTTTTATAATAATTTTTATTAGTTTTCCAAACATATAATAAAAGCAGACAATACAACAAAACAAGACATACAAACAAAGAAAAAACATGTATAATTTCATAAACTTTTTTCTTTCACCTTGTTTCCCGGACTTCCCCATACCTCCCCTTTTCTGCATCCTTGTTTTTACCTTATCACAGCAACCCTTCATCTAATTAATCAACTCATTTTCGTTATAATTTCCTTAAGTAATGATTTACAGCTGCAATTCTCTGTATCCTAACACCTTGACATCTCAACACTCCTCAATTTTACAACAGTTTTTAAGATATAATTTAAATTTCTTCCAGTCTTCTTCCATTGTCTCTCTTCCCTGGTCACGGATTCTGCCGGTCATCTCTGCCATACCCATGTAGTCAATCACCTTCGCTTGCCATTCTTCCAGAGTGGGTAGTTCTTGTGTCTTCCAATACTTCGCCAGAAGAGTTCTCGCTGCTGCAGTAGCATACATAAAAAAGGTTCTCTCCTTCCTTGACACCAATTGGCCCACCATACCCAAGAGAAAAGCCTCTGGTTTTTTAGGAAATGTCCTTTTAAGGACCTTCTTAATTTCATTATAGATCATTTCCCAAAAGGCTTTAATCTTCGGGCAGGTCCACCAGAGGTGGTAGAAGGTACCTTCAGTCTCATTACATTTCCAGCATTTGTTGTTGGGCAAATGATAAATTTTTGCAAGTTTGACTGGGGTCATGTACCACCTGTAGATCATTTTCATTATGTTTTCTCTCAAGGCATTGCATGCCGTAAACTTTACACCGGTGTTCCATAACTGTTCCCAGTCAACAAACATAATGTCATGCCCTACGTCTTGTGCCCATTTAATCATAGCTGATTTTACCGTTTCATCCTGTGTATTCCATTTCAGCAGCAAGTTATACATTCTTGAAAGGTTCTTAGTATTGGGTTCTAACAGTTCTGTTTCTAATTTCGACCTCTCCATCTGGAAACCTATTTTCCTGTCTTGTTTAAATACCTCATTTATCTGAAGGTAATGCAACCAATCTCGTACTTTAGATTTTAATTTCTCATAACTCTGTAATTTTACACTTTCACCATCTTGTTCTAAAATTTCACAATATTTTGGCCACTTGGACTCCATATTAAGTTTTTTTGTCTCTTTAGCTTCCATTGGTGATAGCCACCTGGGAGTTTTACTTTCCAACAAATCTTTATACCTTATCCAAACATTGTATAATGCTTTCCTTATGATATGATTTTTAAAGCCTTTATGCATCTTTACCTTGTCATACCATATATATGCATGCCAACCAAATCTATTATCATACCCTTCCAGATCCAAAATGTCTGTGTTCTCAAGAAGCAGCCATTGTTTCAACCAGCAGAAAGCTGCCGATTCATAGTAAAGTCTTAAGTCCGGCAGGGCAAACCCCCCTCTTTCTTTTGCATCAGTCAGAACTTTAAATTTTATTCTGGGCTTTTTGCCCTGCCAGACAAATTTGGATATGTCTTTCTGCCACTTCTTGAAACAGTCCATCTTGTCCAAGATCTGGAGTGTCTGGAACAAAAACAGCATTCTAGGCAATACATTCATTTTGATTACAGCAATTCGGCCTAACAAGGAAAGTTTCAATCTTGACCATATTTCTAGATCTTTCTTCACTTCTGTCCAACATTTGTCATAATTGTCCTTAAATAAATTAACATTTTTCGAAGTCAAGTTTACGCCCAGGTACTTCACCTTTTTTGTTACTACTAAACCTGTTTCACTCTGAAACTCCTCTTTCTCTGCCGTTGTTAGATTTTTCTCCAACACTTTAGTTTTTTGTTTATTCAGTTTAAATCCTGCTACTTGACCAAAAATCTCAATTAGTTCTAATACTCTTTTAGTACTAGCTTCTGGCTGTTGTAAAGTCAATACTAAGTCATCTGCAAATGCCCTTAGTTTGTAATGTTTGGCTCCGACCTGAACTCCTTTAACCAACTGGTCCCCCCTAATCATGTTTAACAAAACTTCCAGGACTGTTATAAAGAGTAGAGGGGATATTGGGCATCCCTGTCGTGTACCTTTTTCTATTGGTATCTCTTCTGTTACCACATTGTTCACAATTAGTTTTGCTTTTTGCTTAGAGTATATAGCACCTATACCATTTTCGAAACCTTGACCTACCCCCATCCCCTGGAGATTCTTCTTCATAAAGCTCCAGCAAATGTTATCAAAGGCTTTCTCTGCGTCCACAAAAATTAGGACAGCCTTCCTGTTAATATCCACTTCCAACAACTCCAAAATGTCTATAATGTTCCTCACGTTGTCCGACATATATCTCCCTGGGAGAAAGCCTGTTTGGTCCTTATGAATCTCCCCTACCAACACTCTCTTCAGCCTTTTTGCTAGAATGTCTGCAAAAATTTTGTAATCCACATTAAGCAATGATATTGGGCGGTAGTTTTTAACTTGGTTCTTTTCAGTTTCAGTTTTCGGTATAAGTGAAATAAAAGCTTCTTTCCACGATTCAGGTGCCTTTTTCCCCTCCAGAATTTCGTTACAGACTCCCATCAATGGTTGTACTAACCATTCCTTCAGTGCCTTGTAATATCTGGCAGTCAAGCCGTCCGGTCCTGGAGATTTTCCCAATTGCATATTTTGAATGGCACTCTCTATTTCTTGTCCTGTTATTTTCTCATTCAAAATCATTTTACTTTGTTCTGAAATCTTTGGCAGTCCATATCTCTTAATGAATTCCTCTATCTCCTGCTCATTTACTGGCCCTTGTGAATATAACTTCCTGAAGAAGCTTTGGAAACAGTTACTTATCTCATTTGGTTTATAGATGATCTTTCCATCCATTTCCAAGCTTGTTACAGTATTCAACTTTTGCCTCTTTTTCAATTGCCATGACAGAAGTTTCCCACATTTGTCAGCCGATTCAAATGTCCTTTGTCTCATTTGCTTTATTTTCCATTCTATCTCTTGATTTGTCAGTTCCATATATTGTGTCTGGTAGTACTTTATTTCTCTCAATATCTCATGAGACTTTGGTTTAGACCTCAATTTCTTTTCGCCTTCTTTGATCTTTTCCAAGATTTTTTCTTTCCTTTCATTCTGCTTTTTCCTCTTAATAGAATTTTGTTGTATTAGGAAACCTCGCATCACGGCCTTACTTGCGTCCCAAATTGTTCTTTTTTCCACATCAGTTCTCAAGTTTATTTCAAAATAATCTTTCAATGTTTTTTGGGCCTTTTTGTAAATCTCCTCATCTCTAAATAGAGTGTCATTCATTCTCCATCTGAAGGTTCCAGTTGTTGTTAGTTTCATCTCCATCCTCACAGCGTTATGGTCGGAGCAAGTCTTTGGGCAGATTTCTACCTTTTTTACCCTTGGCGCCATACTGCTAGTTGTCCAGATTTGGTCGATCCTTGTCCATGTCATTTTTGCTTCAGAGAAAAAAGTTCCCTCTCTCTCCAGAGGGTTCCTTACTCTCCATATATCAATCAAGTCCAGTGTTTCAGTCATTTGAAAGAAGGTCTTTGGTAATCTCCCATCTTTAGAAATTGTCTGTCTCTGTGCTTTATCCATATTTGTAGAAACAACGCCATTCATGTCACCCATCATTATAATTTTATAATCCAAATAGTCCATTAAAGTCTCATGCAACTTCTTAAAAAATTCCACCTTCCCTTCATTTGGTGCATATATTCCCAGTACCAAAATTTTTTCTCCTTGGACTTGTACTTCTATTGCCAAATATCTTCCTTGTTCATCTTTAAATATCATTTTAGGGGCCAATTTTTCTTTTGCATAAATCACTACACCTCTTTTTTTAACTTTATCTGAGGAGATAAACTCTTGTCCAAGTCTCTTGTTTACAAGTAATTTTCTGTGTGTCCTGATTACATGTGTTTCTTGTAGACATATTAGGTCTAATTGCTCTCTCTTCAAAATGTGAAAGACTTGGCGTCTCTTCCTGGGAAGGTTCAAACCATTACAATTCCAGCTAAGAAGTTGCAGAGACATTTTGCTACTATGTGCCTGTTCCTCCAACAGCTCCAAGCTTTTGTTCCTCCTCTGATGGCGGCAAGAGACCAAATGATAGGTTTCCGATGTCTGTCAATTCTTTATCTGATGTTGTATCTACTGTTCCTTTTTGTAAGTCCTCTTGGTATCTTTCCAGAAACAGTTCTTTGTCTTGAACTGTTTTTATTTTAATCTTTTTTCCTGCGTAACTAAATGACAGTCCTTGTGGAAACTCCCACCTGAAGAGTATGTCGTTTTTCCTCAGCCAGTAAACCAGGTCTTTATAAAAGGTTCTCACCTCCAAAATATATTTAGGAATGTCCTTAAAGATCTGCACTTGACTGTTCTGAATTTCAAGGGCCTTATGATAGTGTAGGTTCAAAATTTTGTCCCTTTCTTCTTTTGATCTCAGTGTAATCAAGCAGTCCCTGGGCTTCTTGCCTTGTCTTCTACCCAGCCGGAAAGCTGTTGTTATTTCAATGACTTCCTCCTGTAGCTCGTCCTGCCAAAACTCCAAAATGTTCTCTGTGAGGAATTCCACAAGACTGTCTTTCTCACTCTCAGGAACCAATCTTAATTTTAAGTTTTTTTCCTTTCTCTGGAGTTCCCATAAGGATAAGGTTGCATCATGTTCATTCACTTTTTTTGTAATTGGTGCAAGCTCCCTCTTTGTCTCATCTGCAATGTCTTTTGCACTTTGAGCAATTTTTCTTGTCTCAGAATTTTCTTGAATCAATTTATTTATAGATTCTGTATTGGAGGCTACGCTTGCCGTGTTCAGGTCCAATCTCACTGTCAATTCATTCAATTTTTTTGAGTTCTCCGCTGACTGCTTTGTCAGTGCTTCCAAAGATGTATTTATTTTAAGCAATGCTTGTGTCATTGATTCCATAGATGCAGTTGGAACTTTTTCCTGTCCAGCTGGTATTGTCCCTTGTATCGAAGCCCTTTTCTTTTGTGTCTGCTGAGTTAGTTTTGCTTTTGATCTAGTTGTTATCTCCTCTGGTTGGCCACTCATATCCTCAAGGTCAGTTCTCACAGGAAAGGCTCACAGGCGGAAAATTCCACTCTCTTCCTTTCACTGTAACACTTTAGCAAGTTCTTTTTAAACCCTCTAGAGGGAGCATTTAATTGTATCCAATTGAAAAGCACAAAGAAACATGTGGCAGGAAACAAAGAGTCCAAAAGTCCCCAGTTGCAATTTGTAATACTTTCAGTATAGTCAAAAGTTCAGCAAAATAACTCCGTTGAGATCTTATAACTTTGTTTCAAACAAACCCCCAACTTTGTATCCAATTTAAATTGACAGTTCCCTTTCCCGGTGCCTTGCTCCGGCAGCCCTTCCCAGGGTTTCGACAATGGAAAATCTTTTTCTTCCCCTAAATTTACTTCAGCAGGTTTACAATGTCCAAATCTATTCCCCCCTTCTCCTGCTTGCTGGGGGGAAATTTAGTTCCAATGCCAAGTTTGACAGCTCAAAAGCTCCGCTTCTTTTAAAAGCAGCTCTGGTCTCTCGTTGCTTTGTTTGCCATGCAGTTCGGGGGGGCAGACTTCCTTACTTAATGCCTTCCCCGTTTTCAGCCGAATTTCATAAAATTAATTTAAAAGTCCCGTCTGTCAGGTTTACTCACGGGGTTTATGTTCAGAGTCCAATTTCAGGAAGGAATCGGCGCTCTCCGCTCAACGGCGACGCGGCTTCACTCCGCGGGCTGGGTTGCGACTCTCAGCACCGCGCTCTCCCGATGCCACTCCGTAGCCTTTAAAAAGGCTATTTTGCAGTACCGGGGGGCGCGAAAGGTGCCCACCGAGTCTCCTTGTTCCCAGGCTTCTGCACCTGTGATTTCAGGGGTCCCCCGCTCGCCGTAGCGGGTCAGACCCGAACTCGCGGAGCAGTCCTCCTTCAGAGCTCGAAGCGAGGACCGCCATTGAGCGCTGGCGCCGACCGGAAGTCGGTGCTCATCTCGATTTTCAGGCCTAGGGAGCTGGTGTTTGTCCACAGATACCTTTACGGGTCATGTGGTTTAGCGTGACTAAACCACTTCTGGTGCAACGGAACACTGTGACAGAAGCCGGAGTGAACGGAAATACCATTTACCTTCCTGCCACAGCAGTACCTATTTCTCTACTTGCACTGGTATGCTTTCGGACTGCTAGGTTGGCAGGAACTGGGACAGAGCAATGGGAGCTCATCCTATCATGCAGATTCGAACCGCCGACCTTCTGATCACTAAGCCCAAGAGGCTCAGTGGTTTAGACCACAGCGCCACCTGCTCCTCCTTAAGTCGTATGGTGCTTACATGTTTCAAGCCAGTAAAGAGCTAGCACAGCTAAATCCCAACCACTACATACAATGAATGCCCTTCTACAGCAGACATCACAAGAGGTTTTAATACCATACATTTACTTGCTTTATCATGGAATACATCATAACCAATAAATTGGATTGGATAGCACAACATGGAGGCTGGGTAAGTTTAATCACTATAAAGATATCCTGATCTTAGAGTTTAGAAAATTATCTGTCTCTTGCTATCAGTGCTATTTTTCTAGAAAAAAAGTGCCAGAACACCTCCCTCATCTCTTAAAATGGCAATAGTATCCACCAGAGAGGAGCCAGAACTGAGTTCCAGCGAGTTCCAGCTAAAAAAAATGTCCTGCTTGCTATAACCAATAACAACATATGTTTTTTCTTTGTAACTACATTTGAGACAGCATTCTCTGAAGTCTTACCAAGAAGCATACACTTGCTCAAGAAATATACACTGAAATGGTTATTGTTCCCAGTTTCAGGTTAAATAAGATAAATCTTAACCTCTTATCTATTATAGAAATGAAACCACAATACATGAGTATTTTCAGTACTGTTTCACTGTATAAAGGACGCCAGATTTTTTAAATAAATGTGTTACGTTCTAACAGCTTCCTGATTGAATGCCTGAGCACATGTTTTGGGAAATAAATATAATACAAGACATGTGTTTTAAAGGAGGGAAGTGTTACCTTCCAGCAGATTAGAAAACACAGTGGTGTTTTCCCCAACTTGTGGTTCTGGATGATTAGAGAGATTTTAAAAGGAGGTGGATCATGGATCACTGCCTTGTCATGGCGAAGGGTCTTGAATAACTCAGAGAAGCTATGAGGTATGCAGTGCAGGGCCATCCATGACGGACAGGTCATAGTGGAGAGTTTTGACTAAACGTGAGCCACCTGGATCCAGTATCCGTGCCAAGTATCCTGAAACCAGTATCCCTGCCAAGAAAACTCCATGGACAAGAAGATCAAACCTATCCATTCTGAAGGAAATCAGCCCTGAGTGCTCACTGGAAGGACAGATCGTGAAGCTGAGGCTCCAATACTTTGGCCACCTCATGAGAAGAGAAGACTCTCTGGAAAAGACCCTGGTGTTGGGAAAGATTGAGGACATAAGGAGAAGGGGACGACAGAGGACGAGATGGTTGGACAATGTTCTCGAAGCTACCAACATGAGTTTGACCAAATTGCAGGAGGCAGTGGAAGACAGGAGTGCCTGGAGTGCTCTGGTCCATGGGGTCACGAAGAGTCAGACACGACTAAACAACTAAACGACTAAACAAAAAGGGATCTATAACAAATCTAATGGACTTACTGGCAGACATGTTAATACACAGTTGTTTAGCCTTAAAACCATGCAATTGCTGGGGAAACTGTTGGAAATCAAGATGGACTGAGGTGGGGAGAAGTGATTCCTCACATCGATTTGGAATCTTGGTACATGATGCTCACACAAAGAAAAGAGATTTTTGGCCCTGCACAAACACTTTTAAATCTGCCATTTAAATTCTGAATTCCACTTAAAATGGAGAATACAAAAGGTTGTCCCAGAATAACAGCATTTCTAATCTATGCTGCTCCTCAAGGTATCAGCTGTTCAAGGTATCAGCTGGGTAACTACAAACAAGTAGACATAATGAAACTACCAGCAAAATATTGCTCAGCTTTGACATTTGTAGTGAGAAACTGGATTGGGATCTGAACATCATTTGTATTTCTTTCAAACTTGTTGTCAACCTGCTTTCTTTCTTTCTTTTTTTAGAGCAGCACTCTAGTGTTTCTTTCTAAAGAACCATTTTCCTCATGAAAATAGACTGCCAACAGTGGAAACAAACACATTTAATATAGATGATATTTTTCACCTTAACAAAAAATAAAATCTCGGATGGTCAAGTTAAAAATGCCCCCTTCCCTATTTTTCACCATGTGATTTGAAAACAATGCACTTGACAGCACTTACAAGTTGTTGCTGGAAGGTGCAAAGCTACTTTGGATGAGAAAGTCAGCTCCCCAAAGGCCTATAGCCAAGCTTTGGCAGAATCTGAGAAAACAGGGGAAAATAAAAGCAAAACAGTACCAAGCCACAGGTTTGTGTGTTACACACACAATTTATGTTGGTTTTTTGTTTTGTTTTGTAAAGCAATCCAGTGCTCTAATGCCCAGGTAACATGGAATAGCTACATTGCAAACTGACTTTGATTTATGTTGATAAATAGTGTACAATTCAATTTATATGAATTTGGCACTAAATCGGAACATCAGCCTGTGGCAGAACATTGCCAGAACACAGAGAACGTAGCAGAAAGCTGCTGTATTGCAGTAGCTCTTACAAACACTGACAAGTGCTATGGAACTGATAGTTCTGCAAGTCCTTAGGGCAAGACCTATGTTGTTTGGGGAGGTGGAATTCTACAATGCCTTAGCATTTTAGGTGTTTAATTAATTGAATGATACATTGAATATAGAAAGGCAATATTAAGACTTTACATATTCCAAGGCTCAGTCATGCAACTTATTTCCTAGGGATAAGCTTAGAGTTCATCCCTAGGAAAACACGGACATCATATTTCATCTAAACATGGAAGAGTATATTTTGTTCACATAGCCAGGAAGGGATTTGTGATAACAAACACTGAGTTGATTCCAATTGCACTAATGCTCATTCCACTGGCCCCATATATAAAGTAAGCATTTTTGATAGGGTTAAACCTAGTAAAGTTCTCCTGTGTGTTTTTAGAGAGCATCGTGCCATTAACATGCCAACCATTTCCTTCCATCTGCTGGTTAATCCTTACGTATACAGCCATTTCCATCATAGATATTATTAAACACCTTCTCCATATTGCAAACTAAAACATTTAACGGCAGCAATGTATGCAGCTTTTGAAATACAAAACAGATTAAAAGCAGTCACGGAAGACATGGGCAATTGCCTGAAGCCAGGAAAGCAGAAATGTGACAACATCTAGAAACAACATTAATAAGAAATTGGAAGAGGAACATTAATAATTGCATCCATATTATTTTCAGACACCATTCAAGCTTTTCAGTCTCTAAAAATAATCGTCTGTACTGAAAGTGTACATTTTTCAGATATTTGTGAAGACATTAAAGCAAAATGTTCTCTCTTCCTACTGTAAATGACTTTAAGATTCACACTAGATAGGGCACACAGTCATAAGTGTGTTTCATCTCAGGTGTGGTCTAAACCACTGAGCCTCTTGGGCTTGCCAATCGGAAGGTTGGCGGTTCGAATCCCTGCAACGGGGTGAGCTCCTGTTTCTGTCCCAGCTCCTGCCAACCTAACAGTTCAAAAGCACACCAGTGCAAGTAGATAAATAGGTTCTGCTGCAGTGGGAAGATAAACAGAGTTTCCATGTACAGTGGTACCTTGAGTTACAAATGCATCAGCTTAGAAATGTTTCAGGTTACAAACTCCACTAAACTGGAAGAGTTACCTCCAGTTGAGAACTTTGCCCCAGGATGAGAATGGAAATCACGTGCCGGCGGCACAGTGGCAGCAAGAGGCCCCCTTAGCGAAAGCACACCTCTAGTTAAGAACAGTTTCAGGTTAAGAATGGACCTCTGGAACGAATTGAGTTTGTAACTGTACTCTGGAACTTTTCACGGTCCTCTGTGTTCTTCTTTTAAATAGGGTTTAGTCCTGCTGGCCGCATGACCCAGAAAGATGTCTGTGGACAAATGCTGGCTCCCTTGATCTGAAAAGCAATATGAGCACCAAACCCCATAGCTGCCTTTGACTGGACTTAAGCGTCCAGGGGTCATTTACCTTTACCTTTTACCTACAGATACTCAACACTAATTTGTGTGAAGCTGTAGATCTCTAATGAGAAAAGCAAAAGCAATGAGGTACAATAGTTATTGAATAAATAATTACCAACAAGTATTACTGAGCTTCATCAGTGGAATTAGTCCAGCATTTTGTGACAAAACATGCATAGAGAAGACACGTTTTTAAGTTTGATGATTTCTCACCTGTATTTCTGTAAATCTCACTATATCTATGAAAGCATCCCAAACCATCTCTAGAGGTTGTAGAACACTAGCAAATACAAATTTCCATTTCCATTCCGGACCTGGAACAAATAAGTCAACAATGGCAATTTCCATTTTCAGAATATTTCTGTTAATTTTTTCCCCTCACGATGTCTGTGGAATGATCTGCTCAGTGCAATCAGGAGTGATTGTAATGATTAATTACTAGTTAGCCGGACTTCCCTGCTGTGTTCGATCAATCACTGGGAATTAATTCAAAATTTAAACCATCTAATCAAAAAAGTTTTTCATATAAAAATGCAGTGATGATTAGAAAACGATCTGTTTAACAAGTTCAGCAATTTGTAAGCGTTGCCTTTGTGAGCAAATATAACAACGTGACAAATGCTTGTTTACAAATTATCAGGCTCAATAAAGAGCCCTTAAAGGCAACTGGTTATTAAGGCATCTGTGGGGGAAATAACACCCCCTCAGAAAAACACTTATTGAACAAATCAAGAGACAGAGAAAAACAACCTAAAAGGTTGACATGTGGAAAATAACACAATGAAAGAAAATTCAATTAATGTGCTATCATAGAAGGACTTGCCAATATTTGTCCTACAGACGTGAAGCATATGATACCACAACATTTGTGTGGGGTTTTTGTTTTTTTTTAAAGAAATGCATGTTTGAAAAAGAGATAGAGCTCTTGGATGATCATTATAGAACTTTTCCCTGCAATTTCTGAAAAATCTCCATTTCCCCCCACCTTGAGATATACACCAAGGATACCTATTCCCTCCCCCTCCCCTAGCTCTGGATCTTGACTGGACTCAGAATGCAATAGGGGAATCTCAGGTCAATGCACAATTCAGTCTGTTGAAAGTGTGGATGAAAGCCATTTATCCGCTCCACTTCCCAGTGGGGAGGAGTTGCGGAGGACCACGTGGCCACCCACTCCCCTCCAGGGGTGGGGGACGAAGTCCTGCATCCCCTGGAGGTTCCCAGCCATGTCATTCGCCTGCCAGCCAATCCGCTGGCTGGGGGGCATGGCCAGGCCCCATTTAAACTGAGGCGCAAGCCGGAAAGCTTCCTCTTGGCTCGCTTCCTCAATCTCCCTCCCTCCCTATTTTCAGGTTTCAAATATGGCCTTGCTATGGACCTCGGTTGGTTGCCGTTGAGGGGCCTGGTAGGAATTTTTCCACTTGGCAAATTGGCATGGGCCATTTGGTTTTTGCCAACCTCGTAGCAATTGTCACAACTTTGTAAGGTTCGGCGGTTAGGCAATGGTTGATCTTATGATGGGGGAGGGGAGGTGTGGCCATCACCTGCCCCTCCAAACTTAAGGGTATTATGTTAAAGGAATCCGGGGGTGTGGATCTTATCCGAAGTCTGGGGCTGGGTTAGAGCCATGCCATGACCCCGTCGGGAACCCAGGGGGAGCTCGAGTTGGTTTACATCGACGGCTCCCCCTACTGGTGGTTGACCCTTATTGGACTCCCTGCGTGACGGGCAGGAGTCAGATATAGTCGGGTCAATTCCAATGCCTAAGCCAATACTGCTCACATTCTGTAACCAATAAAGTTGTGGCCTAAATTTGCCCGATAACATTAACCTAATATCTGTGTCCTTGTGTCTTATTCATCAACAAGGGGGTGGTCTCGGGGTCTCAACACGCAATCCCTTCCCAGGGAGATGACGTTGTGGGCTGGGAGCAAGCCCTCCCCAAGCGCATGGGGAAGAATAGCCCCTGTGCCATTGGTTGGTCCTCAGGCTCGTCATCCTTAGGCCGTCCAACCCAGACGGTCTGGGGGCGTGGCTAGGGCTATTTAAACTGCCCATGTCCGAGGACTCACCCCTGTTTTCTCCCTGCTAGGTCAGTTCTCCCTCCCTCCCTTAGGTTAGCCTCTATGGACCTCACTTGGTCACCTTGGTTGTCCAGGGGGCCTGGAAGGAATTTTTTCCCCCTTGGCAAATTGGCACTGGCCATTTGGTTTTTCGCCTACCTCATAGCAAATCATCACAACTTTGTAAGGTTTGGCGGTTAGGCATTGGAGTATTAGACTGAAGGGGAGGGGAGGTAGTGGCTATCACCTACCTCTCCTTATTCAAGGATATTCCGTTAAAGGAATCTGGGGGGGAGTGGCCTCTGTTTGAAGCCCCAGACGGGGGGCTAGGGCCATAGCACGACCCCTAGTGGTGACCCTGGGGGAGTTCCTAGTTGATGTGCATCAGCAGAGCTCCCCCTACTGGTGGTTAACCCTTCCAAGACTCCTGCAGACAGGCAGGAGTCAGATATAGTCATGTGATTTCCGATGCCTAAGCCAATACCACTCACATTCTGTAACCAATAAAGTTGTGGCCAATAAAGTTTTTCGCCCATTAACCTAAAATACTGTTTCATGTGTCTTTATTCCACTTCCTGGGTGGGTCTGGGACCTTGCCACGCAACAGAGCTGCCTTCAAAATACAAAGATGGTTCTTTTTCTTATCCTTTGCCCTTAAAGATTCACACCACTAGAGTGAAAGTTTGGGCCAAGGGAAACATCTGTCCCCACCTCCTTTCAGGAACAAAGGTGTTTATAAAGACATTTAAATTTCAGCCCAGTTTGGGGATCAGGGGTGTAAACTCAAATAAAATCTTGGGCGGGGGGAGGGGAGTAAGCCCCATTGGGCACAATTAATCACATGACAAGGTGCACACACACCATTTGATTGGCAATGACCAATCAAATATTTTATGGGGAGGGGCAAAAGGGGCATTGGTCCCTAGGAGTTGGCTCCTATGTTGAGGATTTAGTATATAGACTCTGCTTACAGGACATCATATGGGGAAGTCTTGGATTCCTGTGTGTTTCTCACTGCCTGCTGGACATAATTTATATTTTGTGAATAGGAAGTATAGCCTATATCTGCTTGCTATAAAAGGGTGGATCCTTCCAGGGCAGGGCCACACATGTGTGAGGATCTATGTGTCCATGCACATAGATCGTGCACAATGATCACTGAGGAGGGCACATATTATGACAAAGCTTGCCCTTCTACGGACGTGCTGAGCCTCTATACCACAAGAATGTGCTCTTTATTTACCTTATCTGCTGTGCTGTCTTAATTTCAAACCCTACTATTCCCTTCAAAAGTTACCCCACAGTGGTAGATATAAAACACTAACATACATTTTAACTGTTCAAGCCCTTAAAAGCTGTTCATTTAAAACATATGAATTAAAACTACACAATATTTATTTTGGAAAACCCCTGCCCCCCACTTTCAAACATAATCTTGAATATCTGCCTTCCAAATTATGAACCCTAACCCTCACCTTCTAGAAATTATCTCTAACAATATGAACATACGTTCTCTCTACTCCCTTACATAATCTGCACACACACACACCTTTAAATCACTCTATAACACCACTCATTTCCCTCCCCAAAGAACTGTCTGATTCTTATTTAACACACGTTCAAACCTATAGGAATAACTCATGGTTACCGTTGATGACGATGTAATGGCTGAAAGGATTTTCTTTTTCAAGGGCTAAAGAAATGCAATGCCGAAGATAATGGGGCATGTATCTTATATAGCCTTTGCTTGTCTTAAACCCTTCAACAAAGATATATATATAGAGGAAAAAAGATAAAATATTTGTGAGAGGTCATGTAGAATAGTGACTAACAGTCAAGCATATTCATGTGCACTCAGTTAGTTGGACTTTCTCCTGTGTAGGTGTAGATAAGATTAAGGACACAAAAAGAGCCCCACAGAATCAAACCAAAGGCATGTATAGCGCAGCATTCTCTTTTCACAGTGACCAAAAAGGATACCTAAAGGATTGCAATTTAAGAGAGTAAATTAGGAAGCAGAAAGTCCCTGGTTTGACTTTGACATCTGCAAGGGACTCATTAGCAAGCCTTGGGAAAGCCATCATCTCTCAGCCCCAGCAACATCATCACCACTTCTGCCCTTTGGGAACGATAATACCTTCAGGGTTCTTGCAATGACTACTTGGAAAATGTATTTGATCACTTTGAACATCCGTCCCCCGCACAAACCTGTTGTATAAATGAAATTGTTACATTTCCACGTATTCTAGCAGCAAGGCTGGGGCAATGCAAAATTCTGCCATTGTTAAATAGAATCATAGAATCATAGAGTTGGAATAGACCACAAGGGCCATCGAGTCCAACCCCCTGCCAAGCAGGAAACACCATCAGAGCACTCCTGACATATGGTTGTCAAGCCTCTGCTTAAAGACCTCCAAAGAAGGAGACTCCACCACACTCCTTGGCAGCAAATTCCACTGTCGAACAGCTCTTACTGTCAGGAAGTTCTTCCTAATGTTTAGGTGGAATCTTCTTTCTTGTAGTTTGGATCCATTGCTCCATGTCCGCTTCTCTGGAGCAGCAGAAAACAACCTTTATATTTTCCTCAAGGGCAGTTAGATGCAATACCCTACAAGTGTATCACAGAAGAAAAGGGAAGCACTGAAGAGCATGTGGAAACCGCTTAGAGGAAATCCATCTCTGTAAGATTGCCACTAGGATACACAATAGGTAAAATTTTGACAAATCACTCACTTTGCCTCAAAAGATCCTGTCTATATGAAACTGCACAGTGGGCTGGTTTCGGCATTTGACACGCATCATCCCAAAGATTTGGTTGTCTACCTACTGTGTCAACAATTGGGCTGATGATGCTATCAACAGGAGCGAGCTGCGACTCATTGATCACAGAGGTTTGATATAAATTTTGAGGCAGAGCGTGCAAAGGTTTTTCATTCCTTAAATCTGCTGCCGAAGCCCTGGAGGGACAGCAGAAAGCTGTGAAGAATGATTTGGCAGCATGGCAGGAGTGTTTTCTCTTGATCCCAGGGATGATCAGAGTTACACATGGAAGAGAGTGACAAAAATATATTCTGTCAAATAAGATGCACAAAGAAAGAAAAATGTCTGTACGCTCAAAGAACTCCCATCAGAAAACACAATTTCTTGCCATGGTGACCACTGTACTTCCATTTTAGCATCGATGTGTCAAAAGTTGCAGGAAGATTAAAGAGGAAAAACAACAACCCAACAATACTTCTGGATCCAGTTTATTATAGCAGTCTGATGGAGAGAGAACATTAATTATCAGTATTTTAATGTATATATTTGATGTAAACCTCTAAGTGGTTTTGATGATTAAGTGGTGCATGCATCCTGTTAAGTAAAATAAATAAAGAAGGTTAGCCTTCCCTTTAATAAGAAAAATAAGAAACCCACCAGATGAGTTTGAAGAAAAGAGAAAGTACTAATTCCTCATGATATTTGCTCTGTCAAATCACATCTCATAATAGATCTTTTGCATTTTCTGCAAGAGATCCTAGGAGTCTTCTCCCATCTCCCTACTGGAGGATATGGGAAAGATTGATTTGAGATATTGAGATTACAGAAAGGAACAGGAAATAACACCACACTTCCTGCTATATTAAGGTAAAGGTAAGGGTACCCCTGCCTGAACGGGCCAGTCTTGCCAGACTCTGGGGTTGTGCGCTCATCTCACTCTATAGGCCGGGAGCCAGCGCTGTCCGCAGACACTTCCGGGTCACGTGGCCAGCGTGACAAGCTGCATCTGGCGAGCCAGCACAGCACACAGAAACGCTGTTTACCTTCCCGCTAGTAAGCGCTCCCTATTTATCTACTTGCACCCGGGGGTGCTTTCGAACTGCTAGGTTGGCAGGCGCTGGGACCGATCAACGGGAGCGCTCCCCGCTGCGGGGATTTGAACCGCCGACCTGACGATCGGCAAGCCCTAGGCGCTGAGGCTTTTACCCACAGCGCCACCCGCGTCCCTTCCTGCTATATTACCATAAGCCATATCTCTGAACCTTTTACAGCTTTCCTAATAATGTACTTCTTTTTCATGTTTTTAGCTCTATTCAGCTAATATAGTAGTCTGGATCCAAGCCAATTGCCTTTCTCCTCAGAGCCTTCTTCATACCTTCCAACATTTCTCGATGAAAATAGGAATGTCCTTTTAGCCATTAGGCAAAGTCTGTCATGTGCCCCCTAAACTGCCCTGCTGCATACACACACACACACACACACACACACACACACACACACACACACAGTGCCCAATCACCAGATTTAATAGTCATTTCAGTCAGGTTTCATATGAAATAAGTGTGTGGAGGCAGGTAGATATTGTCTTGCCATTCACCTGAGGTGAAAAAATGTCTTGGGCTGGGTCTGGTTTTAGGTATTTGGTATGTAAATAAGTCCAGCCTCCACCACCCACTAGTCAGTGCTGCCACCAATTTTCTCTTGAGGCGGAGGACCTACAGTTGTGGACATGCATGGAGCACCCATTTGTGCATGTAATTCTAGACTCTCCACGTCTCTCTGATTTCTGGTCCTGGGTTTACAGAAGCCGTTCCGGTTTCTGATTTGATCCCAGAATGTCCCACTTTTTATTAAGTTGTTCCTATTTTCATTGGGAAAATGTCGGAGGGCAATGGAGTTATGCAAGCCCCGAGCCAAGAAGATAAGTAACTATACAACCTTTTTGTTGTTTAGTCGTTTAGTTGTGTCTGATTCTTCGTGACCCCATGGACCGGAGTACGCCAGGCACTCCTGTCTTCCACTGCCTCCCGCAGTTTGGTCAAACTCATGTTAGTAGCTTCGAGAACACTGTCCAACCATCTTGTCCTCTGTCGCCCTCTTCTCCTTGTGCCCTCAATCTTTCCCAACATCAGGGTCTTTTCCAGAGAGTCTTCTCTTCTCATGAGGTGGCCAAAGTATTGGAGCCTAAGCTTCAGGATCTGTCCTTCCAGTGAGCATTCAGGACTGATTTCCTTCAGAATGGATAGGTTTGATCTTCTTGTCCATGGAGTTTTCCTGGCAGGGATACTGGAGTGGTTTGCCGGTTCCTGCATGGGGGAATGAATAGCTTTGATCTTCTTGCAGTCTATGGGACTCTCAAGAGTCTCCTCCAGCACCATAATTCAAAAGCATCAATTCTTTGGCGATCAGCCTTCTTTATGGTCCAACTCTCAACCTTTGGAAGATATCTAAAAGCAGCCCTGTATAAGAAAGGTTTGTTTGTTTTTTTAATGTTTAATTATGTTTTTTAATGTTTCATTATTGTGTTTATATGTATGTGTTAGAAGCCACTCAGTCAGATGGGTGGGGTTATTTTCATCGGATAAATGTTGGAGGGTATGTAATTCTTTAACCGCATGCGCAGGACCGCTTTCATTCCAATATGCTTTCTAGCTACGAAAAGGACACATCCCTTTAGCAACATGTATGCATGGGCGTGGGGTGGGGATGCAGTGCCAGACATTATTCCTAGAAAATATAGCCTCGTTCTACAATGTTACAGTTCCTAGTTATTTCTCTTGCAGTCAGTGCAAGGTCTGAGCTTTCGCTGCGTCGTGTTTTCTGACCTACTACAGCAGCCCTTAAGCTCTACTGATAGCAGCTGTTTTGTTCAGTGAATGTTACATGAGAAGCAAACAATTTTAATTGGGAGACAGTGCATTCCCATAGGCATTTTCCGCTGTTAAATGTTTTCTTCCTTTTCTTTTTTAGGGTTTCTTCCCCAGCCATCCAGAAAACATTGTGATATAACAAGGCATTTTATTTAACCCAGTGGTATCCTGAACGGAGCATTTCAGGAAGGTGAAAATACCCTGGTAAATGGCTTCTTGCTGTTAGAACATGTTGCTTTTTCGTTCTTGGAAAAAGTTCGTTTACTGCATAGCAGACTGGCATCTCTACCAAAAATGAATACAAAAAAAGAGATAGAGAAACTTACAGGTGCATTCAAGCACCTCCTGAAGTACCACAAAGACTTGCCAATAGGCATATAAGCTAAACATCTAAACATCAGTTGCATTTATTGCAGTCTTCAGAAGCTCTAAATAGACCATGTAAGCTGCTAATAATGCTACTTTACTATCGGAAGAACATTATATCAACAGTTGTGGAAAGCTCTTGTTAGGGAGATGCACTTTGTGCTATCTTTGCGTATTTTATTTTTTTCTGGTTTAAAATCTTTTTTGTTTGTGAAACACGTGACTCCCCATTTATGTGGGGGCTATGTTCCAGGCCTCTATGCACATAAGTGACATGCATGCAAGCGGGGAGCCCGATGCGGTATATACGCCCAACAGCTGTTGAGGGGGGTAGTGTGGCAGCAGTGAGCCATTTTGGAGCCCTCACCGTATTTTTTTCTCCTGGACTTTTGGCTCACTGACATCATCTTCAGGCTCTGGGGAGGGTCTCCTACTGAGCCATAAGGACTTTCCGGCTCTCTCCTGACATTTCAGGTTAGAATATATTTATTTATTTCCTAGCACCACACATATACATTGTCATGCGTGAGTCAATTGATCACCAATGCCTGCATTTTATCTTGTCATGTCACTTTGAGATTTTATTTTATTTTTTGTACCAAGTGAGTGTAACATTATAAGGTTTTTTGGGAGGGTGGGGGGAAGTAGGCCACACGTGCGATCCTCCTAAACTCTGGATCCAGCAAATGTTAAAATATAAGCTAGGCTGGCTTCCTGTGTTTGCCTGGGTGATGGGCCATTAAGGGGAACAAAGAAAAGGGGCTCTGTGTGAGATGGCAAATGGGTGGAGCCAATTCCTCAACTTGCATTTAGTTACCATAAGTCCACCCCAAACATGAATGCCAAAACAGAACTTGTTTGTTTAACTAGGAAAAACCCTAACATTGAGTATATCCAATGTAGTCTTATGTAACTTGTCCTGTCAATGCAAGGATACACGATTGTTCAGTCTAACTTATCCCTCCTTCTCCTACCCCAGTGCATCCCCTAAATCTGTTCTTGGTTTCCCTCCAACCTTATGGAGCAGATTTGGTGAAGGTTCAGGGCTTGAGTAGAGGGAGAAGGGGGGCATTCTGTTGTGCAAGCGTAAATCCTTGTATTGGCAGAACATTGTATGTCCATTCATCCTCCGAGTCCTGTCTTCTAATTAACATTTTAGACATTTACACTTGCAGGTATTAGCCATTGTTCTTTACAGCTGAAAAAAACCGTATGAATGCAAGAAGGTTTTAGTTAATTTTTTAAACACACACAAGCACCAATGTCTGCTGGTGTTCTATTTAAGTGCACAAATCCACATTCTATAGTACTTCTATTCAAGCGGGAACACAAATTTCAGGGCTGTATCTGGGTCATGCTGTTAAGCTGGGGAAAGTGCTAATGGTTTTCTGTCACAGACCACTGATGGGCTCCCCAAGTCCTGAGAGTTGTTAAGGCTACTGTGTGGGCTAGACATTGTGTGGTGGTTCCTTTGTGCTAGAGGTTGCAGAGTCCAGGTGTAAAGTGGAACAAAGCACCACTGCTTGAGCCAGTTATAATTTGACAGTGTCTCTCTGGAAAGAAGAAGGAGGGAGGGAGAGAGAGAGAGAGAGATTTCTCTGAAGCAGGTGGAAAATGCTAGGCTCAAGCTTCTGGGGGGAAAGAAAACCATCCTGAATTGTTGTATGCATACAGATTTATTCCATGCAGCGTTGAAGCATATTGCAATTTAGTGATGATGCTATGAATATTTCAGTCACATCAAGAAAAATTTCCTGAATCCCTTGTTTCTTCTCCACGCAAGAGCATCAATTCAATTTTTCACCTTCCGTACCATTCAGACAAAGTATTTTAAAATAATGATAGTGAAAATAACAATAATTTTAACCTGCCCTTTATCAAACCTGTGATCCCAGGGTGGGACTACATCAAATATAAAATCAAACAATATAACCACTCCAGTAAAAACTTTAAAATAATATAAAATCAATCAGTGTGTGAATAGTGAATCCACAGTCTGTCCATTTCTTTCTGGGAGTTGTAGAAGTGAACTTTCCTTGCCCTGAGGTCTTATTCTGGTCTTCACATCTGTGCGGTTGGGGCAACTGCCTTAGGGAGCAAGTAACTGCAATTTCAGGAGCTCTGGGGACAGATCCCCCACCATTTTTAAAGGTTTGATAAAAGGCATATTCCTCCTCAGACTGATTGGGGCTATATCACTAGTGGAGAATTATGCCTTCATACATCTCTTGTCTCCATCCATCATGTGTAGTTTAGGCCTAATAGTGATTACAGGTGGAGATGGTTCCTAGAAGCATTTATTGGCCAGCTGAGAGAGGCTTCTCCACAGAGGCAAAGTGGTCTGTTTTATTATTATGGCAGAGCTGAATACTACATTTGATTAGTATGTAGAATATTGGCATTTTAATAGCTTGTTTTCAGTGTTTTCTGAAAGCAACACACATTAAACTAATAGCAATCACTAAATTACAGAGCATAACACATAAGGTTTGACACTGAGGGATCCCCTAAAGATTCCGAGTCCTTTAAAAGGAAAGGGAATGCAAACCCTCTTTAGAGGGCAAGAAGTTTTATTTTGCAAGAAACCAGGATTCAATATATTGTACATTATTTTACTGCACCCCCAATTACTTGGAAGCTGAGTGGCTATCAGATCAAAGAAGATGCCTCCTTCAAATCCCTGTATAGCCACTTGTCAGCAAGCAGAACTTGGGATGCACAAATTCAATATTCAGAGCTGAAGGCCACCACTAGTTCAAAGGCTATTTGAACTCCAGCAGTGGAGGAGGCAATTTAATGTTTGCTGCCTTGCATGTTTTTGAGTCACAAGATATTTCTCAGTTAGTATGCAACGCCCAAGTTGGGGGTGAGCTGTGGGGAACTCAACCACAGAAGTAATTCAGAACAGCTTAGAAATTTCGGCTGCAGTCCAAGGCAGCTGTCTACCAGCTCCATCTGATATGTAGGCTGAGACCCTACCTGCCCGTGGACTGTCTCGCCAGAGTGGTGCATGCTCTGGTTATCTCCTGCTTGAACTACTGCAATGCACTCTACATGGAGGTACCTTTGAACTACAATTAATCCAGAATGCAGCAGCTAGACTGGTAACTGGGAGTTGCCGCCAAGACTATATAACACCGGTCCCGAAAGGCCTACATTGGCTCCCAGTATGTTGTTGTTGTTAACCCCACTTATATGGGAGTAAACTCTACTATATTCAGTTGGATTCACTTCTGAGCAGACATAATAATAATAATAATAATAATAATAATAATAATAATAATAATAATTTATTTGTACCCCACCCATCTGGTTGGGTTTCCCCAGCCACTCTGAGTGCCAATCTTCCAACAAAGATTAAAAATACACTAAAATGTCACATTAAAAACTTCCCTGAACAGGACTGCCTTCAGATGTCTTCTAAATGTCAGGTAGTTGTTTATCTCTTTGATATCTGATGGGAGGGCGTTCCACAGAGCGGGTGCCACTACTGAGAAGGCCCTCTGCCTGGTTCCCTGTTGCTTTGCTTCTCACAGTGAGTGAATCACGAGAAGGCCCTTGGCGCTGGACCTCAGTGTCCGGGCAGAACGATGGGGGTGGAGACACTCATTCAGGTATACTGGGCTGAGGCCATTTAGGGCTTTATAGGTCAACATCTTTAAAGGTCAAATGTGCCATTTCTTGTTTGTTCAGCAGTCATTCTTAAATTGGAGAAAAATCTGAATTTCATATTATCTATAATTAGGTCGATGATTTGGAGTTATTGGTTAATATTGCATTTGTTGGTGGCAGGACCAGTTCAGAATGCTACCGGTAAGATCAAATCAAAATGTTGGCAAACAGGCTACAAAATCCTCAGTAGGCCCCTGAACTTCTGGAAGGATCTGGGAGTGTGTTTCTTCTCCTGTCTGTCTAGCACAAGTGATTCCTAACTGCCTCTGAGCACCAGTGCACACCTACAGGCAGCATATATTCTAATATTTGTCAAATATTGAAGCATTTTGAGGTCTTCTTTGCCATGAATGGTTGTTGTTTTTTTAAGCCTTTGATAGTTCAAGAGGCAGGATTTTTATCCAAATGTACAAGTGAGAATTAGTACTGCTGCTGTATTTTTTAATAGAAGTGGATAAGCTCCCACTGTAATTATTTCATGAGGATGCTCCCATATATTTTCCTCAATAAGAATTATATGGCCAGAAACACACTGGGACCATCCTCTCTGTGTGTATGATTCCATACCAAAAAACAAATAAAAAATTGTGCACCCCCAGTAGTCTGCTTTGCATCTCCTTTTAGTGGCTCTTTTGTGAGAGTTAGATCCAATTTGATGTTGAAGTGTAACCTTTATAGAAAGAGACTATTTGTGTTGGTGTTTCCAACGGGGGACCAGGAAATATCCTTTATGCATCTCTGAGGTTCTGCTTCAACTGCATGGTGCTGAATCTTTGCATAGAAGGATCCTGTTGCTCGGCTCAGCACACTGGCAAATGTGCTTTGGAATTATTTATAGTCAATGCTACAGGGCAAACTTGGCCTTGCACAAAGAGAAGCAAACAGTTTTGCTAACATGGTTTCTGACAGATTGTATGTATATGTGCCGCTGCTGTGGCTTCAACACTAGAATTGCACGATCATGTAAACAGTAGCTGCTGTTTGCCAAAAGATTCTGACAGGGTGCCGGAAGGCCTTGTATCTAATGTATGGCAGCTCTCTGTGCTCAGAGAGGTTGGTTTGGAGACAAATGAAATGCTTAGAGACCAATTAGCAGGGAGATGATACCACAATAAATTACAAAAGGCTGCGAGTGTGTCTCATCTTCTGCTGGAGAGCATTCATGTTCCAGTAGACTGAAATTCGATCATTTGTTAATAATGGAAAGCTACTTGCTCAGTGAGAGGCTCACTGGTAAAAGTGACATGTGCCTGAAGGGTCCAGAAATCAGAATTCCAATAAGAGATGCACAAGGGTTTTGCTTTCTTTTTATCTCCCTGCTTGCAGGAAGAAAGGAGAGGGAGAGGGAGAGGATGTGCTTTTTGCAGCTTTGCAAATTACTGCAGCCATGTTTACATATTACATTTCAAATTAAATTCGTGCAGCTGCCAGAAGATCTGAAGGGTTGCAATTGAGCAAGTGTCTCCTTCATAGACCCTAGGCAGATTTCTGTGGCCTCTGTCCCCAAGATTATGAAGCATTTCTTTCCTGTATTTCTGCCCTGTTTGTAGATGCAAACCGGGAACCTTGCCTTTCTCTCCCAGAAATGAAGGGTAGAAGTGGCAGTAAAGCCACTCCTCAACACATAATCCAAGTTTCAGAGCCCTATGATCTAGGAACACCTGTATTTCTGGCTCATCTGCTGGTTTTATGTCATGAGTGACACTATCCTTTGGGAAATGAGAGCTGGACCATAAAGAAGGCTGATCGCCGAAGAATTGATGCTTTTGAATTCTGGTGCTGGAGGAGACTCTTGAGAGTCCCATGGACTGCAAGAAGTTCAAACCTATCCATTCTTAAGGAAATCAGCCCTGAGTGCTCACTGGAAGGACAGGTCCTGAAGCTGAGACTCCAATACTTTGGCCACCTCATGAGAAGAGAAGACTCCCTGGAAAAGACCCTGATGTTGGGAAAGATGGAGGGCACAAGGAGAAGGGGACGGCAGAGGATGAGATGGCTGGACAGTGTCCTCGAAGTTACCAGCATGTGTTTGACTAAACTGCGGGAGGCAGTGGAAGACAGAAGTGCCTGGCGTGCTCTGGTCCATGGGGTCACAAAGAGTCAGACACGACTAAATGACTAAACAACAACAACAACATCCTTTTGGGATCTGTGCCCAGGTGGGGGATATTTCTCCCCCTAAGGGTCACATTGCCACTCTGTGGGGGCTACACGAGTGGAGGCCAGGGGTAAAAGAGGGTGGAGCAATATACTGTTACCTTTGTGAAGCAGCTACAGTCCAGCCACTCACAAGTCAGAGGTCCCTACTCACAGCATGTCAGTGACTGGGCAGAGCTGGGAAATAATGGGAGAGGAGGAGGAAGAAGAAACATCAGGGAGGCCACAGCTGATGGACGCAGTCTTTAGGAAGCATTCCAGACCCCCCCTCTCCCAGAACCCAGCGGGCATTGAAAGTAGGAGAGCAGAGATCTCAGAGGCAGAGGGCACTTCTCGGCACCCATAGTGATGATGCATGAAGAGAGAGGGGGGGGATGGAGACTCACTCATGCTGCTTTACCAAGCCTCTCTCTGTGAGTATTGAAAAAAAAAGAAAATGGTAAGGACTGTCCCTTGTCTTGTACATTCCTGGCAACCAGCTGTGGTGGTTGGTTCCTCTGCCGCCTGACAGCTGGTGTTTGTCCATTGGACATGCCCCTATCCTACCCTGTGGGTGGTTCAACTTCAGTAGATTCCACTATGATATGTGTTGACCACCTCCAGAGAAGGAGCAGTTAGCCTTCAACAGAAGAGTGTTTTTTTTGAGGTGCTGAAGACATGACATGGGCCCACCCTTTTGGGTCCTATATGTTTGCTTTAAAAAAAAAAGCAAACATGTTTTGCTTGATGATTCTACTGTATTCAAATGCTATTTTCCTTATACAGTGGTACCTCGGGTTAAATACGCTTCAGGTTACAGACTCCAATAACCCAGAAATAGTACCTCAGGTTAAGAACTTTGCTTCAGGATGAGAACAGAAATTGTGCTCCGGCGGTGTGGCAGCAGCAGGAGGCCCCATTAGCTAAAGTGGTGCTTCAGGTTAAGAACAGTTTCAGGTTAAGAACGGACCTCCAGAACGAGTTAAGTACTTAACCCAAGGTACCACTGTATGAATACAGAGTTGTTGTTGTTATTAATTGGGTGCTTCAGGGGCAAGGAACCCCAATCTTGGAGACCAAATGCAGCACCCTGGTATCTCATCCTGGCTCCCTCAGGCAATGCCCCCCAGACCACACCCATTCTTCCCAGACCCATCTTTCACTGGCCTTGTCCCATGCCCTCCTTGAATGCTTTTACCTGGCCAGGAACGTAATTCATAATGCTGAGTCAGGCAGAAGAGGAACCAACCCCCACGGCAGGTTGCCAGGAATGGAGAAGACAAGGAAAAGTCCTTACCATCTGCTTTTATTCAATATTCACAGAGAGAGGGTTGGGGTTGCAGCCTCTTGGAATAATGGCGTTGCCCTTCCATCTGTCCCACTTCCTCATCGCGACAGGTGCTGAGAAGTGTCCTCTGCCTTTGAGTTCTTTGCTCTCCTACTTTCAAGGCTCGTCAGGTTCTGGGAGAGGGTGGGGTCTGGAATGCTTCCTAAAGACACTGTGTCCAGCAGCTGTCACCCGCCTGGTGCTTCTTCTTCCTGCTCCTCCTCCTCCTCCTCTTCCATTCTTTCCCAGATTTCCCCCTCATCTTCCTCTGAGCTGTGATCTCCCTCAAACCCCTGTTGTAATTTTGAACTATCTTCTTCTTCTCTGGAAGGGTCAGGCTGGGAAGGCGGTCTCCACCATTCCTCCTCTGCCCAGTCCCTGACACCAACCTTCATTTCTTGTCTTTGGCTGCCAGAGCGCAGCACAACCCACCATGAGGTGGGTTCACTGCCTCCACAGAAGGGACATTATTAAAGTGTTTTTGTGTACAGTTAAGTCTCACCAGTATCATTTTGGAACCAGCTGGCAGGACTGAGTCATAAAAGAATTTCTCTTTTGTCACATAGCTTGCATTACCGTGGTTTCAAAGGTAAAGGCAAGGAAAAGCAAGACCTTTTTAGGCTGATAATGAGAAAATGCAAAGATGATGCAATGTTTAGGTTGCACTGTAATGGTTATTTAAAGAAAATCAATATATATTCCTATTTAAGGTGTCATCAAATCTATAGGTTTTACACACACACACACACACACACACACGTAGAAGGATTTGCTTTTTCCAATACGGACACACTGTCTCTCCCTTTACAGACTTTACAAATGGCTTTCTTCCTGTATTTTGGGAAGGATAATAATGTCCTCATTGATTTTATGGCTCCTGTCTCCCCCATGATTGCCGCCTGCCTTATGGTTTAGCATCTGTGCAACTGGCTCTTCAGAAGAGCAGTGAGCATATTGCAAGGTTGCCAGGTTCACAAATGCACTCTAAATGATGGCCTTGGTAATGGCTGTACAGCTGCTGAACATAACCAAAATCTGTGCTCCCTTGTTTCATGTTGCATATAACCTAAATAAGTAACAAAGCAACATCTGTCAAAGTCTAGCACTCTCTGGGGGATGTTCTATCTTTGAATGTTTGTCACTAGATCATGACTGAATCTTATTAGTTCTGCTATGTTCTTCCAATGGCTCCATCCACATGTCTATCATTTCCTTATTTGGTTGTTTTTGCCCATTGTGTATGTTTGTGGATAAGCAGTTATTTGCTGTAAAGTATCAAAGGTTCCTTCCTTAGGAGGGTGAAGACTAAATTTCCCTCTGAACTAATTATTTAACACAGATTTTATTTCAGTTAGCAAACGTAGGAGTATTCATTATCCAGTCTTTTTCTACTCTGTTTTAGTCTAGAAAATGGAACCCTTTATTTTATATTTAAATAGCTCTTAATACACCAACTAGCAATTTTTTTCTTCAAAAAAAAAATCTCCTTCAAAAATCTAGAAATAGCAATATTCAGAAGTCAGTGGGAGAATAGAGAAGCAATCCTGTAGCAAGATCTGACAGGATGAGCTGGAGTGTTCCTGGGGCAGCTGTGCTACACCTCCTTAACTCCCTGATCCTTAGCCTTACCAGATATGTGCCAGGACCTAGCTGACTGATCCTTCTTTGGCATAAGGCTTGAAAGATGGGTGTTTCAGGGGTGTGGTGGAGATGGAGCCAGAAATGGTGGGAATTCAGGCTAGGTCCTAAGGCTGTTCAGCTTGGTCACATGACTTGACAACCCGGCATACGAAAAGTCTATGAAAAGGGTCAAATGGTGAGAATGCATCACAGGAAGAAACTACAATAAGCTTATAGCAGGAGGAGAGGATTGCGGATATCACTCTGTCCTTTTGCTCCATTAGGAATTTGCAGGGTTTCTGGTACCTTTCCTTGCAATATCTGTTTTTTAAAACTCCTTATTTCCCCTTCTTATTAAACGCTTTCTTTCCTTCATAAAACTGCATGGTCTCATCTGTTTTAAGCATCATCACACCCAAATGCATAAACTGTGCTATTCACAGAGGCCTCCAGAACCTCAGGAAAGTATTTGGGCTAATTGATAATTGGACAGCCTTGTAGGGAAATTTTGTTAACAAGTGTCAGCAAGTGGGGAGAGGAAGATGCACCCAGTGGGGTACACTCTTTTGTGATCGGACATCCCTTCCTCATAAGGCACCAGACCCAGGGTGGCTGGGAAGTAGCTAACACAGTCACAAAAGGAAAAAGCAGATAGAGAAATTCACATGGTAACACATTTCAAGAGTATCTTTTTATCCCACCTTGTCCTCTGTGCAACAGCCGAAAGAACTGAAAGAAAAATTTGAAACCCTCAGAGAATAGTCTAACTGTGTTATTATTATTAAAAAGTGTTCCCACTTAAAATTTCAGAATCATTTGCAGCAAACTGAATATTCTGAATACTAACCTACTGTTTTCAACCTCAAAGTTAAGTTACGGGGAATTTTTATTCCCATATCTAACTCCCTGCATTTTGCATATTTCGCTCCCTTTACTCTGAATTCATTTCTTCTCCCTCTCTGTTTCCAACTACGGTTCTTAATCCTCTGTAGGCAACTTAATTCATCTTAAAGGAGGCCCAAACACCCAATATACTAAAGACTCTGTTTTGTGTTTCTCCCGACTAGTGTGTGCCAATTTCTTTGTGCTGCTGGATCTTTTATGCTTCAGCGGGAAAGGGTTTAGCTGCATGACATTATCATAAAAAGTATCTACAATTCCATTGATTAAAAACATTTGCAATGAAATTTGTGCAAGCTATTCAGTTCCTTTTGAAAATGAATGGGATATTCCCAGAACTCTGATGAGCATAAACTGTCTTTCAACAGATTCTCAAAGCAAAATAAATATCCCAAGAAGGCTGTCTATTTTAATAGGAGGAGAAATAGCTCTTACAAGTCAAGAATCACATAACTTCTTCACAAAATGCCCTGTTAATATAATATATACTTTAAAAGGTAAAAATAGCTTTCAAATATTACACACACACACACACACACACACACACACACACGAAATGTATTTTTACTTGCAAGAAGGCTTATTTACTGTATTTGGAAATATGTTTACTTGAGTATTCATTGTACACCTCTTCAGGTTATATGCAACTTGAGTCTGAAGTGAGTTTTCAGTTTTTCTCTAGGAGGCGATCAAATATATCAACCATGGGAAAAGATCCATTATTAATATCAGTATTGATATATGCCAAAAACACTTATGCATATCAGCGAACTCTGTTACTATCTTGTAGTTGAGTTTAGTATTTGGGACACTCTTCCAGTGCCCATTTCCTTATATGCCTTCTCAGTTTCATCATTGCCCCTTGAAACCATATTCCAATTTCCAATGCATGTGTGTGACTTTAGGTCAATACTTTAATCGTGATCCCCAGCTTAAAATAATGCCCTGCAGTAGTTAGCCTGTGGTCCTCTAGACATTGTTAGATTCCAAGTCCCTTCAACCCCATTTAAGCATGGGTGGAGAAATTCAATTCAAAATTTGCACTTCTCTGAATTTTGCAATTCGGAAGCCAAGCCAAGTAATTCTTAGATGAATGCATATAACAGGGTGAAGTGTGCACTGTGAGGTCTTATTACAATAAAGCAGCATGTAAATGTTGGGAAATGAATGAAAATGCACATATCAGATGTCCCTGATAGGAAGCAGGAGGGGAAATTAGCAGTTTGAAGTACTACATGAGACAGGAAGAGCCAAACAGAAGTCGATCATCGCTAAATCGAAGGAGCAATCCTAACTCAGATTGGTGAAGCATAGTTTGCCATACTATGGCCCAAGCAGATCACGTGAACTTGAGGGCTCTCAGACAGGAGATTTTAGCCACTTCCTTCCTCCCCGGTCCTCTGTACTGCCATGCTGTGCTCGGCCAAGCCAAGGTTTGGGTTAGCATGTTATCCAAACTAGAACTCATTTAAGTTCTCTTCTCACTGGGCCCAAGCCCAGACCAAGGTTTCTTCTTGGCTGCATCTCATGGTTAGTTAGGGAGAGATTGCTTGACCATGAGTTCTGGATCTAACGAGAGGGAGAAGCAAAGCAGTTGTGAGGTCCTCTCACAGAGCCTGCACCTTTGTGTGGTGTTGCTAAGCCATAATTTGCTTTACATGTGTCACTGTGTCCCTCTTTTGCAGCATTTGGAATTTATGTTCATACCCGCAAGGTTTCAAGCCCTACTACCAGCTGATCAAAGTCTTCCCCAGTTTGCCCATAGGGGGTACATATAGGCTACTTTGAGGCAATTGAATTCAGGAATCATTCTTAGTGGAGAAGGAAGGAACAGAAAGTCACTATGACCTCTCCAAAACTTTCTTTTGAGAGAGAGAGAGGGAGGGAGGGAGGGAGTAAAAAGTTTCCATTGACATCAGATAAGCCTTTGCATTCTGTTCTATGACCAGTTTGTGCATTTCCTTGCACACAGAGACTGTATGATTTCACAAACAGAATATAGATGTGTGAAGAAGGTTGGTTCACAAATGTGCACCTAACAATCCCCATCCCTACCTGGAAGAGACACTCAGCTTATTGGCTTTATTTCTTGGAGCAGAGAAGCTTTGAGAGAAATGGTGGGAATGTACTTGGAGCTCAATAGTGTGGACTTAGAAGCAATTGTAAGAGCAATTTTCTTTCTTGGAATTACCATTGTGTGCAAGTCAGTGAGCGTGGGGGTGTGTTCATGCATGTGCACACACGGCGAGAGTGTGACAGTGTGCAGAAACAGTGATACACAATATTTAGCAAAGAAATAGTGTGGAGCAAACATACACAAAAACAGCTTGGGTCTCTGTACTATTATTCCATCCTGTCTTTCTGCTCAAGGAGCAATGAAGAGGTTAATATACAGTGTTATCATAAACAGAGAAAAGCAATGAAATAAAGTCTTAACAAAAAGTCCATAATCTATACAATTTTCATTTTGGAGAACGGGGAGTCATTGTAGGGATATGAAATGATTCCATCTAGATATTAGCATTGCTCTGTCTGATCTGATACAAAGCAGCAGCTGGACCCAACTCCTATAATTGAAAGACATACAAACAGTGGATAAACTCCCCATATCTTCTCCTGTTGAATTTCAATGCACAGCCAGAGCCAAATATCTTTCACACATCAATTTATTATCCTCCAAGATTAACCTGTCTTATTTGGTGTATTCCCATGAAGCTGAAGCGAGAGGGGGAAATAAAATAAATGCATTGTAGAGGACAGTGAATGAACTACGGCATCTCAAAAACAGATGGGTGCATTTTTTACAGACATTCTATACACTGATGCATTTTATTTGAGCTTCTCTTCCTTGACCAAAGACCAAGGGCTCTGATAACAGACTGTTATGTCACTTACTGTGGTGTGGGGTTTATCGGGGCTTAACATAGGCATAAGCAGGTGTGAGGAAAAGACCCCAAGGTCAGCAAGGCATCCTTGTAGGAGACTGTGGTCATAACAGTTCTTATATGTGTTTATTCACATGTGATGGCAACTCTTCCAATGAGCTTAAGGGGGTAAGATACCATACAGTGGTACCTCGGGTTACAGACGCTTCAGGTTACAGATGCTTCAGGTTACAGACTCCGCTAACCCAGAAATAGTACCTCGGGTTAAGTACTTTGCTTCAGGGTGAGAACAGAAATCGCAGGGCGGCAGCATGGCGGCAGCAGGAGGCCCCATTAGCTAAAGTGGTACCTCAGGTTAAGAACAGTTTCAAGTTAAGAATGGACCTCCAGAACGAATTAAATTCTTTTTTCTGTTTCTTTTCTTTTTTAAAAAAAATATATTAACAATTTCAACATAACAAATTATCAAATCCAATCATCTTCCTTATTTCCCCCCTTTTCCCCGCTCCCACCTCCCCAGCAAACTCTCCCCCCTTGAGACTTCCCTCAGCTCCTCTCTCTGATTTCTCAACCCATGTTAACCTCTGCATGTTGTAAAAATTGTATACATCCTTCTATCTGTCTACTATGTTGACCCTCAATAAATTTGTTTATGTTTATTCAAAACCTGCCAGAACAAATTAAGTTCTTAACCCGAGGTACCACTGTATTGGCCTGAATATAAGTCTCACTTTTTTTCCAAATTCCGACCATTAAAAGTTAAAGTGTGGCTTATATTCGCGACATTACGGTATGCAGCCAGGAGCGTGGGGCAAACAGCGCCAGGAGCACGGCAAAGTGGCGCCCGACCTGTGTGTATTCCCTTATCCTCTCCCCCAAGGCCAGGAAGGGAGAGAGCAAGGAAGGGGAAAGGCCGCCGGCAATGTAGCACGGCTCTCCCCCCAGTATGCAGCCAAAAGCAGCGAGGAATGGAGCGGCTTATATTCAGGTATTTTTTTTTTTCTTTTTTCCCTCCAGTTTTAAAGGTGTGACTTATATTCAGGTGTGGCTTATATTCGGGCCAATACGGTATGTAATACAGTGGTACCTTGGGTTACAGACGCTTCAGGTTACAGACGCTTCAGGTTACAGATTCCGCTAACCCAGAAATAGTACCTCGGGTTAAGAACTTTGCTTCAGGATGAGAACAGAAATCGCGGAGCGGCGGCACAGCGGCAGCGGGGGGCCCCATTAGCTAAAGTGGTACCTCAGGTTAAGAACAGTTTCAGATTAAGAACGGACCTCCAGAACGAATTAAGTTCTTAACCCGAGGTACCACTGTATTCCATTTCAGTGAAGGATGAGAGATATCTTAAGTGCAAGGCATTAAGTACAAGCAAGCATGCTTTTGCATGGCTGGAATGTGTTCTTGAAGTGTGATGATGCCTCTTGCTTGGTTGGAGAGAGAGCAGAGAGCAAGGTGGCAGGGGTCCTACAGGTGTGTGTTGCCACTGACAACCAGGAATGCCCCTACCTTGTCACCACCTCTCCCAGTTCCAATCCTACCTGAACCAGCATAGAACCACTGCAGCTGAGAATATGCCATTGTATCCATTTCTGTCCCTCATGATGGACTCTGTTGCTTTTCTATCCAAAGGCAACCAGTTCTTGTGTCAGAAGTGGGTGCCGGGAGCAAGTCAGCAATATGGTGTCACTGAACATGGTGTCACTGATGTTAACTCCTTATTCAAAGAAACAAAACAACACAGGAAACCAGGCCTAGATAGCACATAGAGACCTTGCCCCTATGAGGCAGTTGTGGGGACTAAGGGTTCCCGCCTTCCCACAGCTGCAAAAGTCTCCTCCTCCCCCAGTTGCCTCCCAAGCAATCTGAGGCTGTGTCGTCTTGTCGGTCCTTGCTTCTCCCTCTTCATACCTTCAGACCAGGGGGCAGAGGAGCTGGTCACAGCAGGAGGAGGAGGCACTCTGGCTTCCTCACCAGTGTGACACATCTCTGCCTCTTGCCCCCAATCCTCCTCTCCAGCATCCTTGTCTATCTCTGGTTCTGGACTTCACTGCCACAGACTCTTCCTCCTCACTAAACCCTGTTACTTCTTCAGCTTCCTCCTATCCCCAGTTGTCTCCCTCTGACCTGTGCTGGTCCCAGGGGGTTACCATGCAGCATGGTTTGAGTCCAGTCCAAGGTATGGAGGCTGTCCATCAAGGCTGAAGCGGGGTTCAAGGCAAGGAGTCGGGTGTGGTCAGGAACTCTGGCAGAAGAGCAGGACAGGGTACCAGCAGGGACAGGTTACCAACAATGTTGCTCCCACGACCTGGGACTGGGCTGGCTGGCTTTTATCTGCCCCGAGGCATAGGGCGGTCCCGGTCCACAGGTGACTCGCCTCTCCTGGCCTGGAGGTGAGCACTCCTCCTGTGAGAACTTAGTTCCCTCCGCCTCTGTGCCCTAAGCCTCTGCAGCTCAGGAGAGGCTAGAGGGTTACTGGACCCAGAGGCAACCTCACCTTCCCCGACGGGGCTGAGAGTGGAGCACCTGCAGGCAATTGGTCCTCAATCACCTCCAGAGCCAGAGCAGATTCAGCTGGTGTCTGCTCCTGAGGATCCGGCACAGGTGAGGGCCCTTCAGGTTCAAGCCCCAGCCCCGGCTCAGCTGGTCCTGGAGGCGGGGACTCCTGCGCAGGCTGGGATTCCTCAGGTTCAGCCTCTGAATCCGATTCCCAGGCCATCACATGACCACTCACCGTTGTCTCATCACCAATCCCCAGGCTCTGAGCCTTCTTCCCTTGGGGGTTCCTCAGCTGGTGACTTCCACCACTCCTCTACATTCAGCCAGTCCATAACATCTTGAGTCTGCCCCTGGAACGTTTCACTGCCTGGGAAAGTAGGGAGAAGACATGCCATTCATGAGTTCAAATCACTTCGTTTACTATTGGCAGAGGGAGTGGATAATATTGTGCTGCATTTTATATGCCCGAACTCTGTAAAATAATAAGATGTTCCTGTACAATTTGCATAGGCTTGTTTGAGAGCTTCATGTATTATTTCCTTTTATGCACACATAGACACACATAGGCTGAAACATTTTGTTCAGAAGTTCCGTTGATGGAGGCAACATTAAAATTCTTGCTAAGGGATACATTTCCGACTACTCACATACTTTATCTTCCTTCCTATTATACAATCTGAATTTCTCAAACCAGGGTAATTGGTCTTGGGGTGGGGGAGTGTGTGACTTCTTTCTGCTGTTGGGTGGTGGGGTGGGAGAGAAATTGTTGCTCTGCATAAAGAAATATGCAGAAAAAAGTGGTAAGTTTAATGTAACATGACTAGTGAAACTGAAAATCAGAAGAAAAAATATAGGAAAAAAAATAGTTCCATACAAGTCTAAGATGCTGTGTCTTGATTTCTGCAGTGTGATTGCTGAAAGGACAAAAAGTGGACTTGCATTACAGGTAATGGCAAGTTAGATGGCCTTTATCTCAATTTCAGGCAAGGAAACCAAAGTTTTCTAACACCACTCAACAGGGTTCAGAGATTTTCTTCATCAAGGTTCCTTTCCACATTCTCATGCACACCCCCAGCCACATGTTCCCTTTCTGGAACAAAAATTCAATCTTATGTTAAGGTTATCAGTTCACATTTTATGTTCTGAAAAAAGAGCAAAATACACAAAGGGGTTGTTTTTTTCCGGGGGTACCAATGCAAGCCTAACCGTAGCCCAAATAGACACAGGTTTTTATTCCTCTTCAATACTGACCTTTAGTGTCCATGTGCATGCAACATAATTTGAGTACCCACCTCCCTCCGTGAATGGTGAAAGACCTGAGCTCACCAGACAGCAACAGGGCCCCATCATGATTGCATATTTCCGAAAATTTTGCATAAGTTCAAGAACGTTTTACCACATTTGAAAATATGGGAAGAGTGTTGTCCTGTAGAGGTGTCAGAAGTGCACGTCAGACAGATTTGCCGAAAAGAGACTCCCCTTTCTCCCCTTCCTAAGCGCTGCCTGTTTTGTTTTATACACAGATGTGTATCAGTGTTATGATTTATTCATTGAATGCCGCATACAGAAAAGGGGGCAAAAAGATCCACATTTAAAATTCAGACACTGACTGCGCTTAGGTGAAGTTGCAAGAGAGGGGATAACCTCTGGATTAATGAATGTTTTTGAAGGGCTCGGCTATCACCCTTTCTTGTTCATTCTGATCACAGCAATAGTAGTGTCACTGCTTAAATGACCTCTCTGCCAGAGTTTCTCATAATTCCACAGATTTTCTTCTTCTTCTGCAGCCCGCTCCTTTGCCATGTAGAATGTCAATTCACTCTCCTTGTCTCTCTCTCGCACTTAATGTCATTAATACTGCCACCTAAATCAGTACAGCTTAAGCTCTTATTCACTTTTTAGCTAGTAGGACACCGAGAGCTTTCCAATGAATGCCATGCAGGCTGTGAATCAAGTTCTCCGGTAATGTATTGGGCTGTTGTTAATGAGCACGGCTGTGCACTCCTATTCTACTTAAATGCTGTCTCAGCTTTGATTAGTGTCCCAAGGTGTGGGAGAATTTATTTGCTCCACCTTTCCCTGAAACCAAGGATGGGATCCCCCCCCCCCCCAGTTCCATGTTCCTTTCTGGGCAACTTGCCAATGACCACATGCCAGTAGAAGGTGGGGCCAGAGACAAAAATGGGTAGAGCAATGAATATAAATTTTACCTTTGTGCAGTAGGTTTGATACTAGGCACACTAATGGGATCCTCATAACAGAGGGTCCTGGTTGCGCTCAGGACCCAAGAGCTCACCTGACAGGGTTAAAATGGTAAAAGCAGGAAGTCCTGGCCATTCCCCTGGGATCATGCCAGGCTGTTTTAGTCAATAGCCAGTAGGTGGTGTGATCCCAGGAGCTTTAAAAGCAGCAGTGTGATGCAAGTGGGGCACTTGCATTTGCATGGCTGAACACCTGCCCACCCTCCCTAGTTTAGGTAGAGTCGCTTGGCCTTGCTTTGGTTTGGGTCGCCTGTTTTGGAACAGGGGCTGGGTAGGATTTTTTTCCATTTGGCAGATTGGCTTTTAGCCATTTGGTTTTCGCCTAACCCTTAGCAAATCGTCACAACTTGTAAGGTGGCGGTTAGGCATTGGCTAAGTTGGATTGTGGGGAGGGGAGGTGCAGCCATCACCTGCCCCTCCAGGAATTGGGTATTCCGTTAAAGGAATCTGGGGGTCCTGGATCTTGTCTGAAGTCCGCTTGAGGGGCTAGGGCCATGCCAGGACCACAGGAACCCCGGGGTGAGCTTAGGTTGGTCCTCATTGACCTTGCTCCCTCGTTTGGTTTACCCCATTGAACGATCACCCTGAGAGGTGGAGTCAGTTATAGTGGGGAGTCAATGCCTAAGCCAATACCGCTCACGTGATTGTATTTCAATAAAGCTGTGGCCAAAATTTGCCCAAAAACTTAAACTAATATAAGTGTCTGTGTGTATTTATTTTGGGGGTGGGTCTTGGGGCCTCGAGACGCAAACATATCTGTTAACCAACTGAGTCATGTGCTATTTCATGGTGCCCTTCAGAAGCTTTTCGGCTTACAGAATCCATGATTCCTAACTACTTGCCAACAAGATCCCAAGGACCATGTTAGCTGCCTCAGATTTAGTGTCTTCCCAGAAGAACTGCCTGAGTGGAGAGAGAAGTGGCTGCTCAGCATAATTTCAGCTTCCTTTGAAAAGTGTACAATAAAGGAAACAGGAAATAAGCCATTTGATCAGTTCAAAATGCAATTTTTAAGTTCTATTAACCCCACCCATCAGCCTTGAGAATTTCTCCCCATGACGGGCTTCAAACATTTGTAAATAGAATGTTGGACCAGGTGGACCTTAGTTGGGCCCAGCAAAGCATTTCTTGTACAATGGCATCAAAAGTTAATTGCTAAGGGATCGTTTGTAATGGGTCTCGATATTACACACATTGCAACCTGGATGCATTCTGAAATACTAAAGCCATGTTCAGGGCTGCCATCATGCAGTGCTGATGCTTCAACATAGTGCAGTAATAAGAACTCACAGATTCCTGATGTGTCAGGACACCTGCCATACCCTTTCGCAGCCCTTGAAGCTGGTCTGACAAAGTTCAGCTATAGCTATCTGAACATCTGACATTGGAGTAATGGCATCATGTCAACAATGGCAATCGTGTCAACAGCATTAGCAATCAGAAAGAAGTGGGAAACATGAATAGTCGGGTATCAAGTATGAGATAACCGACCTGACTGTTGAAATTGAAACCGACTTGACCTGAGGATTATCAGTAGATTGTTGTTTCATAAAAGGGAAATGAATGCAATTTTGCACAGGAATGTGTGGGATTCTTCACACAAATTTTGCAGATCTTATGGAACACCTTGTTTTTTCATATATTTTTTAAATTGACTTAAGAAAAATATACAGACAGCAAAACGAAGAGGCCTCAATTAACATTGCCTTCTACCGATAAGAAATAATAATAACTATTACAATAATGAAAATACTAAAAAATACATTTACTTCCCCTTTTGAACTTCTGTTCTGGTTACAATATATTACTAATCTATAAGAATCTATTAGATGCTTTGCTGTCCCATTTATTATTTTATTTTCCAAATTCAACCTAAGCCTCTCCTCCTCCCCACTGCTTCCCTTCACCTATGTGAGATCTTCCCATCATAATATATTTTTCCATTTGCTTTAATTAAAATAGAATAACATGAAAACTGTTAAAATTATAATTACTTCTTTTGTCCTTACACGCTTAACAATTGTCTATTAAGAGTTCTGCTTTAACACCATATTTCTTCATGTATTTCCCTATGCATCCCCATTCTGTATAGAATTTTTGACTGGAGCAGCCCCTGACTGATGCAGTCATTTTTGCATTTTGTTTATTCTTGCAGCTAACTGGAATATCCCAGTACTGAGAAGGCTAGGCTAGAAGTATTTGCTTTGCTATGGAGTTTTCTATTTTGTGTTTCCATGGGAGACCATTTAGTTGTTTGCCACATCTGAGGTCTGAAGTAGTGCAGTTGAGAAACAAATCGTAGAATCATAGAATCATAGAGTTGGAAGAAACCACAAGGGCCATCGAGTCCAACCCCCTGCCAAGCAGGAAACACCATCAGAGCACTCCTGACATATGGTTGTCAAGCCTCTGCTTAAAGACCTCCAAAGAAGGAGACTCCACCACACTCCTTGGCAGCAAATTCCACTGTCGAACAGCTCTTACTGTCAGGAAGTTCTTCCTAATGTTTAGGTGGAATCTTCTTTCCTGCAGTTTGGATCCATTGCTCCGTGTCCGCTTCTCTGGAGCAGCAGAAAACAACCTTTCTCCCTCCTCTATGTGACATCCTTTTATATATTTGAACATGGCTATCATATCACCCCTTAACCTCCTCTTCTCCAGGCTAAACATGCCCAGCTCCCTTAGCCGTTCCTCATAAGGCATTGTTTCCAGGCCTTTGACCATTTTGGTTGCCCTCCTCTGGACACGTTCCAGTTTGTCAGTGTCCTTCTTGAACTGTGGCGCCCAGAACTGGACACAGTACTCCAGGTGAGGTCTGACCAGAGCAGAATACAGTGGCACTATTACTTCCCTTGATCTAGATGCTATACTCCTATTGATGCAGCCCAGAATTGCATTGGCTTTTTTATCTGCCACGTCACACTGTTGGCTCCTCACCTAATATGGCACCTCACCTGAATCAGGGGTTCAGCCTGATCAATTTTCCCTGAGCAAAAACTGAGATCGGTCTAAAGCACACAGGTTTTCTTTAACCTCATCACTTGTCAATTCACAATATATTAATATCATGTTTTTCACTTATTTCTCTTATAGAAGAAGAAACAACACAAGCAATTTTCTGGATGGAGAAGGAGCAGGACAAAGACCATTACAGCCCTACCCCCTCAATGTGCAATGTTCTGTAATGCAAAAATGTTTTGTATTGATTTGAATATTTAAAATGTGAATCTTACTAAAATAATTGTTTATATTGTTTACACATAATGAATCAGTTTATACTGAAAATAAAATGAATGATTTTTAAAGAAGTATTTTTTTCACGCAAACCATGCTTTGTATGAAAACCCCCCCGCTAAATGACATATATATTTTTTATTACATATCCTTTGAATAAATGATTTATTGATTATCAGATTCCTGTCAGGAGAATCTAAAACAATGATGTCATTTTTATGGATTGCTACGCCAGGCTGAAACCATACAAATTTAAGAAATGCGAACTGCTATGGATCATTTTGAATAACAATAACACAATGAAGAGACAATCAGTTAAGGAACAGTAAACCTCATCCCTAATAAAAAACAGGGCAGAGATTGCAGAGGAATTCAGGGGTGCTTTGGAAATTCTGTGAATTCTGACCTCATTAAATACATGCACATTTCCATGTAGGTTTGCTGTTAATGTGGAAAGGAGGGAAAACAGACTTCTGGAATAGACCACTGGAAATGGACTGATTCACCCTTTCTTAGAGGTTATCCCATGTTCTTTCCTGTAATCTCTATCTCTGTATGCCATCCATTTACATGCACACCAGATCAGAAAATGGATATGCTATTTTGAATGCTTGCTGTAGGCACACAATGTTAATCAGCGTGGCAATGTCCAACTTGTATGCAAATTTATTGATTTGGGTATATTTTCTTTGCTTCTTTATAGACACATTCAACCAATGTAGCATCAGTTGGGAAACTGCTGAAAACTGCTCTTATTTGTTGCAAATGTGTTTTATAGACCCCAAGAAATAAGGAGCTGACTGAAGTACAT
>JAXCMG010000208.1:367799-388591 GCA_034642415.1 Podarcis siculus | reverse complement strand
AAGACAGAAAAGGTCAGGAGAAAAAAGCAAAGCAGAAAAGTGTGTGGTAGTAAAATTAAATATAAATGTGGCTGTTGGAATAAGGAGGAAAACCACAACATTTCTTTAATTAAGAGTGAAATTTACTGCAAAAGTTCATAGAACACAGAAGATGCCTCGTGCATTTTTTTTTTTTAAATAAAGAGACACTTGAAGATGCTTTATATGGAGTCAGTCCAATGGTCTATCAAGCTCAGAATTGTTTTCACTGACTCGAAGCAGTTCTCCAGGGTTTCATAGAATCACAGTATTGTAGAGTTAGAAGGGACCAAGGGTCCTCTAGTCCAATCCCCTGCGAGGCAGGGATCTCAACACACAGTCTCCCATCCAATTTGAAACCAAATCAGATCCTGCTTAGCTTTGCAAATGTACTAGCAATTTATCACTGCACCACTAGGAGTTCTCTCCAAGCCCTACCTGGAGATGCTATGAGTTGCATCTATTTAAACACCTTTATCATACCCACATCTGCTATGACATGGGAATGGGGCTGAGCATGATTTTTGCGTGTTCAGACCCAGAAACCTCTCCCCTAAATAAATTCACACTTGACTCAAATTTTGGTTTTGGTTTTTGGCAGAATTTAGGCCACAACTTTATTGATTACAGAAAGTGACTGGATCCATAGGCTCTGGTTCGACTAGCTTCCTGCCATGCAGGTAGCGCTGACCTAGGGTTCCAGCATAGATCAGCCTAGGGTGAACACCTGGATAAGCGGAAAGCTGGGAACAGGCTATCTCCGCCACCCAAATGTCCCCCTAGACTCAGGCACGGGCACAACTCCCTCTCAGGGGTTGACCAAACCATTGAGTCCCTGGATTCCTTTAACGGAATACCCTTCACATAGGGATGGCAAGAGTGT
Source organism: Podarcis siculus (assembly GCA_034642415.1). Taxonomy (NCBI): domain Eukaryota; kingdom Metazoa; phylum Chordata; class Lepidosauria; order Squamata; family Lacertidae; genus Podarcis; species Podarcis siculus. Next base: position 387,690 of record JAXCMG010000208.1, on the reverse strand, counting down.
TCTCCCATCCCTATCACCTGAACCAGAGCCTATCTGCAACCTTACAAGTTGTGACGATTTGCTACGTGGCAGCCGAAACCCAAATGGCACCAGCCAATCAGGCAAGTGGGGGAAATTCCTGTCGTGCCCCTGTCCCAACGACACACAACAGCATAGCAAGATCAAGAGCAAAGCCCTAAAAGTAGGGAGAGGTGGGCAGGTGTTCCAAATGCACGCGCCGAAAGAGGAAGCTCTGGGTCACGTGCATGAGTATAAATAGGTCCCTCGAACCATCTGGACTGCGTCCCATTGGCCAGATTTCACCCAGCTACAAGGGACCTACCAATCGGGTGTTGTGGCTGACCAATTATACCCACCCACAACAGCGTGTCGGTTTTCCAGGTCTCACCACAATATGTGCCCTCTTTAAGGGAGGACCCAATTTGCCTCTAATTAAAAAGGAAAAAAAGCCACATTTTTGTTACATGTTCCGTTATACTCATAGGCTTGGGTCCTAAACCTGCTGACACACAGTGTGATTTTTCATTTCTTTCTTTGCTTTGAGTCATGGCATGTTGTGTAAGATTATGAATAGCTTTTGAAAATCCTTCCGTTTCATGAAGGTTTGATGTGGTGTGGTAAGATGTTAATTTAAGGAACAAAGGCCCAGAAGCCTATTTGTGAATGTGAAAGTTGCTGTGCATTTTTATTTCAGACGCTGGCCTTGATTCTGTAGCATCACTGAAATATTATATTTTGCAGAAAAGTTAATAAAGCAAACAGAAGATCAACATAAATACTTTAAGCCCTTGTGACCTAACTGGGTAATGCATAACTAGATGCTGTGACAATAAGTGGCTTCCTTCCTTCCTTCCCTTCTCGGTATAGGAAGCTGTCAATTTTAACTGTGATAAGGGCATAGACAGCAACATTAAGTTGTATTCGTGTTTACCTAAATGAGCAATTGGAAGTGCAATCAGCCGATCTTTAGAAAATATGAAATAATGTTGATTTAGTGGCATGCTTAGTTTGTTCCTTGATGTGTAATCACACTTTCAAAGACAAACTTTTCATCAGATAGCATTGTAAGTAACACTCCCCCCGCACTCTCCAGAACATCTCTACATTGGTGATTGTTTTCCAGCTGCATTAAATTTACAGAGCTGCGTCAATTTAAAAAAATAAAAAAAATAAACAGGTATGCAGGAGCCAAGGAAAGAGAACTACATCCCTGAAAGTCCTGTCCCTTTGCATCAGGATGACCTTAGGTGAAAAATGGTTTGCCTTCTTCTGTGACAAAGTAAAGGGAGTCCAAAGGGAGTATTTTGTAAACTGCCCGGTGATCCTGAGATGAAGGGCAGTATGCTACTGCTACCTACTACTGCTACAGGACCCAGGTGGCACTGGGGTCTAAACCGCTGAGCCTCTTGGGCTTGCTGATCAGAAGGTCGGTGGTTCAAATCCCCATGACGGGGTGAGCTCCCATTGCTCTGTCCCAGCTCCTGCCAACCTAGCAGTTCAAAAGCACACCAGTTCAAGTAGATAAATAGATACCGCTGTAGTGGGAAGGTAAACAATGTTTCCATGCACTCTGGCACTTGTCACGGTTCTCCATGCACCAGAAGCGGTTTGGTCATGTTGGCCACATGACCCGGAAAGCTGTCTGTGGACAAACGCCGGCTCCCTCAGCCTGAAAAGTGAAATGAGCACTGCACCCCATAGTCCCCTTTGACTGGACTTAACCATCCAGGGATCCTTTATGTTTACTTTTACTTTTTACAGCCGCTACTACTACTACTACTACTACTACTACTACTAGGGATGCGGGTGGGCACTGTGCTCTAAACTACTGAGCCTCTTGGGTTTGCCGATCAGAAGGTCAGCGGTTCGAATCGCCACAATGGGGTGAGCTCCCGTTGCTCGGTCCCAGCTCCTGCCAACCTGGCAATTTGAAAGCACACCAAAAATCCAAGTAGATAAATAGGTACCACTCTGGCAGAAAGGTAAATGGTATTTCCGTGCACTGCTCTGGTTTCGCCAGACGTGGCTCAGTCATGCTGGCCACATGACCCAGAAAAACTGTCTGCAGACAAACGACGGCTCCCTTGGCCTGTAAAGCGAGATGAGCGCCACAATCCCAGAGTTGTCTCCGACTGGACTTAACTGTCAGGGGTCCTTTACCTTTTATATATATATATACTACTACTACTAACAATAATAATAATGATAATATCAATAATAATACAGTTGCCCCCAGCACAACATCCACACACCACTTCTGATCACCAGGCAACATTGCACATTGCACAGATGTTGGGGCAAATTTTCATACATGCTTTTCCTTCTATTTTGAATGTTCAAACTCCTCCCCCCCCCATTCTCACTGCAGTCGTATGCTTCTTAATCTTCATATTGTTCAAGCAAACAAAAAATACATACCTTGGGCAGGAAATTATTTCTATTCAGGGTAAGAAAGAGCATATATTTTCCACACTCAATATAGTGCATATTCTTTTCTTGCTGTTTTTGTCTGAATTCCCTGGCTGAAAACATCTTCACACTCTGCTGGCTGCACTATGTGACAATGGAAGAACAATCACAACTGTGAAGATATTGTAAGTCCAAGGTTTTTTCTTCTTCTTCTCCCCATTAAGATTTCTGTAAATTGCGATCGAACAACTATAACACTCATCTTCTTAAAATAGCCTGGCAACCAATACTTGGGCAGAATGAGAATTCATTTGCAAAGGATGCTAAAGAAATATAGTGTCAAAAAACAAAATCAAAAAAAGAAAGGGAGTCATAGCATTGAAGTATAATAGATGCATGTATGATTTCACATTTCTGAAAAAATATATTTTTGCTCTAGCTTTGGTGCCCGTTTACATACTAAATTCATTTTCATTGTGTGTGAGTGTCTTTGTGTTTGTGTGTGTGTGTGTGTGTGTGTGTGTGTGTGATGTATTGACTGCAACCTAGCTATAGATGTCCATGACTAGCAATGTAATCCTATATATGCAAACCCACAAGTAAGACAATTGAGTTCAGTGGGACTGACACCCAGGTAATTATGCATGGGGCAACAGTCTAAGGATGCAATCCTAGACTCACTTTCCTGAATGTAAGTCCTATTGAATTGAATGGGGGTTTCTTTTGGGTAGCCATGCATTGGGTTGTGATGCTAGGTCCCATTGGGATTTGGGTTGTAATCTGAGCTAGAAACTACTTCCCCTGCTATTCCACCTGTCCCACTCTATTTTGTTAAGAAGTGCTCTAGAATGGGATGAAGAAAATAGTACAAAGAAAAAAGAGAATCAATGACATAGTCAAGAATATTCACAGTTGGGGACAAGCTGAAAATATTAATTAGTTTTAGGAAATGTTTTAAGCAGAATCCTTTTCCAATTATATTTATATTCCAATTATATCTGAGACCTTTTCCAATTATTTTTAAGGACAGGTTTTCTTAATTATTGTCTATCAATTTATCTTTCCTTCTCTTTACTTTCCCCCCAGTTAACATGTATTCAGTAATGCCATCACACAGCCCAGACATATCCAACATAGCACCTTCCATATGTTGCTGCTGTTGCTATAATAATTTATATACTGCTTTTCACTTCAAGAAGAAATGCCAAGGTGGTTCACAAACAAAAAAAGCCAGCAGCAAAATTGGAAGAATAAAACCAATTATAAAAATATAATTACCTGTAATTAAAATACATAGCAAAACAATTACATTGAAACATCCATAATTAAACTATATAATAAACAAATCCATTAGACAAGCATAAGAGTCAAAATAGCAATCAAAGCAAGGAAATTCTTATTTAATCAAGTGAGCCTTCAAGAGCCCGTGGAATGCCAATACTGATGGGGCCTGCCATATTTCAGCAGGGAAAACATTCTACAATACTAGTGCCACCAGTGGAGAAGCCTATGTCTGTATTACCACACAGTGATAATTATCAGACTGGTCTGCGGCTGATGCTGGATTACAGCTTTCATCACCCCAATCACTGCCCATGTTTGCTGGTGGGAGCTGTAGTCTAAGAAGATGTGAAAGGCACCACATTGTCTACCCCTGACAAAGTCAAATCTACTTGGTTACACAGTGCAGAGACAATGGCTGTGACTGTGGATCAGAAGAAGCCGCTGGAAGAGAAGACTGGAACTCAAGCATATAGAAAACAGGCAAAAAGCTGTTGAGCTATAGAAAGCCTGGAAGTATAGTCTGCTGCAGCTAAAGCACTAGCTTAATTTGAAGTTAGGATAAAAGGCTATCAAAGAGCCATGAGCAGTGAAGAAGAGTTCATGAAGGAGCTTCTGGGAGTTGACCAGAGAGAGAACTGCCTACAAACCCAGCTCATAGCAAAAACGTGGATGTCCTCCTTATTTGGTGGTGAGATTGACTGAGTGGAGAAAAGAGACTAAGGATAGAAAAATTGTTAGGTTTAAGAGCTACATTTTACAAATCAGTTTTACATAATTTTCTGTATTTGAAAGCAACTGCCATTTATAATAAAAGCTGATAGAAGCAATTCTAAGTCCCAAAGAAACAATAACCAATTTAGTTACCAAAAACAATGGAAATTGTTCGTTAGCTAGAGTTCACATAATGAGTCCACAATTTCCTTTGATTCCTATGGAAACATTTTTAAATAGGGATTTGTCTGCTCTCCCTCCCTCCCCTCTCTTCATTCTTTCTTCCTGAAATGGTTGCAGACAACAAGCAAACTGGAAACAAACAAAAAATGTTGTCCAATCTCTCCTGATCCCTGATGTGACCAATCTCGCCCCCCCTTTCCTTCCTCGCATGGTATTTGCCTGAAATGGCTGTTGCCAGCCAGCAAACCACAAGCAAGTAAAGAAGCAAGCAAACTCTAACTGTTCATATATCTGAATCTGTGGTGTGAATCTTGAGGTTTAATTCTTTATGTTTGGATAACTGAATTTTTGCATAACATGTGGGCAGATGGTGGGACTTGTGTGTATTTACTTTATGTTTACCTTTATGGTTCATAATAAAGAAAGAACTTGTTACTTTAGTTTACTTATAAAATGAGTCTGGTTAGTTCTGTACCACATCTGATGTATCACAAGCCAGCGGGTTATCGTTAAAGGTATTGCTGAACAAACCTAGACAGCATCTTAAAAGGCAGAGACATCACCTTGCCAACAAAGGTCTGTATAGTAAAAGCTATGGTTTTCCCAGTAGTGATGTATGGAAGTGAGAGCTGGACCATAAAGAAGGCTGATCGCCGGAGAATTGATGCTTTTGAATTATGGTGCTGGAGGAGACTCTTGAGAGTCCCACGGGCTGCAAGAAGATCAAACCTCTCCATTCTTAAGGAAATCAGCCCTGAGTGCTCACTGGAAGGACAGATCGTGAAGCTGAGGCTCCAATACTTTGGCCACCTCATGAGAAGAGAAGACTCCCTGGAAAAGACCCTGATGTTGGGAAAGATGGAGGGCACAAGGAGAAGGGGGTGACTGAGGACGAGATGGTTGGACAGTGTTCTCGAAGCTACCAGCATGAGTTTGACCAATCTGCAGGAGGCAGTGGAAGACAGGAGGGCCTGGCGTGCTCTGGTCCATGGGGTCACGAAGAGTCGGACACGACTAAACGACTAAACAACAACATTGGTGAACAACATAGTACAGATCTATGGCAGCAGCTATTATAAGGTATTGAAATCTGTGTACCATGGTGGAAATGCGAGTTAAATAGAAACTCCTCTGCAGTCTCAAACAGAAGCTCATTCTCTATGAGTAGCAACTCTCCCCATCCATATTTAATCAAAAGAAAAAAGAAAAATCCTCTCTTGTGCATGTCATGAAAGGAAGTTTAATCTGAATGGTTCTGTCTTTCTGAGATACTCCAACCACCAGCACTTATCAGGGGCGGGGGGAGGCAATGTTTTATCAAGTAATCATGACAAGTCACCTAGGCATTTAGGGTTGGATCGGTCAAAATATTATTTTATAAGATATAATTATTCCAGACAGAAAACACAGTCTGAAAACATATGCAATCTAATTTAACAGTTCCATCTAATAACGTCTCAAGCTGTCATTTTTACATGGGAATTATATAGCAACACAGATATATTTCTCCAGACTTAATCCACTGCCCTATTCAGCTCCACTAATCAGTGATTATGGAAACGAAGGTCATTATCTTGCAAAGCAATCATATCACAAGAAACCCAGATCAAAACCAATTCAGACAGCTCCATGAATGGCCAGCAAATCTGATTTTCATAAAAAAAAAAAAAAAAAACACCCCAAACTAAGTTGATGGAAGTGTTTGCACTGAATCTTAAAGAAAGTGGGGGGAAGCAAGACTAAAAAACAAATTTCATTTTCTACCATTTGACTCACAAGCACTATGTCAAAAAAAGGGGGAGGATAAGTGTTGTATTTCCTTCCTTTGCTAGATTAATCTCTCCTTTTCTAAAATCCAGCAGAGTTTATGTAAGAGAAACCAAGCATAACAGAAAGATCATTAAGTTCTCAATTTGAAAATGCAATTCATTTTTTACAAAGCTGAAGAAGAAAGTGTGCACAGTCGCTGCTGTGCTGCATCTTTAGTGAGCAGGCCGAATGCTTAGACAGCAACAAGAGTTTCAAAATGTGTTCCTCTGTAGTTCCCAGTGCTATGGCAATCTTTGACTACACTGAGATTCTGAGGGAAGGAACAGCTAATGCAGTACTCCCACCTCCCACAGGATGTTCCAACCAGTCTAGACCGGTTCCAACCAGCTTGGACCAGTTGAAACTGGCTTCAACCGGTTCAAACTGGTCTGAACTGGTTCCAACCAGCTTGGACTGGTTCCAATAAGTCTAGACCGGTTCCAACCTGCTTGGACCAGTTCCAACTGGTCTAAACCTGTTCAAACCGTCTTCAACCAGTTCCAACTGGCTCAAACAGGTTCAAACAGGTCTGGAACGGTTACAACCGGTCTACACTGGTTCCAACCAGCTTGGACCAGTTCCAAGCCATCTAAACTTGTTCAAACCAGCTTTAACCGGTTCCAACTGGCTCAAACCGGTTCAAACCGGTCTGGACCGGTTCCAACCAGCTTCGACCAGTTCAAACTGGTTTTGACCGGTTTAATCCGGGTTCAACCGCTTCAAACCGGTCTGGACTGGTTCCAACTACTCTAGACCAGCTGCAACCTACTTGGACCAGTTCAAACTGGCTTGGACAGGTTCAGATCGTCTGGACCGGTTCCAACTAGTTTACACTGGCTCCAACCTACATGGACCACCCAAACCAGCTTCAGCTGGTTCAAACCGGCTTGGACTGGTTCCAACCAGCTTGGACCGGTACCAACCAGTCTAGACCAGTTCCAATCAGCTTGGACCGGTTCCAACAAGTCTCAACCATTTCAAATAGGCTTCAAATGGATCCAACTGGCTCAAACCGGTTCAAACAGGTCTGAAACGGTTTCAACTGGTCTAGACCGGTTCCAACCGGCTTGGACTGGTTCAAACCGGTCTGGATCGGTTCTAAATGTTTTCAGCCGGTTCCAACCGGATTGGACTGGTTCCAACCAGCTTGGACCGGTTCAAACTGGCTTCAACCGGATCAAACTGGCTTCAACCGGTTTCAACCGGTCTGAACTGGTTCCAACCGGTCTGAATCAGTTTCAACAGGTCTAGACCGGATCCAACCAGCTTGGACCGCTTCAAACCAGCTTCAACCGGTTCCAACCTGCTTGGACTGGTTCAAACCGGCTTCAACAGGTTTCAACCTGCTTGGACCGGTTCAAATCGGCTTGGATTGGTCCAAACTGGTCTGGACCGGTTCCAACCGGCTCCAACCGGTTCCAACCAGTCTGAACCGGTTCCAACTGGTCTAGACCGGTTCCAACTGGCTTCAATCGGTTCCAACCCGTCGGAACCAGTTTTACCTGGTCTGAACCAGTTTCAACCGGTCTAGACCGGATCCAACGAGGTTGGACTGCTTCAAACCGGCGTCAACCAGTTCCAACCTGCTAGGACTGGTTCCAACCGGCTTCAACCGGTTCCAACCAGTCTGAACCCATTCCAACAGGACTGAACCAGTTTCAACTGGTCTGAACCAGTCTAGACTGGATCCAACCAGCTTGGACCGGTTCAAACTGGCTTCAACCGGATCAAACTGGCTTCAACCGGTTTCAACCGGTCTGAACCGGTTCCAACCGGTCTGAACCAGTTTTACCTGGTCTGAACCAGTTTCAACCGGTCTAGACTGGTTCCAAGCTGCTTGGACCGGTCCCAACTGGCTCAAACCAGTTCAATCGGTCTGGACCGGTTCCAGCCAGCTTTGACTGCTTCAAACTGGCTTTAAGTGGTTCCAACCTGCTTGGACTGGTTCAAACCGGCTTGGACTGGTTCTAACCAGTCTGGACCGGTTCTAACTAGTTTGGACCGGTTCAAACCGGCTTCAACCGGTTCCAAGCGGTCTGAACCGGTTCCAAGCAGTTTGGACCAATTCCAACCAGTCTAGACCGGTTCCAACCAGCTTGGACCGGTTCAAACCAGCTTCAACCGGTCCCAACCTGCTAGGACTGGTTCCAACCCGCTTGAACCGGTTCCAACCTGCTTGGACTGATTCCAACAGGCTTCAACCGGTTCCAACCTGTCTGAACCGGTTCCAACCACTCTGAACCAGTTCCAACTGGTTTAGACTGGTTCCAACTGGCTTCAACCGGTTCCAACCGGTCTGAACCAGTTCCAACCGGTCTGAACCAGTTTCAACTGGTCTGAACCGGTTCCAGCCAGCTTGGAATGTTTCCAACCGGTCTAGACCAGTTCCAACCAGCTTGGACCGGTTCCAACCAGTTTAGACTGGTTCCAACCAGCTTGAACCGGTTCCAACTGATCTAAATGGGTTCAAACCGGCTTCAACACGTTCCAACTGGCTCAAACCGGTTCAAACCGGCTTGGACTAGTTCAAACCGGTCTGGACCGGTTCAATCTGGCTTCAACTGGTTCCAAGCGGTGTGAACTGATTCCGACTGGTCGGAACCAGTTCCAACTGGTCTAGACCGGTTCCAACTGGCTCAAACCGGTTCAATCGGTCTGGACCGGGTCCAACCGGTCTAAACCGGTTCCAACCGGTCTAGACCGGTTCCAACCAGCTTTGACTGCTTTAAACTGGCTTCAACTGGTTCCAACCTGCTTGGACCGGTTCAAACCGGCTTGGACTGGTTCAAACCGGTCTGAACTGGTTCCAGCTGGTCTAGACCAGTTCCAACTAGTTTGGTCCGGTTAAAACCGGTTTCAACCGGTTCCAAGTGGTCTGAACAGGTTCCAACTGGTCTAGACCGGTTCCAACCTGCTTGGACCGGTTCAAACTGGCTTTGACCGATTCAAACCGGTCTGGACCGGTTCCAACCAGCTTGGACTGGTTCCAACCAGTCTAGACCGGTTCCAACCAGCTTGGACCGGTTCCAACTGGCTCAAACCAGTTTAATCCATCTGGACCGGTTCCAACCGGTCTGGACCGGTTCCAACCAGCTTTGACTGCTTCAAACCGGCTTCAACCGGTTCCAACCTGCTTAGACTGTTTCAAACCTGCTTAGACTGTTTCAAACCAGTCTGGACAGGTTCTAACTGGCTTTGACCGGTTCAAACCTGCTTCAACCGGTTCCAACCGGTCTGAACCGGTTCCAACTGGTCTAGACTTGTTCCAATCAGCTTCAACCGGTTCCAACCGGTCTGAAACCGGTTTCAGCTGGTCTGAACCAGTTTCAACCGGTCTAGACTGAATCTGGATCTGGGCCGAAAAGGGGAGATCCCGGGGCCGCGCCGGCCTTAAACAACTCAGGCCACGCCCCCAGAGCCAGCTGATTGGCTGGCTGTGGGCTGACATGGCCTGAGGCTTCCCCCGATCAAGCGGGGCCGCATCCAGCCCCGCGCGATTGTTGGGGGCATAAGCCCGCAACACCACCTCCTCCTTATGTCGGAAGCGGCTTTCCCAGTGCTATGGCAATCTTTGACTACACTGAGATTCTGAGGACAGGAACAGCTAATGCAGTACTCCCACCTCCCACAGGATGTTTTGGTTTACAACTCCTATCAGTCACAGCCACTGTGGCCTGAAGATGTGATGGATGATGGAATTTGTAGACCACTGGAAAGAGCCACGTTGGCTACTCAGAGTCATAGAATCTTAGAATTGTAGAAGGGACCACAGGAGTCATCTAGTCCAACCCCCTGCCATGCAGGAATCTCGTCTGAAGCATCCATGGCAGATGGCCATCCAACCTCTGCTTAAAAACCTCCAAGGAAGGAGAGCCCACAAGCTCCCAAGGGAGACTGTTCCCCTGTCAAACAGCTCTTACTGTAAGGCAGGGGTGTCAAACTCAAATTCATCGGGGGCAGCATCAGCAGTTTGGTCACCCTCAAAGGGCCGGTTGTATCTGTAGGACTATGTGTCCACTCTTTATTGTCATAAAGTATTGTCACTGCATTCAATTATTACTGTTTTTTGTAATAATGTAAGTAATAACTAGCTCTGAAAGCAGAAACATAGTCAGAATAATGGCAAGTAGATATTCAAATGTACAATTATTGTACAATTTATTGAAAAAATGATTTTTGGTAACAGACAGTAATTTTTTTTTTAAAAAAATACAAATATTTTCTTTTCTTGAACATTTTTGGGTTATTTGATTGTAGTTTATAGTCCCTATACCACTGTAAAGTGACACGGAAGTGGTCAGTATATCCAAAGTTCACCGCTCAGACTTTTAAGCAGAATAATAAGCAGCCCCTCCCTAATAAGCAGAGTCCCCCCCCCCACATACATCATATGTACTTACAGTACTGGAGAGAAGGGTTCAGGCAGCCGTTGGATCTGTCACATCACAGGATGGCATGCGCTCAATATAAAAATAAGTGGAGGTTTCCTGAATGCATGTAAATAAAAGGTGAAGGCCGGCGGTCGGCAGTGGCTACACGGGCCAAATGATGAGGTCTGGCGGGCCGGATTCGGCCCGCGGACCTTGTGTTTTACACCCGTGCTGTAAGGCATTCCATTGTCTCTCGAGACAGACACATGCCAACAAGTTCTGGATGATGATGATGATGAGAGAGCACGCATTTTTTAAGGATTCAGAAACTGAAGCTCTACAGGACCAAAGAGCATTCCCCAAGCATCACCCTCTGGAAATGGCCATCCAAGTAGGACCAGAACCACTGCAAAGCAGTGACACCCACGCCTAACTTGGACACCCTCTCCAGAAAGACACCATGGTCGATGGTACTGAAAACCACTGAGAAGTTGAGGAGATTTAACAAGTACACATTTCCCCTGTCTCTCTCTCTCAACAGAGGTCATCATACAGGGCAACCAAAGCCATTTCTGTACCAAAAACGGGCCTAAACCCAAATCAAAATGGATCCAGTAAACCAGTTTCCTGCAAGTGCACCTGTATTTGGTCCACAATCACCTGCTCAGATACCTTGCCCAAGGAGAGATTGGCAACTGGCCGGTAATTCTTTAGCTTTTCTCAATTCAGGGATTGTTCCAAATCTACATGACACCCCCCCCCCCCGCAAGTCATTGTTCCTCATGGGCAAGATCTCCTGGGTGGGAGATCTTGTGACACCACCTGTTGAACTCTAGAGGATCAATCATACTCTAGAGTTGGTGGGGCTCAAGCATTTGACATGAGTTGGTGCTCTTATACTACTTAAGTAAATTATATTTAGATGGGCATCTGAATTGTGAAATTAACCTGGACCTCAATGCATTTGATGGGCAGATTTGTTGAAGTGGACCTGGATATCAATTGTCCTAAACTATTAAAGAAAGACAATTTACTTTAATTAGAGCTGAAATCCTTTCCCTCCTCCTCCTTTTTTCTTTCTTTCTTTCTTTGGTTGTATTTCCTTTCTCTTTCTTTGAATTTTTTTTAAAAAGAACTTGACTCATTGTAGATAACTCTAGAGTTAGTTCAAAAATATTATAGTAATCCAACCCTCTCAAAACTAGATGTGAATTCAGGAACATTTTTCCCCTTCTGAAAGATGTCTATATAATAATAAATATAGACTTTCTTATCCCAACTCAAGTAAGGAACTTTACAGTAAGAAGTGTAAAATGGGGACCATTATTTGTCCCAAGAAAATGGGGGAAAGGTATTCATCTGTTTTGTTCTATTTTAAGTTTAAGTATTGTAAGGCATGTTTAATATATTCTAAGAGGGACGTCGTGAAAGGTGAAACTATTTTTCAACCCCATAATGTTCCTGCTTACCATATTTATCAAGCTAAGCAAAACTGTAACCATTAAACTTTGGAAAATTTCCCAGCAAACTGTAATGAATTTGCTGGATGCAACCATCAAAGTCATCAAAAATATAAACTGTGAAAAATGTAAACATTCAGAGAGTCCACAAGCCATTTCAATGGCAAGGTAATGTCTATTTTATGTATAGAACGCCTTCTTCGGGTGTTAGATTTAAGAGTTGACTTAAAACATGGTAGAGAACATGGTTACTCTTCCGCCTCACCACCATTCTCATTGCCCTTCAACTTGCGGAAGGTCAATTTCTGAAGTGGAAAGCCTTCTGTACTTGTGACGGCTCCCCCCCCCCCCATTTTAGGACCCTGGAAAATTGGGATTCTAAAATGTGTAGGAAGCCAGTGCACACTGTATGTGAATTTGGCCCTCTGCTGTAGTCACAAAGGGCACAACTCATTGTTAAAAGTTGGATCCTCCTAAGAGAGGGTCCATGTTGTGCTCAGCCCTGAAACTCTTCCCTAACCGGCTTGTGGGTGGGGCTTGCCCCGCTCCAAGTCGGTGGTGCCACAGTTATGCCAATGGCCTTTAGCCAATCAGCAGCATGGCAAGGTTGGGGATTGGGGGTATTTATTTGGCAGCACGACATAGGGACCTCCTTTTGCTTCACGCTGCCGAACACCTGCCCACCCACCCATTAATTAGGTCATGTTTGGCCTTTGCTTTGGACTTCAGTTGGTCGCCTGTTTTGGAATAGCGGCCAGGTAGGAATTTTGTCCAATGTGGCCGATTGGCTGTGGCCACTTGGTTTTTGCCTACCTCTTAGCAATCGTCACAACTTTGTAAGGTTTGGCGGTTAGGCATTTGTTTAGGGGAATGTGGGGAGGGGAGGTGTGGCCATCAACTGCCCCTCCAATGAATAGGGTATCCTGTTAAAGGAATCCGAGGGTCTGGATCTCATCCGAAGCCCGGAGAGGGGCTAGGGCCATGCCAGGACCCCTGGGAACCCCAGGGGTGAGCACCAGTCTATGTACATTGATGGAGCTCCCCCTGCTGGTTGTTTACCCTTCCAGGCTTCCTGCAGGGTGGGGCAGGTGCCAGATATATATAGTTTGATACCAATGCCTAAACCAATACCAAACACATTTGTGTATTTTAATAAAGTTGTGGCCAAAATTTGCCCATTAACATTTGAACTAAATTCTTTCTCCACTGTGTCTTTATTTCCATGGGGTGGGTGGGTTTTGGGGCTCGAAGCACAACCCTGTGTGCTTGGTCCTGAAGTGGGACGAGAATAGGACACGCCTGGTTTATGACATATAAGCTGATGCTGTTGCAATGCTCTGATTCATCACAACTAATTTCGCTGGAAGGTTTGCAATGGATTTCCATCATGGCAGTGCAGAATCTAGCAACTGAGTAACATCTGGGTTTTTATCTTGAAGTAGCAGGGAGGCATAAAGTTGTTCTGTGTGACCTGGGAATTTATGTAGTATAGGCAAGGTCAGGCTTCCTCAACCTCGGCCCTCCAGATGTTTTGAGACTACAATTCCCATCATCCCTGATCACTGGTCCTGCTAGCCAGGGATCATGGGAGTTTGTAGGCCAAAAACATCTGGAGGGCCAAGGTTGAGGAAGCCTGGGCAAGATGAACTTAGCTCATGTATCTGTATAGCATTGGCAATGAAAAAAGTAATGTGCTGTTGTTTCCAGTTGCCCAGAGGCACATGCATTTCCTCTCCTCGTACGGTGTCTTCCTAAAGTGGCCTTCCTGGATTGCTGAAAGGCCAGGACACAGAATCTTAGATAACTACCAAGGACAGGAAACCTATTGATTGGAAATGTTGCATTAGAATATCCTTGTGTGATGTGCTATCCACTCTGGTGTTAGAGGAAGTCATGTCAGAGTTACACAGCTAAATTGTTCATTGTGTCCCTAGACTGGAATGCTGTACATAGAACAATTAAAGCCGGGCCCTAAGGAAGCCAGACTATCCTCCACCAGTGCCAGTGCTTTTTCAGTGGGGGCTCTGACGTGGTGGAATGCTCTGTCCCATGAGACTAGGGCCCTGCAGGACTTGATCTCCTTCTGCAGGGCCTGTAAGACAGACCTATTCCACCTGGCCTTCAATTTGAATTAGCCTGATCCTCTATTCCCTTTCCTCTTCTATGAAGAAACCCTTTCTGGGACCCCTCATTTAAATTCTTCCCTGATCTCCTTGCTGGCCCTAGTAGGACCAACTTGGCCAGTTAGCTCTGGTGATCATCTGATGTCTACTGAGTGGATTTTTTTTTTCCTCTTCCCAAAATGACCCCTCAATTTTTGTATTTTATTGATATCGATGCTGCATTTTATGTTGTATTTTATGCTGTTTTATGCTGGTTTTAAGTCACATTTTAATCAATGTTTTTTATTTGCTATTAGCCACACTGAGCCTGATTTTTAAACTGGGAAGGGCTGGGTATAAATAAAATTATTATTATTATTATTATTATTATTATGTGGGTTCCTTTTACTTTTCTTTTTCCAGCTAGCTTTTTCTTTTATTTAGCCATTCATTCATTAAATTTCTCTCCTGACTTTCCTCCCAAAAATTCAGTTGCTGCATATACTGTAAGAACATAAGAAGAGCCTACTGGATCAGGACCACTGATTCCAGCACACTGTTCTCGCCACCAGATGCCTGTAAGAAGACCACAAGCAGGATCAGAGTATGACAACACTCTCCCCTCTTGAAGTTCTGAAGCATACTGCTTTCAGCTGTGGAGCATGCCAGTTTAAATCCAACCTGGGTGTTTTGGACTACAACTCCTATAGTCCCCAGCCAGTGTTTTATAGCTGAAAACATCTGGAGGACATCAAGTATATGAACACTAATGTAGACCAGGGTTTCTCAAACGTGGGTCTCCAGCTGTTTTGGGACTTCAGTTCCCATCATCCCTGACCACTGGTCCTGCTAGCTAGGGATGATGGGAGTTGTAGTCCAAAAACAGCTGGAGATCCAAGTTTGGGAAACTCTGATCTAGAGAGCTGGAGTACCTTTATGTGTGGAGTTTTGGTGGCTTTAATCTTTTATTGGTGCTTTTATCTTATTGCTTATCCATTCCTGCTCTTTGGGTCCTCACCATTTATTTTATGTTTGTTGCTTATTGTTGTCTTAACAGAATGGTGCAAATAGTACAGTACTAGAAATGAAAGCAACGGGGAATGATTTTATCATGAGCCAGCCACATTTCTTATTCATCTCAGGAAAAGGCAACTGTATTGTGCAACGGTGGGTACACTTATCCAGCAAGGAAGCCTATAGTGTGAGAAATGCTTTATTTTTCTTCTGAAAATATCTGTGACTAACTAAGACAGCTAGGCAGAACTTCTGTATATCGGCACAAAAGCTCCATTACCACCACCTCATGTGGGCAGGTAGGGGGTTGTTGAGGGATGAGGTTATGGAGATTAGATGCACCAGGAGAAAGCAACAGTTTTTTCAGTATCTGTTCTGAATGTTGCCATTTATTTTGATCCCCTGAGCTGTAGGTTTTCCAACACCTCTGCCAATCAGGTGCTGTGAGGCTGAGTTCTTGAAGCATTTGAACCAGTGCATGCTCTTACTGCCATAGGCCTTCCTTTCTCGCTATAAAACCTGAGCTGTTGCTTCCTTTGTAGAGCTGGAAATGAATTTTTATCTCACACCAATTGGCCTGTTGTTCAGCTACATTTACCTCTTCTTTTGCTTTGTAAGAGATTAGTTTTGTGTTTTATTTTTTAAGAGTGGGTGCTGGCTATATATTTTTTAGATGAACCCATTTTTTGGGTGGCATCCTTTGGGCCTGAGCGTAGTGAGGAGGAGAGTTGCGCGTAAGGGTAAGGTTGGGCTTAACTATGGTGAATTTCCAATACAGTTACAGCTTGAGGTGTCAGACAGGATCCCAAATGGATTTACCCCAACTGTAAAGGTGGGATGCGGGTGGCGCTGTGGGTTAAACCACAGAGCCTAGGACTTGCTGATCAGAGGGTCGTTGGTTCGAATCCCCGCGACGGGGTGAGCTCCCATTGCTCGGTCCCAGCTCCTGCCAACCTAGCAGTTCGAAAGCACGTCAAAGTGCAAGTAGATAAATAGGTACTGCTCCGGCAGGAAGGTAAACAGCGTTTCCGTGTGCTGCTCTGGTTCGCCAGAAGCGGCTTAGTCATGCTGGCCACATGACCCAAAAGCTGTACGCCGGTTCCCTTGGCTAATAAAGCGACCCCAGAGTCGGCCACGACTGGACCTAATGGTCAGGGGTCCCTTTACCTAAAGGTGTTTTAGATTCCCAACCCAAGACCCAGGTGTGGAGTTCTTAACTACAACTTTCTGTATTTCATTCTGAAAACTATCCTTAAATTTTAATCTGGTAAAACCCACAGGGGTCTCCATTTTGGGCAGCTGTCAAGGTATCTTAGTATGAAGCCTGGCATGTGGATGTCTTATTACTATGTGGCAATATGTTCATTTATACCACACTGGTTTTACGGCAAATTGCTTTGGCCAATCCCACTGACCCAATTCTTTTGTCAGCCCCATCAATAAACAATGTGGCCCGATTAAAATCTGTTTTATGTCTAGTAGTCTTCTTCCCACTTTCCTCTTCAGCATACCTACAGCTATCATATGCCGAAAAGTAAAAACAGAGGATTTCCTGATTTTAAGCACAGGACTGCTGTCAGCAGCTGGAAACAGAATGCTAGACTAGTAGACAGACCTCAGTCTGATCCAGTAAGGAAACTGTTAAGTTTTGATGCTCTGTCTCCTGGTAAATGCAGTCAGCTTTGTTAATGAATTCCAATTTTGCAATGCTCTCGCTCCAACAGTCCTTTGATTCCCCTCCTCCCTTTAATTATACTGATCCTGCCTAAGTGACTACTCTTGAGACCCTATATTTATATATTGGTGCATGTCAAGAAGACTCATTTTGGTTGGGATGCACCAGCTGAAAAGAAAACTGACCGGTTTAATGTTCAGGTCATTTCAGTGAGCTTTGCAATAACAGGCATAAGCCACCCTACTCTGTAATAATGTGGCTCTATTACAGAAATATCATTTTCGCAGTTTTCTGCTGAAGGAAAGTAACTTGTATGAAGGGGTAAGTTTATTAGGTGTGAAATGGGATTTCGGTCCCAAAGATACAGCATATTTCAACTATTTTCCATTAATTCTATTAAGTGCAGAAGCTGTTTGGGTGAAAAATTTAATGGTTCATGTTTGAAAAGATAAATCTGGGAGAGACTCTTGTAATTCTCCAAAAGGAATTCAGAGCTTGATTTGCTCTGGTCTGATAGTTTGTGTCTGCTGCTCCAGCCATACAGAAAACTTGGTCACTTTCTAAATTTTGTCTGGAGGAAAGGAAAAAAAAAAACATTCACTCAGAGCACATTATCTGAGAAATGTGCAAAGTTTCATGGACATGTAAATATTTTCATGACACCTCTGAACAGCTTTCACATTAAAATTTATTCTCAGATCAAACTTGTTTGCTCTCTTATCAGGAGGACATAATCTTCCTCTTCTGTGAATAAGTAAATATATGTTGGCAACAGTCTCTCTTCCACAGATAATGTGCTTTTCCTTATTCCTCTAAGGGTAAGCAAGGATAACTTGTTCTCTCTATCTGGACTATTTCAAAACTGTGGGCAATTGTATGGATACTCTCATTTGCTCTGCACCTGATTCTTTGTATTAGCCTCACAGACCCAGAGAAAAGCAGGTACCAATATATTTAAACAGTGCTTTTTTCTGGGGGTACGCAGGGGTATGCATACCCCTAAATATTTTGTGAATCTTTGTACTTTTGTCCATTCACTGCATTTATTTTTCCCAATTTGAACTATAAAATGGTACTCCTAAACATTTTTTATTTTTTTTTAA
The DNA here is from genome assembly GCA_034642415.1 of Podarcis siculus. Classification (NCBI taxonomy): domain Eukaryota; kingdom Metazoa; phylum Chordata; class Lepidosauria; order Squamata; family Lacertidae; genus Podarcis; species Podarcis siculus. Next base: position 369,570 of record JAXCMG010000208.1, on the reverse strand, counting down.
AGCACTGCATCTAAAGCAGACTATACATCAGAGACAGGGAATCTTTTTCAGCCTAAAGGCCACATTCTATTCTGGGCAACCTCTGAAAGTCATTTGCCAGTAGTGGGTGGAGACAGAAGCAAATGTGAGCAGACTGACTCCACCCACCTGGGTTGGTTATTGGGTTCTTCTAAGCAGGAAGACTAAGCCTTGTGTGCTCTGGTCCATGGGGTCACAAAGAGTCGGACATGACTAAACAACAACAAGCAGGAACATTTTTAAAGGGCTACCTTTGCCTGCTAAGCCTTTATTGAGCAACAAGGTCTACCTGAGCTCTGAATAAATTGCTTCTGGTCTTGCTCTTTAGGTCTGATCTTGATTGCACCTTTGTCCTGACTCCCAGTTCCTGGCTCCTGCCTTATTTCAGCTCACTGCTCTCTGACCAGGCCTTACAGTGAATACTCAAGCAAACTGACTTTATTCACATTTGAAATTAGTTATCCACTTGCTTAAGTGCTTCCCAGCTCAATAAAGTATATTTTTCTAATACAGGTTAGGGGGGGGGGACATGTTGAAAATACATACTTAAATATGGATTTAATAGCAAGTTTAAATGTGGATTTTTAAACTTTCTTTATTTTCTGTTTCTGTTTCTAATTAATGCAGAGGTAGAGAATTGGGGGCAAACAAACACAAATGTGATGGAAAGTTACTGGAAACAGACTGATTTATCTGTCCTAACTTGTTTGATCTCATAAAGGATTATAAAGGGGAGGCACCATGTGGCTAAACTAAAGAGAATGTGATGGAGGGCATTGTTTTTGCAAACAATTTTCATCAATGAGACCTTGCTTGAGAGCTCTATAATTCCAGCTCTTTTGTGAGATAAAACACAATTGTCTGGAGATGAAACTTAAATGGACAACATAAAAACATCTAATTAATCTCTCCAAGAACACCTGGCATTTATGAAGAAAAGTAGCCTTGTTTGCTCTCCAAAGTGGCTTATCCTATTATTTATTTGCCAGGGCTAGAAATGTTCATATATTTTCTGCCAGGATTATTACAACAATCTTGTTCTAATATATCCAATGCAAATAGCCAGGTAGACTCAAATTGTTTGCATCATTAGCTTTTGCTTAGCGTTGTCAATCAATGAAATGAAATTGCAGTTCATTAATCATCCGACTTTTAACCACATTGAGAGTAAATTTTGGACTTGAGTGCCTGAGATACTGAAGAAAAGATAGCTTAAAATGCTATAGCAAACCAAAACGACCACTCCGTGGGCATGATCTAGGCAAAACTAAGCAACTTTAGTCCCATTAAAATATGGGATTTAGAGGCACTTGACTTCGGGTGGTGTGTAGCCTCTCTTAAAAGATAAGCTCATCCTTAAAATATTTGCTTCCATTCTCCACTATAATTATCAGAACTAATTAAAAAAAGGGGCTCAGAACCACAAAGTTATTTAAATTAATTAAAAAATAATCCTCAGATTCCCCACCAGTTCAAATTGACCAAAATTTAACAGCCAAGTTAGCTCTTGCATTAATTCATCCGTTCAGTTTTCCCCGTGTAGTTTGGAAGAACAACCATCTTCAGAATGGCTAATCTGGAACATAGAAAATCTTAATAAAATTTCACACCAATGAAAAAATACATCCAATCAGAGGAACAAGCACATGGAATCTATGGGGTAATGACAACCACCACCACCCTGTAAATAGTAGCCAAAATAAAAGAAAGAAAGAAAGAAAGAAAGAAAGAAAGAAAGAAAGAAAGAAAGAAA